>WFMF01000103.1:0-366110 GCA_011033025.1 Beroe forskalii | reverse complement strand
ATCATTGAAAATTAACATACATTCGCACATTTCTTCAGAAATGCAATGACATCATTACGACTATCGAAAGAATCACAGAGTTTTCGAAATCTATTATCATACCGGGCCCACATTGATGGCCTCACTTAGCTTCTGGATCTTCTAGCTGGCGCATTCTCCCAAGCTTGATTCGAGTTAGGTTCTGCACCTTCTTCAGAGCTTCCAGGAACTTCCGAATCGTGGGATGCGTGCAGGAGAGCATGCTGTTGAAGCCATGATGCTGTTGAAGCCATGATGATTTCAAACCCGTGTCACATAGGTGCTTGAAAGTAGCCTTGTTGAAGTGGAAGTAGCATCTCCTTACAGCTGCACTGGGCCAGGTTGTGATGCAAGCATTCCTCAGCCCAATCTCATAATCACACAAAATGGACTGAGAGAAGAGGAACTGCTGATGAGTGAGTTGTGGAAGAAGGCACAGGAGAGACAGGAGCCGGATGAAGTGGAGGTAAAGGAGGGGTAGATCCATCATCACGAAGGTGATCCGCAAGGTGGGAGAATGTTCGATTGAATAGCGAAGGCATCATGAAATCACGATACCAATGGTTTGAAAACGCCTTATTTATACTTGAGAAATAAGACTAAACTTCATCGTTACCGTGTAGACCAATGACTCCTAATTAATTGACCGATTGGCCTACTTACAAGTAACACGTCATGATAAATTGGTCAATTGGAATTTATTTGTACACACTATAAGTGTACACACTATAAGTGTGTACAAATAAATACGCTTTATAACAATACTAGTTAGTCCTAATCGCACTCAGATATCCAGTCAAAACGGTCATTGATCTAATGCAGTTCTCAGTTATCCTGTTAACTTGTCAAATCAGCCTTTCATATGATATATCATATTAAAGATATTAAGGCTAGAAACGAGTGGTCTCACAAGACAAGCAACGCGTTAAAAGGGTGTAATAAGGTATTTCATAAGTTCAGATAACAGCAATAGCACAATGTTATGAGAAGAAGGACTGTCGTGCTAGAGTCCCCTGAACGGACTCTAGCACGACACGGACCCTAGCAAGACAGCGTGTCGTGCTAGGGTCCGTGTCGTGCTAGAGTCCGTTTACCGGTTTGAGCTTACTTGGGTGCTGTGATGACGTCATCAAAATCGCGTAAAACCACTAAAATAGCGTATTTTGCGATAGAACGCTATTTTGCGCTACTTTGAACATCTCTAACTCAAAGAGTTTTCATCGGATTATGTTTTACTTCAATATTTTGCTTTAAGATCTCGAGATCTAGCTATAAAAGGAGTTTCAGGGCGATCAGTCGGAATTTGTGGTCACGGGAAGCCTTTAAAAATTGTGCCGCAAAATGCTTGAAATTACGTTTATGACGAAAATTTGTTATGTAGTCCTATTCTGTGATACGATGGTCAACTGATAATGGTTTCTCCATGTCTCATAGTGAATAGGCATGGGAAATATACGATGGACTAGTGAAGCACGTGAGTTCACGCGGACGTTTTGTAGAAATTAGGGGATTCGAAGAAATTGATAATTACATGGGATTTTCGACTTGATAACGTTGAAATGAGTTCAAATACGACTAATGCGCATGAAATTAGATCCAGTTGCTATATTTCAGCACGTGAGTTCACGTGGACGATTTGTAGAAATTAAGAAATATATCAATTCTAGTAATTCCAAGTTAGAATAACGTAACTTTTTGGACTTCGTCAGGGTGAGTAACGTTGGTTAGACTTGCGTGTGGGCCAGTAACGTGGGTTCTGAATAACGGGGGTCCGAATAACGGGGGTCCGAATGACGGGGGTCCGAATGACGGGGGTCCGAATAAGGGGGGGTCCGAATAACGGGAGTCCGAATAACGGGGGTCCGAATTACGGGGGTCCGAATAACGGGGTCCGAATAACGGGGGTCCGAATAACGGGGTCCGAATAACGGGGGTCCGAATAATGGGGGTCCGAATAACGGGGGTCCGAATAACGGGGGTCCGAATAACGGGGGTCCGAATAACGGGGGTCCGAATAACGGGGGTCCGAATAACGGGGGTCCGAATAGCGAGGGTCCGAATAACAGAGGTCCGAATAACGGAGGCCCGAATAACGGGGGTCCGAATAACGGGGGTCCGAATAACGGGGGTCCGAATAACGGGGGTCCGAATAACGGGGGTCCGAATAACGGGAGTCCGAATGACGGGGGTCCGAATAACGGGGGTCCAAATACATCTGTCAAGATATCACCACCAAAACCGTTGGACGGTTGGTCTAGTAACCCCCCGCGGGTTTGGATGTGACAACGGAACCTGAAAAGGTCCAAAATGGACTGACCACATCCAAACCAGCGGGGGGTTACTAGACCAACCGTCCAACGGTTTTGGTGGTTTATAATAATAATATTATATAATATCATGATAATTGGGACCCAATTTAAAACGATGAGATGTCAAGAACGGGAAATGGTAGAGCCATGATCGAGGTCAGGTTTTGTTGATCTAAGATGGGAAAATGTTATAGGCTATAAGAGAAGTTCTGGTGACGTCATTTTCACGTCACTATGACGTCATTAACTTAGCGAAATTTTATTTCTTTTCTAGCGAAAATAGGCTATTTTTGAGCGCATTTTTCACCAAGAAGGAAAAGAGATAGCTCTCTGATTTTTCAGAATGATTTTTAGCAAATTTAAAGAGCTTTCAGAAAATCATATGGATCATTGGGCTATCGCGATTTTTCATCGAGATATACTCGATTTTCTAAGGTATGGTGAAAAATCGATTTCCAAATTATAGGACAAAACTTAAACGAGTGAGATGTCAAGAACTGCGACTTATCTTCAGCTGAGACCGGTCAAACTATGTTGTACTAGGGTGGAATTGTGTGATAGGCTATATTGAAAGTTGGTTTGAGCCTATTTGGGTGCTGTGATGACGTCATCAAAATCGCGTAAAACCACTAAAATAGCGTATTTTATAGATAGAACGCTATTTTGCGCTACTTTGGACATCTCTAACTCAAAGAGTTTTTATCGGATTATGTTTTACTTTAATATGCTGCTTTTAAACCTTGAGATTTAGCTATAAAACGAGTTTCGGGGCGATCGGTCGAAGATTGTTGTCGTGGGAGGCTTCTAAAAATTGAACTGCGAATTGATTGAAATTACGTTTATGACGAAAAATTGTATTGTAGCCCTATTCTGTGATAAAATGGTGAACTGATAATGGTTTCTCCATGTCTCGCAGTGAATAGGGATGAGAAATATACGATGGAATAGTGATGCACGTGAGTTCACGCGGACGTTTTGTAGAAATTAGAGGATTTAAAGAAATTGATATTTATACGGGATTTTCGACTTGATTACGTTGAAATGAGTTTAAATACGACTAACGCACGTGAAATTAGATGGGTTTGCTATACTTCAGCACGTGAGTTCACGTGGACGATTTGTAGAAATTAAGAAATATATCAATTCTAGTAATTCCAAGTTAGAATAACGTAGTTTTGGACTTCGTCAGGGTGAGTTACGTGGATTAGACTTGCGTGTGGGCTAGTAACGTGGGTTCAGACTACGTAAGGGCAAGTTACGTGGGTCCAAACTGCCTTTGGGCAAGTAACATGGGTTCAAACTACATACATCTGTCAAGATATCACCACCAAAACCGTTGGACGGTTGGTCTAGTAACCCCCGCGGTTTGGATGTGACAACGGAACCTGAAAAGAGACAAAATGGACTGATCACATCCAAACCAGCGGGGGTTACTAGACCAACTGTCCAACGGTTTTGGTGGTGAACACCATATAAGGGGCAGGGACCATGTTTTTTTTTTTTTGTATTTTTGTCCAACCATTTTTTTGTCCAACTTCCAAAATAGGGTACATTTTGGACAAAAAAATACAAAAAAATACAAATATATACAAAAAAATAAAATTCGAAATACTAAGCCTTTGTAAATGAGGTAATCCTGTGACAAGAGCCACCTCGACGTTTCTTAACAATCCCGACCAAAAAATCAACATTTCTTTGATCAAATCTCGACCAAACCTTAATAAAATCCCGACAGACTTCATCTGATTTTTGAGTGGCCACAAGAAAAAAGGTTAAAAGGGTGTAATGGTTTTAAAGTTCAGATAAAAAGAAATTTTAGGAAAAAATGTTAATTTTAAAAAAGAAGAAGCGACTGTCGTGTTGGTGACCCTTTATTTTGAGCAGGGGGGAGCCAAAAAAAAAATGCGTCCCAAAAAATGGTTTTTGCTAAAAACGTTTTTCCCTTTTAACTTTAACTAAAATTTGTTTTATTTTTTATAAATTTTTTTTAAACCAATTGCAAAAAAGGATTTTTGGTAAACTAATTTTGGGGCCTATTTAAAAATTCAAATTTTAAAATTTTTATGGAAAATTTGTTTTTCCTTTCAATATTGCTTTAAGGTTTTTTCTCGGAATGGGCATAAAAAATTTTTCAGGGCGATTCATGGATTTTTTAGAAATTAGATTAAGAAATTGAAAATTTACAGGGGTTTTTCTTGATAAGGAAATGAGTTCAAATACGATAATGGAGAAATTGACCCAGGTATTTAATGACCCGTGAGATTTGTAGAAATTAAGAAAAAATTAAATTTTTTCCGTTAGAATAACGTTTTTTGGACTTCGTCGGGGTGAGTAAGTTGGTTGACTTGGTGTGGGCCAGTAAGGGGGTTCAATGGGGGTCCGAATAACGGGGGTCCGAATGAGGGGGGTCCGAATGAAATGGGGGGGTCCGAATAAGGGGGAGTCCGAATAATCCGAATTTGGGGGCCCGAATAAGGGGTCCGAATGGGGGTCCGAATAACGGGGCCGAATAAGGGGGGTCCGAATAAGGGGGGTCCAATAAGGGGGGGTCCGAATAAGGGGTCCGAAAAACGGGGTCCGAAAAAGGGGGTGAATAAGGGGGGCCCGGGAAAAAGGGGGCCGAATGGAGGGTCCGAATAAAGATCCAATAAGGGGGCCCCGAATAACCCGAATGGGGTCCGAATAACGGGGTCCGAATAAGGGGTCCGAATAAGGGGGTCCGAATAAGGGAGCCAAAGGGGGGGTCCGAATGGGGGTCCAAATACATCTGTCAAGATATCAGCCGATTAAAGTTGGATTATGATCTCCTCGCGTAGTTTGATGACAACGGAACCTGAAAACTAAAAATGGAATGATCCACATCCAAACCAAACGTCCAATTATTTTAAAATATAATTTGGGCCAATATTATAATATCATGATAATTGGGACTCACTTAAAATGATGAGATGCCAAGAATGGAAATGGTAGAGCCATGATTCTGAAATGTATTAGATCAAGATGGGGAAAATGTTATATAGGCTATAAGAGAAAGTCTTCAGGATTATTAATGTCAATTATGACACAAGGACTTAGTGAAATTTCTATTTTCAAGAAATAGGCTATTTTTGAGCGCATTTTCACCAAGAAGGAAAAGAGATAGCTCTCTGATTTTTCAGAATGATTTTTAAAGCAAATTTAAAGAGCTTTCAGAAAATCATATGGATCATTGGGTTGGTCGCGATTTTTCTATCGAGATACTCGATTTTCTAAGGGTATGGGTGAAAAATCGATTTCAAAATTATAGGACAAAACTTAAACCGAGTGAGATGTCAGAACTGCGACTTATCTTCAGCTTTCGAGACCGGTCAAACTATGTTGTACTAGGTGGAATTGTGGATAGGCTATATTGAAAGTTGGTTTGAGCCTATTTTGGGTGCTGTGACGACGTCATCAAAATCGCGTAAAACCACTAAAATAGCGTATTTTGCGATAGAACGCTGGTTTGCGCTACTTTGACATCTCTAACTCAAAGAGTTTTTTATCGGATTATGTTTTACTTTAATATGCTGCTTTTAAACCTTGAGGATTTAGCTATAAAAACGAGTTTCAGGGCGATCGGTCGAAGATTGTCGTGGGAGGCTTCTAAAAATTGAACTGCGAATTGATTGAAATTACACGTTTATGACGAAAAATTGTATTGTAGCCCTATTCTGTGATAAAATGGTGAACTGATAATGTCTCGCAGTGAATAGGATGAGAAATATACGATGGAATAGTGATGCACGTGGAGTTCACTGCGGACGTTTTGTAGAAAATTAGAGGATTTAAAGAAATTGATATTTATACGGATTTTCGACTTGATTACGTTGAAATGAGTTTAAATACGACTAACGCACGTGAAATTAGATGGGTTTGCTATACTTCCAGCACGTGAGTTCTACGTGGACGATTTGTAGAAATTAAGAAAATATATCAATTCTAGTAATTCCAAGTTAGTCAATAAGTTTTTGGACTTCGTCAGGGTGAGTTACGTGGATTAGACTTGCGTGTGGGCTAGTAAACGTGGGTTCAGACTACGTAAGGGCAAGTTACGTGGGTCCAAACTGCCTTTGGGCAACATGTAAGGTTCAAACCACATACATCTGTCAAATATCACCACCAAAACACGTTGGACGGATTTGTTAAGTAACCCCCGCGGGTTTGGATGTGACAACGGAACCTGAAAAGAGACAAAATGGACTGATCACATCCAAACCAGCGGGGGGTTACTAGACCAACCGTCCAACGGTTTTGGTGGTGTAACACCATATAAGGGGGCGGGGACCATGTTTTTTTTGTATTTTTTTGTATTTTTTTGTCCAACCATTTTTTGTCCAACTTCCAAAAATAGGGTACATTTTGGACAAAAAAATACAAAAAAATACAAATATATACAAAAATAAAATTCGAAATACTAAGCCTTTGTAAATGAGGGTAATCCTGTGACAAGAGCCACCTCGACGTTTCTTAACAATCCCGACCAAAAAATCAACATTTCTTTGATCAAATCTCGACCAAACCTTAATAAAATCCCGACAGACTTCATCTGATTTTTGAAATTCTTAACTATATAATTGATGGTCCTGGTTGCTCTTATTAACCTTAACAATCCTTATACCCTTACCTTACTCAAAGCTTTACCTCTCACCAGTGACCAAAACCCTAGCTAGCTATAATCCTAATTAAGGCCGTAACCTGTCTGTAAGTCTGTAGACTATAACTATAAACTTATAAGGTATTGCGACATGAAATGTCGTGCTCAGATGAAACGTGCATTCACCTCTAATTTCTCTAAATAGTATTTTTGAGGACATCCGTATTGTTAATTTCCACCATGAATCAGAGTGTGTCTGATTCATTCGATTTCACTCGATTTTGATGACCAAAAACCTAATTTCCGAGCCTAAGCATGAAATATCTCAATCTCAAGATAAGACCCGAAATATTGAAAATTGCTGAAATTTTTTTGATCATAATTAGTAGTACCGATCACAATTTAATTCGCAATTCGTCATTACAATTAATACACATCATAATTTCTACCCTCAGTGCTAAGGTGCAGCTTTTTTTCAAGGTGTTTGAAGCCCACATATTATCTGGTAGATCGCATTCTCAATTCTCAGTGAGCTGCAATCACGAATATTTCAAACTTTTTGAAATTGGACACTGGCCTTTTCTGTTTCGTGACGTCATGCCACTTGGCCTGTCACATGACTCTCCGGTTGTCGCACATTCGTCCGAGAAAACCCATAACAAACTTAATTCAAATTTCAAACTGATTGGAAGGAGCCTTTCACTTGCTCACTTGTATGAACGGAATTCGGAAATTTGTCCCGAATAACACATAATTCACTCAGAGGTAATGACGTAACTGATAGTTCTAGCTTTCTAGTTGCAAAAGCATCAAATCCTGAAAAAAAAGCGCAATCAAATGCAGCCTGCATGATACGGCGACGATTAAAAGCGTACCTAAGCGGTTACACAAGAGTAGAAGAGTGACATGACTCTTGGTTGGGATTGCGGAACAGCACCATTTTGACAAGGACTCAAGCTATGGATCCAATTACGCGATATTTGTACTGAAACAATGGCATTCCATCTCACACCCCACTAGGACAGATCACTCGATTATGTGTTAATAACTGCCTTTTTATTTAGGTGTAAATATTATTGTAATTACAGGGCCAAAATTAATTAAGTGCCTATTCATTGGACGAGAAGCAGATGTGCATTGATACCATGATGTGCATTGATACCATGATAGTAAGCAGAAATTTCATAACACTATGCAATACACTTACCCCTAGCGCTTCCTAGGAAGCGCACTCTACCTACCTAACTACCTACCTACCACCTACCCCGACGGCCGACCTAACATCTTAACATGTGTTTTTTAATCTACCAACCAAACTCACAGCTTAGAAGGGCTGTAATTCATCAGATCAATCCATGTCCCCATACTGTTAGTAGGCAAAAATGTAGAGTTTATTAGATTTGAAACGATCTGTTGTTGATAGTATGAACGTGATACAACCGAATTATAACTTTCTAAAGCTGTCCATAGGATGTCAAAAGCTTCCTAGATTTATGATCATTTTTTGTATTTTTTTGTATTTAATTGTATTTTTTTTGTATTTTTTTGTCCAACCATTTTTTGTCCAACTTCAAAAAATAGGGTACACTTTGGACAAAAAATACAAAAAAAAACATGGTCCCCGCCCCTATAAGAGTATAAGGTACCCAGGTATTTGCTTAGCTCGAGTCATTGGTAACATAAGAATAGGTAAAAAGGTACCTGAGTATTCGCTTTGCTCGAGTCATTGGAGTTCTGCGATGTAGGACCCTTAGGGGCGTGGTTTGTTGCAAGACAAGGTCAGTTAATCCATCCAGCTTACCTATCATCTCATCCGTCACCTCTTCTTCTGCCTGAGAGAGTTAATTAAACACTCTCCAATGCATTCTACTCGTCCTCAGACATCGAGTGATAAGTTCTCTTCTTCTTCCTGCTTTCAGTAATTGGATAGTGCTACAGTTCAATAAGTTTCACAAGATAACCTTGACTATGCATCTGTACTCTTTCTCCTTCTCATCTTGTCCCTGCTTGACGATATCGCAGTCCCCCTTAGTGACAGGAGTAAGTCCGCTGCACTTGACGTGCTTGCTGGCGAGGTTGATCTGGTTTTGTATCTCGTGCAGCTTGCTCCGAGAGGGGAATACTCTCACATTGGTCAGCTGAGGAGGGAAATTATAGAGGGCGATATACACCAACCCTAACAAACTTTACAAACTACAAACTTTACAAACTACAAACTTTACAAACTACAAACTTTACAAACTACAAACTTTACAAACTACAAACTTTACAAACTACAAACTTTACAAACTACAAACTTTACAAACTACAAACTTTACAAACTACAAACTTTACAAACTACAAACTTTACAAACTACAAACTTTACAAACTACAAACTTTACAAACTACAAACTTTACAAACTACAAACTTTACAAACTACAAACTTTACAAACTACAAACTTTACAAACTACAAACTTTACAAACTACAAACTTTACAAACTACAAACTTTACAAACTACAAACTTTACAAACTACAAACTTTACAAACTACAAACTTTACAAACTACAAACTTTACAAACTACAAACTTTACAAACTACAAACTTTTACAAACTTAAACTTACAAACTACAAACTTTACAAACTACAAACTTTACAAACTACAAACTTTACAAACTACAAACTTTACAAACTACAAACTTTACAAACTACAAACTTTACAACCAAACTTTACAAACTACAAACTTTACAAACTACAAACTTTACAAACTACAAACTTTACAAACTACAATCTTTACAAACTACAAACTTTACAAACTACAAACTTTACAAACTACAAACTTTACAAACTACAAACTTTACAAACTACAAACTTTACAAACTACAAACTTTACAAACTACAAACTTTACAAACTACAAACTTTACAAACTACAAACTTTACAAACTACAAACTTTACAAACTACAAACTTTACAAACTACAAACTTTACAAACTACAAACTTTACAAACTACAAACTTTACAAATTACAAACTTTACAAACTACAAACTTTACAAACTACAAACTTTACGAAATATCTGTTGTAAGGGTGCGCACGTGCCTAATAATGCTCAAATTTGATTGTATAATTTAGTGTCAACTTTCAAGAATCACAACAAAGCGAAACACTGTTATACACAAATTCTGAAAGAGATATGGTGTAAATTATTCAACAAGTATCAGGGCGCTGGCAAGCGCTCGCAGCCACGTTATGGGGTCTCCGGACGAGGGCATCTGCCCGAAGGGCAGATGCCCTCGGCCCGAAGGGCCGAGGGCGGGGGTGCTGCCATCGGCCCGAAGGGCCGAGGGCAGCAGTCCCGGCCCGAAGGGCCGGGACTGCTGGCCAGACACAGTAAAAGAGCCAGGATCAGTACCAGCACGAAGTGCTGAAAGTCGTAGCGGGACCAATTTTCAAGCCTTGAAAAATGAGTTTGCCAGCGCCCACTATATAAAAATACAGTGATTTGCAAAAATCGCGATTTTCGAGTCGCGTTTTAGACATGTTAACGAGCTTTGTTGGACATGAAAATTTGCACAATTGTAGTCCATGATATAAAGAACAATCCCTGAAAATTTCATGAAAATCGGCCGCACCGTTTTTTCACAATAAATTATCAAAAAAATACCATTTTGCCGAAAATTAGTGTTATGGACGGTACGACTCCTCCTCCTCCCACTACTACCACAAAACGGGAAAACACTTCAAGGGAGAACCATAAAAGATAGAACCGTAATCTAAACGGCATATAAAACTTTAGAATGAAGTGCGTGCACTAGGACATGTTAAAAATATTTTTGCCAAATCCTTAATTGGATAATTGGCCAACTAAAGTAATTATCGCATATAACTCAGAAAGTAAAAATGATAGCGACTTTATTTCAGCGGTATCATTAATTAGAGCCAAAATTACGTAGTATGCGTTAAATTTGTGTACCGGTTCTCAACCGCCTAATGAGATAATTGGATAATTAAAGTAATTATCGTGTATAACTCGAAAATTAAAAATGATAGCCACGTATATCTAACGGCATCATTAACTAGAGCCAAATATACGTTTTATACGTTTAATTTAAGTACCAGTTCTCGACCGCCTAATTAGGTAATTGACCAATTAAAGTAATTATCGCGTATTACTCAGAAAATAAAAATGATAGAGACTTTATTCCAACGGTATCATTAACGAGAGCTAAAATAACGTTGTATGCGTTGTTAAATTTGCGTACCGGTTCTAAACCGCCTAATGAGATAATTCGATAATTAAAGTAATTATCGTGTACAACTCGAAAATTACAAATGATAGCGACTTAATTCTAACGGCATCATTTACTACAGCCAAAATTACGTTTTATACGTTTGATTTGAGTACTGTATCGGTTGTAAACTGCTTTAATGAAATAATTGACTAATTAAAGCAATTATCACAACTTGCCAAAAAAGAGTGATATGGATAGCCAAAAACAATTGAAAATTGTTTGGGTTTCGCAGCCACAAATTATGCGATTAAAAGAATTGATATGAATTTTAATCGCAGCCCGGTCGTGGCGGTGCACTGAGGTTGCCTAGAACACGATTTTACAGCAGTAATAGAGTATTAACATGAGTTCTATGTCTTAATCCGGACCCGTCTTTCTTTTTCAGGATCGAGCTGCAACTAAACATAAACAGGTGATAGACATACTGGCATCTGCGTGTTAGTTAATCCTTTATAACCTTGAAAACTTGAATCGACTAGCTTTGCAAATGCAAACACAGTGCACCGCCACGACCGGGCTGCGATTAAAATTCATATCAATTCTTTTAATCGCATAATTTGTGGCTGCGAAACCCAAACAATTTTCAATTGTTTTTGGCTATCCATATTCTTATAGTATTATCAAATCACTGAACTTCCATCGTGACTTGAGTGTGTGATTGTGGCTCAATGATCTAAGCTGTGAACTCAACTGTGATATACTCAATTCGAGAATATTCAATTTCAATTCAACAAGTTCACCCTTTTATAACAAATGGATTGACTCACAATCTGACTCACTTCTCACTTACTGAACTCACACAAATTCTCAATTAATGAAATTTTACTTTGATGACTTCTGATGATTCTTCTGAAGATTTAGATGAATGTTTCCTTATTCCCAATATACTAGGATGGGAGCGTATAACTTGAATTCTTCGTATCCAAGTAGACTTAGAAACAGTAACCGAAACCGAACTGAACTGAACTGAACTGAACCTGGGAAAAACGAATAGTCAGGGTCGAAATGGTCGATATATAAATCCCGTGCATAAAGTTTGTTAATAAGAAGTTAGGATCGGTTTCTGGTACTTTGGACTATGCTGAATCGATCTAGACCTGCCGTCAATTTTTATTTCCATGACGTCACCTATTTTTGGCCACGCCCTTTTTTGGCATATCAGGAGCCTAGATAGGCATCTGTTGAGACTAATTTTGACGTAATATGGCATGTGGGGTATCGAAATAGTGGTTTTTCGGGACGAGAAACACGATGCAACCATAAATTTTGCCCAATACTGAACCCCTAATGAGTTACAGTGACCACGCCCATTTTTTGGCCATGTGCGTGGGGGTAAAATATAGAAATTTCCATTTCATTCATTACATAGCATGTTGGGTATCGAAATAGTGGTTTTTTGGGACGAGAAACACGATGCAATCACCAGGTTTGCCCCATACTGAACCCCTCATGAGTTACAGTGACCACGCCCAATTTTTGGCCATGCATGCGGGGGTAAAATATAGAAATTTCAATTCCATTCATTACATAGCATGTAGGGTATCGAAATAGTGGTTATTTGGGACGAGAAACACGATGCAACCATCAGGTTTGCCCAATACAGAACCCCTAATGAGTTACAGTGACCACGCCCACTTTTTGGCCATGCCTGTGGGGGTAAAATATAGAAATTTCGATTCCATTCATTACATAACATGTAGGGTATCGAAATAGTGATTTCTTGGGACGAGAAACACGATGCAACCACCAGGTTTGCCCCATACTGAACCCCTCATGAGTTACAGTGACCACGCCCACTTTTGGCCATGCATGTGGGGGTAAAATATGAGAACTTACCTCGTAGATACTAAAAGCAGGAACTAGCGAAACCACCCCGAAACAAGCCGAAACAAGCGGAACGACCCGAAACCACCCCGAACCAACCCGAAAACCTTCCGAAACAAGCCGAAACAAGCCGAAACGAGCCGAAACAACCCGAAACAGCCCGAAACAAGCGAAACAACCCGAAACAAGCGAATCAACCCGAAACAACCCGAAACAAGCAGTTTTGCATTTTCCACTTGTTTCGGCTTGTTTCGGCTTGTTTCAGCTTGTTTCGGGTTGTTTCGGGTTGTTCCAGTTTTTAGTAAAATTTTGGCTTGATTCGGGGTTGTTTCGGGTTGTTTCGTGTTTTTGCTGCCATATCAAGCGAAACAAGGCGAAACAAGGCGAAACAAGCGAACCAACCCGAAACAAGGCGAATCAACCCGAAACAAACGGAAAATGCAAAACTGCTTGTAGTTCATGTCGATTCGGCTTGATTCGGGTTGATTCGGGTTGATTCGCTTGTTTCGGGTTGATTCGCTTGTTTCGGGTTGATTTGCCTTGTTTCGGGTTGTTGAGGGTTGATTCAACTTGTTTCGCCGAAACAAGGCGAAACAAGCCGAAACAAGGCGAAACAAGCCGAAACAAGCGAATCAACCCGAAACAAGCGAATCAACCCGAAATTTCGCCTTGTTTCGGCGAAACAAGTTGAATCAACACACAACAACCCGAAACAAGGCAAATCAACCCGAAACAAGCGGAATCAACACAGAAAAAAGCAAATCAACCCCAAACAACCCGAATCAACACGATAAACTGTGAATTCAAGGAAAGCCCATGGTAAAAGTTTGTATAACTGTAGTACTGTATTAGTAGCTTGACTTCCATCCTCCAGCATGTTGCAGAATTGACACTGACATGGGCTATTTCACTTCTTGTGTGCAAGTAAGAATTTAAATTCCTCATGGATATGTCTAGTGTCCACACTCCACAGCCCCGCTCAAATATAGCATCCCCAATCCGGTAAATTGAGCGATCCGTCGAGGCCAGTATCACGCCAGTATCGCGCCAGTATCAGGCCAGTACCACGCCAGTACCACGCCAGTATCGCGCCAGTATCAGGCCTACCTCACGCCGTTATCGCGCCAGTATCACGCCAGTATCGCGCCAGTAGCGCGCCAGTAGCACGCCAGTAGCGCGCCAGTAGCACGCCAGTATCGCGCCAGTATCGCGCCAGTATCGCGCCAGTATCACGCCAGTAGTACGCCAGTATCACGCCAGTAGTACGCCAGTATCACGCCAGTAGACACTAACTTAAAGCCAGGACGCCAGTAACACGCCAGTATATGATCTGAAACTGGCGTGCTACTGGCGTCCTGGCTTTAAGTTAGTGTCTACTGGCGTGATACTGGCGCGATACTGGCGTGCTACTGGCGCGGTACTGGCGTGATACTGGCGCGATACTGGCGTGCTACTGGCGTGATACTGGCGTGATACTGGCGCGATACTGGCGTGCTACTGGCGTGCTACTGGCGCGCTACTGGCGTGCTACTGGCGTGCTACTGGCGTGATACTGGCGTGATACTGGCGCGATAACGGCGTGAGGTAGGCCTGATACTGGCGCGATACTGGCGTGGTACTGGCGTGGTACTGGCCTGATACTGGCGCGATAGTGGCGTGATACTGGCCTCGACGGATCGCTCAATTTACCCCCAATCCATACGTGTATCAATTTATAATACCTGGAGAGCGAATTTTGGGGCAGATTTTCTATTCTGGGCAATTAATTCACTGCGATATATCCATTTAAATCCAATACCTATTCATTCTCGGGAGCTTTTTTGAGAAATTTGCTCTTCTAGAAAGGAAATGTTGAAAGTTTGAGTATAAATCTTCAAAGAATTTTAAAACGAACAGAAAGTTCTTGTGGCAAAAAATGACTATCCAATGCAAGAGCGGGGTTTGGAGAAATAACAGCACTTTTATATCACTATTAACATGGATTGAACACTGAGTTCGACTTAAAATCGTAAATCAGGATTCAGGAACATGACATGTATTAATGACTTGTGGCAGCTTGAGCTACGAAGTACGAGCCCGACGGCCAAGTTCAAGCTCGTTACTGATATGTATTTTCATAAATCATAGGGCAGAGGCATCAGATTGTAAAATAAGTTGAAAGTACAAGAAAGAAAGATCCTCAGTGGCCGGGTAATTGCATATATGGTGGTTTTAATCTACAAGAGAAATAGGGAAATAGGTAGTAAAAACATAAGAATTTGTTTATTCTTGTCGAGAAAATCCTCCAAACTGGGGCTACAGCCTACGGCAAACTACTTAAGCTGTTACTTTCGACCAATGAAGACCCATAAACGTTGGAGCTAAGGCAGTCACACAAGCTCCATAAAAGAGTAAAGGAGCAAAGGTGCTTTGAACTTTTGAAACCATGCATGGTAACACTTTTTTGACCCATAACGTTCTTAAAACAACGTTATGATTGCATCACTTTACTTGGGCCCGAATGTGCAAATTCTGATCCATTAAAACAATCATAATGTAATTCACAACGAAACATCTGACATTTGTTTGAAATGATGGAAGGGTAGCATGGAGGGTAGCATCGCACACAAATAATAAGTCGCACACGAACAATATGCCCCTGACACTGTCAGTGACAGTATAAATTCTTGCGCCTATTGTTCGCGCGCGACGCATAACATGCCCGGGCAGGTTCAGCGGCAGTAAGGGAAATGTCGCTAATGTGTCATTGGTTGCGTGAGAATCCTTCATTTCGTTGCAGTACAGTAAGTTCATTGCTCATACGGCCCGTGCACTTATCTCCATCGCTTTCATGTAATTCGACCGTACGTTCATCTTATTCACCTCTATGTCTTTATGTGAAAATGCAAGAATTCGAGAAGCATCTCTAAATTGGCATCTCTATGCCACGTAGCCCAGTAAATTCGCCCGGTAAACTTGAATGAATTGATATCGAGTGGGACAATTTCCGAATTGATTCGAGTGTTGTCCGAATTGGAGTCGTGTCATTTTGAGACTAAAACACGGATGACGATGATACTGATAATACGAACATAAGTTTTAGTAAATTTCATAACTTTAAACACCAATTCATGAGTTATATAGTCAAACATGAATGATAACTGACCCGCAAATAATTTTCTCCATTACGAATTGTGAGTTGCATTTCATTTTGTTGTAAATTAAGGGAATAACATGATTAAATAATATAATGATTAATGACGTTGCATTTGAAATGATCATTTTTACCACGAATAAGGACATCATTAGTATCATTTTGTTGTCAGCTTGAGAAAGATCATAATTGTCATAATTTGATGACTGTTAGCAAAACAAGACTGTTAAGTACCGTGCCTTAATGAGTTAACGAGTGATAGGAACCTGAAAACATTCGACATCTCGAGTGATTACGTTATTATGTAATTATCAGTCAGACACAGTTGATCAGTTATCAAGAATAGGGTGGTGATGAATGGTGAAAAGAGATAGCCAGAGTATTTTATCTACATACTACAGTGCGGAAGTGCTAATAAGGATCCGCAGTCAACTCTAAATAGTTAGTTGGAAAGGGAAAAATAGAAAAATAGAGATCTGTGAGATCAGAATAAGCATAATATACAAATATGTGCAGTGTACGCAGTGTTTCACAGTTGACAGGTAAAATGAGCCGAATGAGTTGGGATTGGAGTAATAAAGTCGCCTATCATGAAAAGGAGATACAATTATAAGTTCATAAGATTTGTGTATACACATCTCTAAGAGTGCCTAGATAGCTAGATGACTAGAAGAACATATTTCTTGACAAACTGAATATCAATAAATATCCTATTAATGTCCCATAATTATACGGGTTGATTCACCTTGACTCTGACACTTATTCCGGATTGATCATGGCCGGCTTCAGATTGATTCGGCTCGTTTCGATATTGATTCGGGTTGAATCGTTTGATTCGGTTGATTTACTCGAAACAAGCGAAACAAGCCGAAACAAGCCGAAACAAGCTGAAACAAGCGAATCAACCCGAAACAAGCCGAAACAAGCGAATCAACCCGAAACAAGCCGAAACAAGTGGAAAATGCAAAACTGCTTGTTTCGAGTTGATTCGCTTGTTTCGGGTTGTTTCGCTTTTTTCGGGTTGAGTCGCTTGTTTTGGGTTGATTCGGCTTGTTTCGGGGTGATTCGGCTTGTTTCGGGGTGATTCGGCTTGTTTCGGGTTGTTCCAGGTTTTAGTAAAAAAAATTGGCTTGATTCGGGCTTGATTCGGGTTGTTTCGTGTTTTTTCTGTCGTATCAAGCGAAACAAGGCGAAACAACCCGAAACAAGCGAATCAACCCGAAACAAGCTGAAACAAGCCGAAACAAGCCGAAACAAGTGGAAAATACAAAACTGCTTGTTTCGGGTTGTTTCGGGTTGTTTCGGGTTGTTTCGGGTTGTTTCGGGTTGATTCGCTTGTTTCGGGTTGTTTCGCTTGTTTCGCTTGTTTCGGGTTGTTTCGGGTTGTTTCGGCTCGTTTCGCCTTGTTTCGGCTTGTTTCGGAAGGTTTTTGGGTTGGTTCGGGGTGGTTTCGGGTCGTTCCGCTTGTTTCGGCTTGTTTCGGGGTGGTTTCGCTAGTTCCTGCTTTTAGTATCTACGGAACTTACCTTCCAAAAGGGAAAATCCCCTCGGTAGCAGATTTCAAAATCCTCTCGGTTTCAAGCATGCTCAGAGCCAAGAGCCATTTAGATGACAATTAACTAATTAAGTACAGCCCGCCGCAGGCGAAACTTTTTAAGGTTTTGCTCATGGATTTGCCTCTAAGATCAATTTAGATAATGTATAATGTAAATGATACAGCACCAGCCGTAAGCAAAAATTTGGGCCAAGTTACAACTACCAGAATTTGTAACATGCCACTCTACCTCAATCCCAGAAGACTTGACGACCTCCAGGGCTGTCTCGTAGTAGCTATTCCTCAGGAAGTAATCTACAAGGATCTTGTCTAGACGCTTCTTCCGCCAAGTAGCTTCACACTTCACCTGGAGAGTGGATATGTCAATTGAAACTGCGATGTTCCCTCTAAATAAAATGGAAATCGATTGATTTCCAATTGCTCTAAATTTCGTAATTGCGCTATCTCATGTCCTTCGAGATATTTCGAGAGATAGATTTTATATAATAGGTAGTGTTAGAAATATAAATCATGAAAGTTCCAGTAAGTTTTAACCTACGTCTGAGTTATTGATGTATTCTGACAGATGATCAAGTCTCTGAAAACACTTCTGTGCATAGCCACCTTCTTTAGTTAGGCAATCTGCGTACTGATGAATAACGTGAATTATACAGAAGTGAAATTCTTATTACGATTATCACATTTTGTGATACTAGGGTATTCTAATCAATCATGATAATGATTTCCTTTTATCATACCATACCCAAGAATCTAACAAAAGTTGATAGAGTTAAATGAGGAAATGATTTAAGAGATAATGTCAACTGTCAACTGAATTTGAACTGTCAACTCACTCTGTTACGGAAGTTTTGCAACTTTTCCCTGAGAGCCGGCATAGCTTGTCTCTGTAGCTCAGGTGTGGGAAGCCTCGTGATATGAACGATCTGGGTGTTGAGTTGAGCAATCTCCCGATCTATTATCTTCTGGGCTTGTCTGAACTTCTTATTGAGCACTTCATACGGTACCTTTACTGAGGAGTACTCCAGGATACAACCTCAGATGCTTTATTTGACATTTTCCTGCTAAAGAGAGAGAGAGAGAGAGAGAGAGAGAGGCGTATCAAATTAAAATCAATCATAAATCAATCAAAAATGGCAAAGGTTGGGTAAGCATGATACAAACATCCTAAATGGGCAGCTGGGTTAATTCATTGCATGTAAAATTTATAATTGTTGATGTTTGAATTTGGTTAAAAAGCAGCAAGCGTACAGACTGATTCTGCTTAAAACACAGTGAAATAGATGATTCATCAAAGCATAGAAATTAATATTAACATACAGGTAATTAGATAGTTATCAATTGAATCAATTGAATGAAATTTTCTTTTGGATTTTTGAAATTAACCAAGTTTCGTTTAAACCATGGAGTTAATTAAGTATAACATTGTTTCACCAAACAGTGCGATCAATTATTTATAACTTATATATTATCAGATTTACCTAATTCTATTATTAAATTTAAGGGTCATTAAACAAGTAGAATGTATGACGTATGTAGCATACATGGACACTACAAGTTACAAGGTTGATATAAATTATCAATGGTGAGTAAATAATCACAACTATAAATAGCATAAGAGTATACATGATATATATCATAGAAATTAGCTACAATCAAACACAGAACAAAAATGCATGAATTGAAGTAGTAACTTTTTGTGCCCTGACAGTTTTCATCTAAATGATAATATTTTTCAAAAATTAGGTTAAGTTCAGAAAGCAAAAACCTTTCTAAATGTTAAATTCCTTTAATAAATTTCCCTTTTTTAAATTTGTCCCCCCAATTATGACTTAAAATTATCAAATAACTTCCCAATCATTACCCCTTTTTCCCTAAAAAATTATAAATAAAACTTTAGGAAAAGGGTTAACCCAAATAAACTATCATATGGTTTCTTAAAAGGGAAATCTTTAATCTTTATAATTTATAGGGAAAAACAATAAAGGGCCCACAGCCCACAAAAATGAAAATTTGGGTTCAACCAAATTTTAATGAAAAGGGTCAGCAAAAAAACAACTTTTCCCCAAGTAAAAAGTTTTTCAAAAAATAAAAACATATAAAATTATATTCAATTTAAAAATATAATAATTAAATTAAAATTGAAAACTTTCTTCTTCCTTGGATTGTAGGGGGTTGTGAAAAAGCTAAAAATTTCAGTTTTAAACCTTTGTGCCTCCTTTTTAACTTTTCCAAATTCTTTTTCCCAAGCCCAAGGATTTAAAAACTTTTCCCCAGCCATAAAATGATTCTTCCTGAAGAGACCACACCAGTAAGCCAACTCATTTATAGTTTCAGTGCAACCTGATTTGAGAGTATCAATGTAAACCAACAATGCACCTGGTTTCATTGCTTCCAAGACATTTTGTAGAGCAGCTGAGCAATCTTCACTATCTTTGATGGCAGAGAGCACAAAGGGTAAAAGGATTATGTCAGCTTGAGCAAGAGCCATGGCTTCAGCTGAGTAGGGCTGGAGGAAATATGCAGGTGCTCTTATGTCAGCTTTGTGATACTTTATGCCACCATCAAGTCGCCTCCAAAGATTTTGTAAATAAAGTTCCTGCTGGGACAGCTTTTCTTTTTCTACCTTCACATCAGCACCCCTGGCAGAATTCAGAGACTTAAAAATGCTGCTCATGGTCTTCTCCCATGCTCCACACTTGTCAGCAACAGCAGCAGATACCTTAGCATTGAACCCATGTCGGTGAAGGAACATTAGAACCCCCAATATATCATCTCCAGGTCCTCCACCAAGACTAAAAACAGAAAGCCTCCCCCATTCAATTGCTTTCATGACTTCATTAAACACTGTAGTGCCTGTTGGAAGATGAGTACATGCAGCATATGCATCAGAAATAACACTGTTTACAAGATAGGTATTCTTGGTGAAGTGCAGGTATACATGTGACATTCGAGCAGCAGGATCTTCAAAAGAACCTTTTGCAGCCAAGGTACTGATTGCTTTCTGTGCAATGCGTTTCTTACAAGCTTCAGCACATCTTTTTTCTAATGATTCATCAGAAGATCCCTCTTTATTGCTTTTCACTTTATCTTCCAAGCACAACGTGTCAAGAACTTCTTTGATCAGCCATGTAATAGATGGACGTTCAGGACCTTCTTTGCTTTCATTTTCAGCCATACTGGTGAAGCCTCAAAATAATCCATTATCAATATTTGTTAATTTATCATGCCATTAAAGAATGAAAATTTTATATTTATTTTTTCCCTCTCCAATTGCGTTTTTGTTTTACAAAAAGGCAAATGAGAGGGTTAGCAGAGATCGTGTTTTGGAGGATTGTGGGAGAGTTTGTGTATACTACCTTTATCCGTACTGTTAATTCTGAAAAGTGCCCGGGTGGGGGAGAAATCTGACAATGAATTAATGATTTGAGTGCGGCGATGAATCATGATGATTGGTCCAAGGAATTGAGCAGAAGTTATCCCCGTAATAATATCCAAATCTGCTATCGTTTTCATTCCGGTACCTGCCCATCATTTCTATTTTCATGTTTATTGACCTCTTGAATTCATGCAAAAGGAGTCGGGATGCAACAATAAGGTGCGACGGCTTGATATCAACAGCAAAGAAAATGTAACGCGTAACAAAAATGATCCCCTTGTTTATGAAACTGGGAACGACGCGCAACAAACGAATCTTGGTGATTGCGCGCGCGTAGAATTTGCCATGTGCATCCGGACTGATCATTCGCCCACGTGCATGCGCGCGTTAAATCAAGCACATAGGAGAGGGAAATTAAGCGCCTGCATACGGGAACAACGGACAACAAGAAAAGCAGGCGCAATTCTTGTTTACTGTTGAATATAATGAAATGTGACATCCAATTCAGTAATTTATCAATTTTCATCTGAATTAATTCATGACAATGTTTGGTCTGTCACTGCTGTAAAATATAAATTATGTTGTTTTATTAAATTATGTTGTTTTTTATTTTATTTATGTCCCTGAAGCATGTCCCTGAAGCAACTCTATGCACGAGATGAGAAGGAAAAGAGAGAAAAGACAAGTATGAGGAAAGAGTGATTGAGTCAGAAAAAGGTTCCTTTTCACCAATGGTGTTCTTGACAACAGGAGGCACTGGACCTGAAGCAACCTTGGTTTTAAAACGGTTAGCTGAAATGGTGGCTAACAAAAGGTCTGAGAAATACGGCCATGTTATCAACCATATAAGAACAAGACTCAGGTTTGCTATACTCAGAAGTGTACTCATAGCAATCAGAGGTGTGAGGGGGTCCATTTACAAAGAAAAGACTCTGGGAACATCTGCCTTCAACCTCATTCCCCAACATCCTAACTATGATGTTTGATTGGAATATATCCTAGACACTGTCTTGAACTTTTTTGGCTGGCATAGTGATTTATATTTCTCAGTTTTTGGGTGGCACCATTCCCCTGAACTTGTTTTTTTATATCTGATGTGGCAAAGTGGTTGCATTCCAAAGGAATCTTTTATATTGTACTTTTATCTAACCTTTTATCATTTATAGGTATATACTGTATTTTATTTATTATAAGTTAATTAAGGGTTATAAGTTAATTAAGGGTTATATCAAAGTACCTTACAAGAGGTATTCATGGCAATTTTACAGCAAAAAATGCACCCATGAAATTTCAATTTGATATTCAAATAATCACATCATACATTAACGGGGACAAGATTGAAAAATTCCTGCATTTTTAAACCTCAAAATTTTTTATTAATTCCTCAAAAATTTCTATAACAACAATTAAAGAATAAATCCTTTAAAACACATCGATCTGCAAGACTTTTCTCCAACTTTGGACTTGAACTTTGACACGATTTCTTGAGAAATACTATGTAACAACAGCCAAATTGTACTAATTATAACATTGTACTAATTGTACTAATTATAACATTCAAGGCACAATTGTTATATTTGTGTGGTTAAGCTTGTGGTACCAGTTTATTTGAATTTGAATATCATTTTACTTTGAAGGGCCAAATACTTTGAAATGAAACTGACATTACAGTTAGAGTCCTATTGAGATGAAAATTCTATTCGGTTGAAAACGTCCAGCTTCTGGGGGCTGCCGCCCCAGACCCCTGCCTACTGGATTTCATTATCATCTCTGTAATAATTTTTCATCTCAAATACGGCCTACGGGTCAAGAAAATGCTTTGAAATTAGACTGAAATAACAGTTAAAATCCTATTGATATGACAATTCTATTCGGTTAAAAACGTCCAGCTTCTGGGGGCTGCCGCCCCCACACCCCTGCTAACTGGATTTCATTCTCATGTTTGTGGAAATTCTTCATTTTAAAAACGGGCTAAATACTTTGAAATTATTCAGAATTTTTAGTCAAATGAGTGTGAAAATCCTATTGAGGTGAAAATTTAATCTATCGAAAACGTCTGGCTTCTGGGGGCTGCCGCCCCCAGATTCCTGCCTAGTGCTCTAGTGGATTTCATTATGATCTCTGTAATCATTTTTCATTTCAAATACGGCCTACGGGCCAAGCTTCTGGGGGCTGCTCACTGGATTTCATTCTCATGTTTGTGGAAATTCTTCATTTTAAAAACGGGCTAAATACTCTGAAATTATCCAGAATTTTTAGCCTAAATGAGAGTGAAAATCCTATTGAGGTGAAAATTTAATCTATCGAAAATGTCGGCTTCTGGGGCTGCCGCCCCAGACCCCCTCGCCAACTAGATTTCATTATTATCTCTGTCAACATTTTTCATTTCAAATACGGCCTACGGTCCAAGCAAATGCTTTGAAATTAGACTGAAATAAGAGTTAAAATCCTGTTGATATGACAATTCTATTCGGTTAAAAACATCCAGCTTCTGGGGGCTGCCGCCATCAGACCCCTGCTCACTGGATTTCATTCTCATGTTTGTGGAAATTCTTCATTTTAAAAACGGGCTAAATACTCTGAAATTATCCAGAATTTTTAGCCTAAATGAGAGTGAAAATCCTATTGAGGTGAAAATTTAATCTATCGAAAATGTCTGGCTTCTGGGGGCTGCCGCCCCCAGACCCCTGCCAACTAGATTTCATTATTATCTCTGTAAACATTTTTCATTTCAAATACGGCCTACGGTCCAAGCAAATGCTTTGAAATTAGACTGAAATAAGAGTTAAAATCCTGTTGATATGACAATTCTATTCGGTTAAAAACATCCAGCTTCTGGGGGCTGCCGCCCCCAGACCCCTGCTTACTGGATTTCAATCTCATCTTTGTGGAAATTCTTCATTTTAATAACGGGCTAAATACTTTGGAATTACTCAGAATTTTTAGTCTAAATGAGAGTGAAAATCCTATTGAGGTGAAAATTTAATCTATTGAAAACGTCTGGCCTCTGGGGGCTACCGCCCCCATACCCCCGCATACTGATACTACATTTTATACTATTACATGTTTTGCATTTAAAATACCCCGATATTAGACTGAAGTATAAGTTAAAATCCTGTTAGTTCTGAGGGCTGTCGCCTCCAGACGTCTGTTTCACTAGTTAGAAATTCAATTAAAATTTACTGGGAGGATGTTACATGCTGCTAATGGGAGGAAAAACCTTTTTGGAAGGCAAGCCTGCCAACTAGATTTCATTATTATCTCTGTAAACATTTTTCATTTCAAATACGGCCTACGGTCCAAGCAAATGCTTTGAAATTAGACTGAAATAAGAGTTAAAATCCTGTTGATATGACAATTCTATTCGGTTAAAAACATCCAGCTTCTGGGGGCTGCCGCCCCCAGACCCCTGCTTACTGGATTTCAATCTCATCTTTGTGGAAATTCTTCATTTTAAAAACGGGCTAAATACTTTGGAATTACTCAGAATTTTTAGTCTAAATGAGAGTGAAAATCCTATTGAGGTGAAAATTTAATCTATTGAAAACGTCTAGCTCTGGGGCTACCGCCCCCATACCCCCGCATACTGATACTACATTTTATACTATTACATGTTTTGCATTTAAAATACCCCGATATTAGACTGAAGTATAAGTTAAAATCCTGTTAGTTCTGAGGGCTGTCGCCTCCAGACGTCTGTTTCACTAGTTAGAAATTCAATTAAAATTTACTGGGAGGATGTTACATGCTGCTAATGGGAGGAAAAACCTTTTTGGAAGGCAAGGTCTGCTGACCACCTACTGACTCCCTGCTGACTCCCTGCTGACCCCCTACTGACTCCCTGGTGAACTCCTACTAACGCCCTGCTAACCCCTGGTGAACCTCTACTGACCCCCTGCTTACCCCCACTAACCCCTACTGACCCCCTGGTGACCCCTACTAACGCCCTGGTGACCCCACTATCCCCCAGGTGACTGACTCCCTATTGAACCCCTGCTGTCCTGCTGACCACCTGCTGACCCTCTACTGACCCCTACTGACTCCCTGGTGAACTCCTACTGATCCCCTGTTGACCCTCTACTGACCCCTGGTGAACCCCTACTGACCCCCCTGGTGACCCCCATTAACCCCTACTGACTCCCACTGACCCCTACTGACCCCCTGGTGACCCCAATAACCCCTACTGACCCCCTGGTGCCATCCCCACTAACCCCTACTGCCTAACTGCCCCCGGGTGACCCCCACTAACTCCTACTGACCCCCCCTGGTGACCCCATTATCCCCCTGGTGACTTCCTTTTGAACCCCTGCTGTCCTGCTGAACCCCTGTCGACGCTCTACTGACCCCTGCTGACCCCCTGGTGACATCCCCACTAACCCCTACTGCCCCCGGGTGACCCCCACAAACTCCTACTGACACCCCCTGGTGACCCCATTATCCCCCTGGTGACTCCCTTTTGAACCCCTGCTGTCCTGCTGAACCCCTGTCGACGCTCTACTGACCCCTGCTGACCCCCTGGTGAACCCCTACTGACCCCTGCTGACTCCTTGGTGAACTGGACTACTGACCCTCTACTGGCCCCTGCTGACCCCCTGGTGAACCCCTATTGACCCCCGTGACTCCCTGGTGAACTCCTATTGAACCCCTGCTGACCCCATACTGACTCCCTGCTGACCCCCACTCACCCCCACTAACCCTTTCTGACCCCCTGGAAAACCCACTATCCCCTGGTGACTCCCTATTGAACCCCTGCTGTCCTGGTGACCCCCTGGTGACCCCTACGACACCCTGCTGAACAGGATATAGTTCCAGGCGTGGCAGGGAATTAGGGAAACCTTATTGGCCTTTATTTAACCGGCCCTTAATAAGGACAAAAATGACTTTGTGATTTTTGTCCAAAGGGCTGGTTAAAAAAGGCCGGTCAAATTAAAGGCCAGTCAATTTAGGTCAAATGAAACTTTTATGACTTGCCTTTTATTCTCGTGAACGTCATTTAATAACACGATAATGACCTAAATCATCATATAAGATCGGGATTTGGGTATTTTGGTGCAATTTATTAATTAGTATTAATGGGTTTTAATGGCCATTTTAGAGCAAAAAATCCTTGGTCTGGTGACCACTAGAAAAATTTTTGTCCAAGGGGCCGGCTAAAACGGTTCAAAATTGACTCGATTTTTGTCCATAGGGCCGGTTTAAAAAAGGGCCGGTTAAAAAAAAGGCCGGCTAAATAAAGGCCAATAAGGTAAAACAATATGACTATTGACTATACCGGAATGGATTTATATGAATACAGTATAAAGCTATAAGAGGAGAAACTTACAGTAGGGATGGTCACCACCTGAACTGCATGTCCTAGACCATTAGTAACTTTCAAATTTCTTACTTTCTTTGATTTTCGCAACATTCAAAACAGCATGATATAAAATGTATGGAGCTTGAGCCTTCTTCAAGTACAATGGCAAATTTCGACTGTTTCAACGACCTCAATTGACACATTTGACACCCCCCACCGATCAAATTAGCGGGAAAATGTAGGTTATAAAAATTGTAACAACTTTTTCTCTCACAACTTTCAACTAAGATGCTTCTGGCCAAAACCAGGTATAAAAACGAAAAAACCGGCCAAACGGCCAACGGCCAATTGGCCGAAACACCAAATTTTTTAGACGGTTGGCCGTTGGCCGGTGGACCCCCCCACCAAATTTTCAAAGTTTTACACCTGAAATTGTGTGTAAGATCAATTTGGTAACATGATTGGATCACAACAGCCCGCCGCAGGCGAAAATTTTTAAGGTTTTGCACCTGAATCTGCTTTAGATCAATCTTGTTAATGACTAATGCATAATGTAATTAAAACAGCCAGCTGTAGGCAAAAATTGCGAAAGTTTTACATCTGAGATTGTGTGTATGATAAATTTAGTGACATTATTGAATCACAACAGCCCGCCGCAGGCGAAATTTTCGCACCTGAATCTGCTTCGACCATCAATCTATATATATAAAAGAGATGCCGGACCGGAAGGTCCGCAGGAGGATAGTCCCGGAGTGGGACTGTGCCTGCCTCTGGTCGCCGAGGCGACGGGGGGTGAGGGTGAATGGTGATGGAGATGGAGGTGGGAAGGATGAGGGTGTGGTTAGTGAGGGGAGAAAACCGTTACCAATACAATACCGGATTCGTCAGAACTATCGGGGAGATGAGAAGATGTTAGGTCACTCCTGTATTGTCCGTCTCCTCCTCAGTTCGTTGAAGTCTTTTGGTTTGGAGTGTGTAGCTGATCAGAGCGTCCATGCTGTTGTTGTCCATGATGTCGTTGATGGAGTCGTAGTACGTCCCGAGTGTGTTGCCTCTGATTCTCATGAAAGCAGGGCATTGACCAATGAAGTGTGCAACTGTCTCCTTTGTGTCAGTGCAGTATGGGCAGTTTGGTGTGTCAGCACGTGTTATTCTGTGTAAGTGTTTGTTCAGACCTATAGGTATGTCCTGTAATAATGGAGATACCTTAGTACAGGAAATTAAGATCTCCGAAAATTAAGAAGGCACAATATTACGCAGCACCAAATTAAGCATTTTTTGTGACCCCAGTGCTTAATTTTATGCTACTTAATTTAATGCTTTCTTAATTCCCTGCACCTAATTGATTCGAGTTTAATTTAGGCAGTAAGAATGAGTCCATTTTCATTTAAGTAGAATAACAAAAGTAAATATAATGATTTATTGGGCTTCTTAAATTCTTAATCACAAATTTGAACGTTTGAGAACGGATCTAGTAGCTGGTCTACTGATGGATTCCTACACTCCTGAATCGCTCTGAGAATACCAGCTCCCTTCCACCCATTGATTATTATCTTTCCTTCCTTCTTCTGTTTTAAAGAAACCAGAAGAAACTTGGAGATTGCTCGTGCGTGTGTGTCTACTTTGTCTGATTACCTGTTTATCTAATGACATGATTAAATATGCGCGGTGCACGTTTTGATTTGGTTCTGAAATAAATTAAGAACGCATTTAATGTCGGACCATTTAATTAAGAAAGCACATTACTACGTTACATCAAATTAAGCATTTTTGGCGGCTGGAGTGCTTAATTTTCTGCTTACTTAATTTCATGTACTAAGGTAGCTGTTCGGTACCTGATGCGGTTGCCCATGTTGTCATTAAGAGTGTGGAAAACCTTCTTCTGATGGTTGCCTATGATCATGTCAGTGTGAGCATGTTTGTTGGTGATCCACCTGTCGTGGCTGAGGTTGGTTACCTTCTTACCTTGGTATTGATAAGGTGTTTGATGAATGAGATGGGGGACCATCAATCTGGTTAATGTATAATGTGAATAAAACAGCCCGCCGCAGGCGAAATTTTTTAAGATTTTGTGCCTGAATCTGCCTCTTAGATCGATCTGTTTAATTTGATTAACAATCCTTTTGTTGCCAAAGGCATTTTCTATCGATTATCTATCATAACAAAAGTTTATAATGGTCAGTATTTCCCCTTTTGTGACATATCGCCCTCTCCCACCATACTTCCCCTCACCATAGGTACTTCCCCTCACCACACTTCCTCTCACTATTGTATTGTGGGATGTAACATTCCTAGATATTAGATCATCACTCCTTTTATCCTCCCCCGTTCTCATCGCTCCCCTCAGCCCTCTTTCCTGCGGTGAGCATTCCTCCCCTTGTGTAGGCGCTGAATGTTTATTTAGTTAATGAGAGGAAAACCCACTGATTGGAGTGATGACATCAACAGTGACATTAATATTATTCCACACGAGGGACAATTTTACTAATTGCTTATACTTAAATGAACTGTGATGTCTCCTTGATATGTTGATGTCAAACTTGAATTTTTGCGCGATGCAGCTTAAATGCGCCTTTTTAGATTCCGTTCAAGTTTTCGGGACACCTTTCAGCATGATTTTAATCATCATTTTATGAATATTGAGAATGTTCAATGTAGGAGGGGCTTTGCCTCACATTTGAAGGCATCCGCGGATGACCGTTTTACCCCAAGTTCATAGAGCAATATAGCCTATAGGTATATTAGAATTTCATAGAGAATTGTTGGCAATTCATAGGGCAATATTGACAGTTAATGAGATTATGTACGAGGTTACCTGCGCGTAGCCGGATACTATCGCTCCCTTTCGAGTTCACAAAATCCCGAGTGTTTGACTAGTTCCATTCTCCAAACTAAAATACCCCCATATACGAGACTACATTATATGGTGGCCTCGGTATTGGAACCCGTATTGTTTGACTTTTGATTTGACAGTGGTAATTAATCTTTGACGTCGATAACACTTGTTCTTTTCACTGTTGTGTAATTGCACTGATTACACTCGTATCGAATTACTGTAATCCAGTTTCTTGACTCGGATTTATTGTCGGTGTTATCGCATTGATTACACGCTTGTTATCGATATTTACCTGTCTTCACTGTTCAGCAGTTGTGATTGCATTGAGCACACCGTGTAGCACCTTGTTTTGGCTGAGTGATTGCATCGATCACTTCATTTTGGTTAAAGTGTAATCGCACGGATTGCACTTACGGTTGTTGCTTGATCAGTTTAGATTACTCGAAAGGTGATTGCATTGATCACCCACTGTGTGCGGGAAGTGTTATCGCATTGATAACACTAGTTTGCTCTGTTAGTTTGTCTTTGGCCGTGTGTTATCGCATTGATAACACGAGGTTGCTGTGTTAGGTTGTCTTTGGTTGAGTGTTATCGCATTGATAACACGAGGTTGCTGTGTTAGGTTGTCTTTGGTTGAGTGTTATCGCATTGATAACACGAGGTTGCTGTGTTAGGTTGTCTTTGGTTGAGTGTTATCGCATTGATAATACTCAGTTTGCTGGTTGTAATCGCATTGATTACACCAACTTGTAGCCGGTAGGGTGATTGCATTGATCATCCTATTTTACCGAGAGTGTAATTACATTGATTACACTTAAGAGATGGACCTGATCAACAAGTACTCCGAGGAGAAGGTAGCTCTATCTCACATGCTTCAAGAGCTAGAGACATTGATGGGAAGGACTACGACCAAGAAGTCAAAGAAAGCTGTCGCCTCCATCAATGATCAGATCAAGGTGAGCAAGAAGAGGATGGCAGAGATTGAGGCTCAGATAAACCAAATGCTTGGCGTTGAGAACTTGGATGATCTACCTGGTGCCCCAAGATCTCCAGACACACCTCATGATGATTCTTCTGCTCAACCACAACTCGAGGAAGCCGAAACCGATCAAGCTTCCCCATCACACCAAGGTATCTCACTCCTGGACGAGACAGCCATACCAGACGGGGAGCAAGAGCATGAGGAAGTGCGCCCTGTGGTTACCAGCCCGACTGTCAGAAGGGACGTTCTACCCCTACATGAGGAGCCTAATCTTCTGATTGAGCCTCCCGTTGTGCACTTGCCTGTAAACCCGCAATCAACTTCCTCTTACAGACCGAGAGACGCAGGTTCAAGTTCACGCAAACCCCCTCATTCTTCGTCCGGAAGTTCGACCACACCCTATCCAGCCATCAGTAAGGAGAGTGTTGGCCACAGCAGTCAAACTCACAACATGCTGCCATCCCGAGCATCAGTCCCTATCACACCTCCTCCAATGTATATGCAGGGTGAAGATTTCCCAGCATGGTGTAAGAGATTTAAACGTTACTTGAAGATGAGTAATCAAAAGGGTGAACTAGCTTTATGTCGTCTACTCAATCAGGTCGATGACAAAACCAGCAGGAAACTAGAGGCTGCAGTGGAGAAGATGACCCCGCAGCAGATGGAGGATCCAGAGATCTACATACCACTCCTAGAACAGAGTTTGTATCCCCTTGCCTTCCAAAAAGGTTTTTCCTCCCATTAGCAGCATGTAAAATCCTCCCAGTAAATTTAAATTGAATTTCTAACTAGTGAAACAGACGCCTGGAGGCGGCAGCCCTCAGAACTAACAGGATTTTAACTTATACTTCAGTCTAATTTCGGGGTATTTTAAATACAAAATGTCTCCTGAAACAAGTAATAGTATAAAATGTAGTATCAGTATGAGGGATTGCGGGGGTCTGGGGGCGGTAGCCCCCAGAGGCCAGACGTTTTCAATAGATTAAATTTTCACCTCAATAGGATTTTCACTCTCATTTAGACTAAAAATTCTGGATAATTTCAAAGTAATTAGCCCGTTTTTAAAACGAAGAATTTACACAAATATGAGAATGAAATCCAGTAAGCAGGGGTCTGGGGGCGGCAGCCCCCAGAAGCTGGACGTTTTTAACCGAATAGAATTTCATATCAATAGGATTTTAACTCTTATTTCAGTCTAATTTCAAAGCATTTGCTTGGCCCGTAGTAGGCTGTATTCGAAATGAAAAATGATTACGGAGATGATAGTGAAATCCATTAGGCAGGGGTCTGGGGGCGGCAGCCCCCAGAAGCTGGACGTTTTTAACCGAATAGAATTTCATATCAATAGGATTTTAACTCTTATTTCAGTCTAATTTCAAAGCATTTGCTTGGCCCGTAGTAGGCTGTATTCGAAATGAAAAATGATTACGGAGATGATAGTGAAATCCATTAGGCAGGGGTCTGGGGGCGGCAGCCCCCAGAAGCCAGACGTTTTCGAGAGATTAAATTTTCACCTCAATAGGATTTTCACTCTCATTTAGACTAAAAATTCTGAATAATTCCAAAGTACCTATTTAGCCCGTTTTAAAATGAAGAATTTCCACAAAGATGAGAATGAAATCCAGTAAGCAGGGGTCTGGGGGCGGCAGCCCCCAGAAGCTGGACGTTTTTAACCGAATAGAATTTCATATCAATAGGATTTTAACTCTTATTTCAGTCTAATTTCAAAGTATTTGGCCCTTGTTAACAGTTAATGATGAAAAATGTCAGCGGAGATGAAAATCAAACTTAGTGAGCTATTGGGCAGGGGTCTCGGGCAGCAACCCTCAGAAGCCAGGTATTTTGAACAATAAACTGAATTGTTGGCCGTATTTGAAATGAAAAATGATTACAGAGATGATAATGAGATCCAGTAGGCAGGGGTCTGGGGGCGGCAGCCCCAGAAGCTGGACGTTTTCAATCGAATAGAATTTTCATCTCAATAGGACTCTAACTGTAATGTCAGTTTCATTTCAAAGTATTTGGCCCTTGTTAACAGTTAATGATGAAAAATGTCAGCGGAGATGAAAATCAAACTTAGTGAGCTATTGGGCAGGGGTCTCGGGCAGCAACCCTCAGAAGCCAGGTATTTTGAACAATAAACTGAATTGTAACCTCGATAGGATTTTTACTCTTATTTGTACTTGTAGACAAAAATTGCACAATTGAATTTCGCACATGTTCTAATATGGAAGTAATGATGGGATGACGATTTAAATCATATAGGAATCAATATTTCATTCATAGCTTCAATAACTTCACACGTGCATTAGTTACTTAGTTAGGTAACTAGGTACTGTATGCATTTTACTAGGTATATTTCTCAGAACGCAACTTATTGTAAACTAGCAGGCCCGTTGGGCCTGCTATTAAAAATAGCAAAAGCTCACTCGGCGCTGCTACGCAGCGCCTCATTCTAAATTTCAGCCATTGCTATTCAAATTTGTGAAAAACTTTTACCGCATCGAAAAATTCAAATCAGAACCAAAGCTGTTCATTAGAGAAGCGTAACAAAACCAACAAAGCATGAAATGAAATTCGTATACTCTCATGTAACCATAGCAACGCAAGCATTTCCCACTATCTGCACGTGTATGCCGACACAAATCCATACACACATCGACACAGTGCCCATACACACGGTTTTCCCATTCTAATCTATGATGCCGACACAATGACCCATACACACGCCGACACAAAATCCACACACACGCCGACACAGTGTCCATACACACGGTTTTCCCATTCTAATCTATGATGCCGACACAATAATCCACACACACGCCGACACAAAATCCATACACTCTTACCAAATTATATATAAGATTTTCTGGCAAATTTTTTAAAATACCATTTTTTGGAAATTTCACAAAATCCTCCCAGTATCAAAAAAATTCCTCCCATTAGCACTGCTAACCGTGCTAACCGTTTATGGAAACGAAGTGTATCCCTCCACAGAGACAAATTAGTCCTTGAGATTGAAGATCACCAAGCTCCATCAGTTTCCCACTGATTCAGTCGAGGATTTCGGAGGAAGAATCCGGAGCATGGCTTCTAAGATTTGGGGCTCGAAGATCACCGGACGCGAAGGAAACCAGCTGTGCTACTCTGTTTTCATTGCAGGCCTGCGACATAGAGACGTGAAGGGGGAGGTAATCAAAGACAGGGACGCCAGTACGTTTGAGGAGGCAGTCAATGTCACTGTAGCTGCTGAGAACATTTTCTGTGATTTAGATGAAGAGAAAATTCCAAGTAATGTACTACGTGTTGGTTTCCAGGAATCACCAGACAACTCGCCCGATCAAGAGGAATCAACTTCAAAGGAAAGCCACGTTGCCCGCAGTCAAGCTGGCGCCAGAGCTGATGACCGCCCGATTCCAAATGAATCTAACAGATACAGAGGGAGAGGAGTGTCTCCTGGTAGGGACTTTGCTGAGCGAATGGTCAACAGGAACCCTCCAAGAAACCAGGATGATTCAAGTGGGAGTAATATGAGGAATGGTAGGGATAACAGAGAATGCTGGCGATGCCATCGTATTGGCCATATTGCAAGATTCTGCCGAGTCAATTTAAACTCTCGAGGGACCGGAAGAGCTACAGAAGCAGAATGTAAGCAGTTTATCAGCCCCCCGGTAACAGTAACAAGCTCATCATACCAGGTTGTGTAGGGAGTGAAAATGTACGCATTTTCATTGACAGTGGGTCGCAAGCCACATTGGTGGACGAGCTTTTGATCAAGAAGCTTGGACTGGGACATCGAATCAAGAAATCAGCCCATCTGCTCACGTCATTCACAAAGAACACCATACCTGTTGCCGGGGAGTTAGCATAAACCAGCATAAACCAAACACTGATTTCGAGATCGGAATCACAAACGTTGTCCGACTCGCGGTTGGACAACAACACTCCTGGTTGGACACTGGCCGTCCCGCCAGCTGAGCAGGCCATGTGTTTCCCATTTTGCAGCGCGCACAAAAATGCGCGTAAAAAGTTAAAAAGATGCAGAAAAATTAGTGTTGCGCCTTACATATTATATTCCAATTAAACTTGACTGTCCAGTAGATGTTCGAGCTCAAAATTGTCACAAAGATTACTGGTCAGCGCGTACGTAGCTCAACACAAGCAAGCCGATACGTAAACGCTGTTTCCGAGAAAATACAAAACTGAGATATTAAGTTTCACTTGCATTTTACCAACCAAGGGCAGAAGTGTTATGTATTTATGTTGTGGTAATGCACAGTGATATGACGTCATACATTCATATCATAATGTCAATACTTGACATAGTAAAAGCCACAGATCGAAGAGTGGGAGGAGACAGAGAGAGAGAGAGAGCCCTCCAGGCTCCAGCTGTACAGACATGGTGATACTTTAATTAACGGAATCAGACGGAAGAAATATAAATTTCTTGTAAAAATTGTGACATAAATCTCAAGAAACCTCAACCGGCTTCATGTAAAAATTGTGACGATTTTGTGACAATAATGCCCGAACACCTTCTCTGACTGTCAGTTGCCACTGTTTATGTTGAAGTATGAGTGATAGCTAATCCTGATTAGATTAATCTTTAATGTACATTGCTAACAGATATGAGAGATTTAGATATACTTCGCAAATCACAACTTACTCAGCAACTGGGAAGTAAGTGGCAAAATGGTACCACAGGAACACGACCAAAATTAGGCTCCATTAGCCTCCATTAGCCTCCATGGAGGCTGAGTGGAGCCTGAGTGGAGGCTGAGTGGAGCCTAAGTGGAGGCTAATTTCAAAAATTAGCCTCCATGGAGGCTAATGGAGGCATGAGGCTAATTTTTGAAAAATAGCCTCCACTATGGAGGCTAATTAGCCTCCACTAGCCTCCATTAGCCTCCACTAGCCTCCACTCAGGCTCCACTCAGCCTCCACTCAGCCTCCATGCTTCCATGGAGGCTAAAATTTTGGTTTAGCCTCCACTAGCCTCCACTAGCCTCCACTTAAGAATTAGCCTCCATTAGCCTCCACGGAAATTTAAAAATTCATTTTTTGGATTCTATGGAAGCTGTTTTGACAGTGCTAGTGGAGGCTATAGCCTCCAAATGGAGGCTAAAATCATGAAAAAACACAGATAATATGCTAGCCTCCACAAAATTAGATTTATGTCAGTTTTGTACAAAAAGAGTGCATTTTGTAACATAGACCAAAGTTTCTAACCCAGCTAGTATTAGGTACCACTCAGCCTCCACTAGAATCCACTCAACCTCCACTAGGCTCCACTCAACCTCCACTGGGCTCCACTCAGCCTCCACTAGGCTCCACTCAGCCTCCACTATGCTCCACTTAGCCTCCACTAGGCTCTATTCAGCCTCCACTAGCCTCTACACAGCCTCCACTCAGCCTCCACTAGCCTCCACTCAGCCTCCACTAGCCTCCACGCAGCCTCCCTCAGCCTCCCACTAGGCTCCACTCAGCCTCCACTAGGCTCCACTCAGCCTCCACTAGGCTCCACTAGCCTCACTAGGCTCCACTAGCCTCCACTAGCCTTCACTGGGCTCCACCAGCCTCCACTAGGCTCCATTGGCCTCCACTGGAAGCCAGTGGAGGCTGAGTGGAGCTCTAATGGAGGCTAGTGGAGGCTAGTGGAGGCTAGTGAAGCCTAATGGAGGCTAGTGGAGGCTAGTGAGGCTGAGTGGAGCTCAGTGGAGCCTGGAGTGGAGCCTAGTGGAGGCTAGTGGAGCCTAGTGGAGGCCTAGTGGAGGCTGAGTGGAGCCTAGTGGTTTGTGGAGGCTGGTGGAGGCTGAGTGAGCCTAGTGGAGGCTGAGTGGAGCCTGGTGGAGGCTGAGTGGAGCCTAGTGGAGGCTGAGTGGAGCCTAGTGGAGGCTGAGTGGAGCCTAGTGGAGGCTGAGTGGGGCCTAGTGGAGGCTGAGTGTAGGATAGTTGGAGCTGTCTGAAAGTTTGGAGCTATATATTGTTTTTCACATTTGTGCACATAAATCACTAAATCACCATTTTCAGCAAGAAATTTTGTTTTTGGAGGCTAATTGATTTAGGCTCCACTCAGCCTCCACTTAGCCTCCACTAGGCTCCACTCAGCCTCCATTAGCCTCCATATTAAAGCTTTAGCCTCCACAAAAATGTTATATTTCAGTTTCCGTGGAGGCTAATGGAGGCTAATTCTTCAGTGGAGGCTAGTGGAGGCTAGTGGAGGCTAAACCAAAATTTTAGCCTCCATGGAGGCTGAGTGGAGCCTGAGTGGAGGCTAGTGGAGGCTAATGGAGGCTAGTGGAGGCTAATTAGCCTCCATAGTGGAGGCTATTTTTCAAAAATTAGCCTCATGCCTCCATTAGCCTCCATGGAGGCTAATTTTTGAAATTAGCCTCCACTTAAGCACTTAGGCTCCACTCAGCCTCCACTCAGGCTCCACTCAGCCTCCATGGAGGCTAATGGAGGCTAATGGAGCCTAATTTTTGTTGTATTCCTGTGGTACCATTTTGCCAAGTAAGTGGGCAGAGACCTCCAAAGTGGAAAAACAAACCTTAGAGGCTAGAAAAATGATGAACATAAGACGTTTGGCTCGTCAAATCCAGTGGACAGCGCTGACTAATAATTATAGGTTTCGAGAAGAATTACAGAAAGTCTAAAGAAGCTATTCGCAGATGAGCAGTTGATAAACTGTCCAGGATGTATTGAATGCCATGGCAGGAATTAGATACGTAATATCTTAATATTGAATTGAAAATATCTTAATATCTAGATTTATCTGTTAAGGGGGGGGGGGGGGTTCACCCCTAATATTTTGGAAAACACGAATTTGAGATATGAGTTGGCCAGGATGGCCAGGGTGTGTACCAACATTTTGGCGGTAGTCTTAAGTCCATATGTCCAACATTGCCCATGTGAGGCCTCGGAGCAAAAATGGCGTCCAAAAATCGAAATTTTCCTGATTGAGATAGAAGTTAGATTTTGTTTGCATTCGATTTGTCTCGACGAGCTGATCATTTTAGTGTATTTGTTTGTCAAGATTGGATGAAAAATGGCCAAGTTATGCCCATGCGAAGCGTGCGCGCCAAAGTGGCAGTTGGCCTATTTTGGGTCTAAAGATGGCCATTTTGGCCACATTTTTGGAGATATGAACTTCAAACTTGTTTTGCCCATCATTTAATTTTAGGTCAAAAGTGATGGGCAAACCAATTTTCAAGTGAATTGGACCTTATTTGTCCATTTTAGCCCATAAAAACCTTCAAAAATCCACTAAATCGCTGATATCTCGGTTAGCGCTTTTGCCCAAATTGACTTTCTACTTTTCGTTATAACTTTTCCATTTTTCAATGAATCTCCATGAAATTTTCAGAATCGCTTTGAAACTAAATTTCGCACTTAAGGTACTAAGCAGAATTTTGAGTTTGACCTCCAAAAAATTTTTATGCCCATGAGAGCCAAAATCCCCGGGGATTTTTGAAGGTTTTTATGGGCTAAAATGGACAAATAAGGTCCAATTCACTTGAAAATATCACTTTTGACCTAAATGATGGGCAAAACAAGTTTGAAGTTCATATCTCCAAAAATGTGGCCACAATGGCCATCTTTAGGCCCAAAATAGGCCAACTGCCACTTAAGCGTGCACGCTTGGCAAGGGCTTAACTTGGCCATTTTCATCCAATCTTGACAACCAAATACACTAAAATGATCAGCTCGTCGAGACGAATTGAATGCAATCAAAATCTAACTTCTATCTCAATCAGGAGAAAATTTCGATTTTTGGACGCCATTTTTGCTCCGAGGCCTCACATGGGCAATGTTGGACATATGGACTTAAGACTACTGCCAAAATGTTGGTACACACCCTGGCCATCCTGGCCAACTCATATCTCAAATTCGTGTTTTCCAAAATATTAGGGGTGAACCCCCCCTTAATTGTGGAACACGTAGAATAGAATAGCCCTTGCCAACAATCTACCAAGTGTCAGAGAATGTGTCAGGTCTCTGATAGAGTTTCTGACATCCAGACGCTAGGATATCAGTATGTCTTCCCATAACATTAAACATTATGGCAAGCACTGTTATCACTACTTCACTACACCCGTAGAGCCCATTCAGTCTCTTCTACTTGAGTTACAGCATTGGCCACGAGAGCTCTCCACTATCTCCAAACAAAAACTGGATAGAAAAGAGCGCACTATCGAAGAAATGAAGAGTAGGATTAGCGCTCTTCAGAAACATTCAAAGATTAAAATGTTCATAAAATTTCATACCTAAAGTACATATTATATATATTTCATCAGCAAAACATTAATCTGAACACTCCGTGTGTCAGGAGTCCAAATCTGGATATCACACCGCAAAAGTGTCTGATCAATTAATGTTACATTGACAAAAGGTTAAGTCTAAACGGCTAAGGTCTAGAGGCTTAGAAGAGAAGAGGAGGAAGAGGAAGAGAGGGGTTCAATTCCAGGGTCACAGCAGTTGTGCCCAGAAGGCCCCATAGCGCCACGGAACACGTAGAATAGAATAGAATAGCCCTTGCCAACAATCTACCGAGTGTCAGAGAATGTGACTGGTCTCTTGTCGAGTTTCTGACATCCAGATGCTAGGATTTCAGTATCCCATAAGATTCGCCAGTTACAGCAGTACGACTACCGACTGCTTTACAGCTTTATAGGCAAGAGGACACCTTTCATTTCGGGGCCTTGGGGCTTGGGGACAGATGGACAAGAAAATAAGAAAATGGAAGACAAATACAGCCATGAATGTCGCATTCAAGTTACCTGACACAATGCAATATTATGGCAAATTCAGTAATACTGCTACTTAATTTGACTTGTACCTATACTATCAAACTCAAAATTATAGATCTATCAACAATCGTGAAATATTTTACGTTTCAAGATAATCATATTGTTTGATTCTCAAGACTTAGAGTATTATATCAGGGCGCTGGCAAGCGCCCGCAGCGCAAGAAAAAGAAAAAGAACGAGGGCATCTGCAGGTCAGACTCAAAGACCTGCTGGTCAGACTCAAAGATGAGCCGTGGCTACATGTGCTAAGATAATAGAATAGGTAGCAACAATCCCGTCTTTCAATTCTTGAAATGCCAGCGCCCACTATATAAAAATAGAGTGATTTCAAAAAAGTCCGGTTTTCAACTGGCAATTTAGACCTCTTATTAACATAAGTTAGTCATGAAAATTTGCACAGGTGTAGTCCATTACATGATTAATAAACCCTGAAAATTTCATGGAAATCGATAGGACCGTTTTCGTAGGAAAAATTATCAAAAAATGCCTTAAATCACGAAAATTAGTGTTATCGTCGTCTCTCTCTCTCTCTCTCTCTCTCTCTCTCTCTACCTCTCATACACAAAACGGGAAAATAAATACACGAAATGGATACACAAAACGGGAAAATCAAGCACCCACCTCAATTGAGGTGGGTGCTTGATTTTCCCGTTTTGTGTATCCATTTCGTGTATTTATTTTCCCGTTTTGTGTATGAGAGTCTCCATGAAACTATCCCAATTACGGGATAGAGTCTATCCCTCCTAATACACATAATGGGAAAATCAAGACCCAAAATGGGAAAATTAAAAACTTCGCTGAACCTCTGAGTCCGAAATACACGAAATGGGAAAATTTGGCACTATCCCCGGCGGAGTTGAGGCTAGTGTCCCATATAACTCTGGGCTCTTCATTATCTATGATAATGACGTCACTCAGAAATTGAAAAATACATTTAAGCGCACATAGCGCTTTAAGGGTTAGGATAGGGTCAGGATTAGGGTCAGGATTTGTTAGGGTTAGGGTAAGGATTAAGGTTAGGGTTTTGGTTAGGGCCATATTTAGATTTAGGATACAGAAAAATTGACACTTAGATCTGTGACGTCACTCAGCCAGAGTTATATGGGACACATACCGGAGTTGAATCCGCTCGGACTCCGCGCGGAACCGCTCGGACTCCGCCAAAATTTTTCACCGGCGGACATCGAAAGTCCGCCGCGGAGTTCCGAGCGGAGCCGCGCGGACTCCGCCATTCCGAGCGGACTCCACCAGCCTCCGCCGCGGAATGGCGGACAGTCCGCCGGAAATTTTTCTGTCGCGGAGTCCGAGCGGAGTTAAATACGCCGCGGTGTTCCAGGCGGGGTCCACCGCGGAATCCGAGCGGACTTGTCCGCCGTGGAGTCCGAGTGGACTCCACGGCGGACTCCGCTCCCGTGGGACTCCGCTCGGACATGGATTCTGCCGACCTCCGCGGCGGAGGCTGGCGGAGTCCGCTCGGAATGGCGGAGTCCGCGCGGCTCCGCTCGGACTCCGCGCGGAACCGCTCGGACTCCGCCAAAATTTTTCGCCGGCCGGCGGACATCGAAAGTCCGCCGCGGAGTTCCGAGCGGAGCCGCGCGGACTCCGCCATTCCGAGCGGACTCCACCAGCCTCCGCCGCGGAATGGCGGACAGTCCGCCGGAAATTTTTCTGCCGCGGAGTCCGAGCGGAGTTAAATACGCCGCGGTGTCCCAGGCGGGGTCCACCGCGGAATCCGAGCGGACTTGTCCGCCGTGGAGTCCGAGTGGACTCCGCGACGGACTCCGCTCCCGTGGGACTCCGCTCGGACATGGATTCTGCCGACCTCCGCGGCGGAGGCTGGCGGAGTCCGCTCGGAATGGCGGAGTCCGCGCGGCTCCGCTCGGACTCCGCGCGGAACCGCTCGGACTCCGCCAAAATTTTTCGCCGGCGGACATCGAAAGTCCGCCGCGGAGTTCCGAGCGGAGCCGCGCGGACTCCGCCATTCCGAGCGGACTCCACCAGCCTCCGCCGCGGAATGGCGGACAGTCCGCCGGAAATTTTTCTGCCGCGGAGTCCGAGCGGAGTTAAATACGCCGCGGTGTCCCAGGCGGGGTCCACCGCGGAATCCGAGCGGACTTGTCCGCCGTGGAGTCCGAGTGGACTCCGCGGCGGACTCCGCTCCCGTGGGACTCCGCTCGGACATGGATTCTGCCGACCTCCGCGGCGGAGGCTGGCGGAGTCCGCTCGGAATGGCGGAGTCCGCGCGGCTCCGCTCGGACTCCGCGGCGGACTTTCGATGTCCGCCGGCGAAAAATTTTTGGCGGAGTCCGAGCGCGGCTCCGCGCGGAGTCAACTCCGCCGGGGATAACAGAAACTTATTATAGGGCACTGAAGTGTTACGTAAGCTTAAGTCGCGTCATGTCACGATTAGTTGGGGTCTTAAAGGGGTAGTTCACTATAGAATTGACTTTTAAGAAAATTAAAATGGTTATGATTTTATCACTTCTCACGTTGCATGTTTTACAATGGTGAAATCCCCATGCCTCTATCTCAATTAAGTCGCGAGTTATTGCGGTTTATAGATTTCAGCGCGATGACGTCACGTGGGCAGGACAGGTTGCCGTGCAGCGTTACAATACGTGTGAAATCTATGTATAGAGGTGTTAAATTGGGTACAACTGTCGGAATTTCAGTTGATCGTTTAAAATTTTGTTTTCTTTACTGTTTGCAATTGTATGATACTATGAATTTCAAGTAGATGTATGCAAGAAAAGAGTAATATTTACCAAACATTATGATGACACATATTTAGTTGCAAAATGATTACACGCTATAAAAGTATACTTCTAGTTCTTGAATCATGATTTGTGTAGACTGTACCTACCTATCGAGTCATATGTACCGTTGATTCATCATTCAACGATGTTTTTGTTTTTCTGATAAATTTTCATCCAACAGTACATAGCCGTGTAAAATGACAATTTATCAGAGAAGCAAAATTTGATTGCATATAAATACCTTTATTGTCCAATGTCCATCTCTGCCCTTTGGCCATGTATGTGCACTACCTTTACTGTGAGAATCGTAGTACTATCAAATTGCCCTGTTTTTCTACCACGTCTAAATAAAGCTTAGTCTCTGTTATAGGATTCTTACCCATGAAACTGTGGAAAGAATCACTGGCACGACAACAGTAGCCATCTTCAAGTCAGTGGAAGATCGTCGGAAGATCATCTTTACTGTTTCTTACACCAGTGTTATAGTCACCTTATTCTCTGAACTGTCGTGTTAACGTTCATATCCAACTGAACAACCGAGGTTGGCTCTTTGTCAGCAGCTTGATCACTCATATCCTGTTGTCTTGCCCTTGGTTGAGACTAGAATTTGATAATATTGTCGTTGCAACCAGTAGTTAGTACTGCCGTTTTCCTTGCTTTTTGAAGTTTAGAATGTCCCGTCTTCAAACTCACTTCCTGCTCAAATATTTGAGCCATTTGAATCTTGTAAAGTTGTAGGGTTTATCTCCTTCTGAGCAGCTTGAAAGGGAGTAACCGTCACAGCTTTCCGAAATCATTATACTATTAAACCTGCTTACTTTCAATACCTTATCGGTCATCATCACAGTTTGTTCATAGTTGTGTTGTGGTGTTTTGTATAAACTTTATTAAAGTACCATAAATTGCTGTCAGATACATTTGTGGGTGTTGTGAATGCTGAATTACTAAGCGTGAGTGGTATTTTACTATCATTCCTGTGATCTACATTTACACATTCACTGTGTCCACAGATATTTATTTAAAAATTAATATGAATCATGATCATACGAGCAATACAGGATGTAAAATACATAATATGATTCATTATTGTGAGTTGTGACATATATTCACGTGCCTTTTTTCCACCCTGAATCGTGTTATACCTCGCTATTGCTTGTCTAAATAAGTACCTACATTACATCATGGGCCGAGAGAAAGTTTAATATCAATAATGAAAAACAAAAAGTAATCCAAAATACACGAAACTTCCGGCAGGAAAAACACATTTATTACCTTTCACATACAGTAGCGTATCTGATAGCGTTTGTTGCGGTGATGTGCCCACGTGACGTCATCGCGCCATAACATAAAGGTGCGATTTCTCGCGATCAGAGTAACTTAGAAACACAGGGATTTCACTAAACATATATTTGCAGTAATGGTAGATAAATTAGAACATAAAAAGTGGCACTTTTTCTAGAGTGTACTACCCCTTTAACAAAGGGCGTAATCGTGTTATCATTCTGGGAATGGCTTTATAATTATAATTATATATTTTCAATTCATATGCGGTAAAGTGTAAATATTTCGTGTAAATTGATTAATCATATTATTATGTGCCTTCATATTTGGTTCCTACTTCAATTTCCATTGCTGTGTTTGAGAGGCAAGGTATCTTTGGCCGATGTCAGAGCACTGATACTATTAGTGGCCTGTGTCAGTTTAGTGGTGTCAGTCACCTGACGATAACGGCCCACTGATGGTGATGCCACGGCGATATGAAGACTGAAGCTGCATTTCATCGAGTGAGACGCCGCTGAGATTCAAATCACGTGGTTCTGTGTGACAAACTCTGACAAGGTATCGTCGGGCGGTGTCAGAGCAGTATGAGTAATGGCGTTGGCTGGTGTCAGTTACCGTTAAGTGGTGCCAACGTACTCACGTCAGTCACTGTCACCTGCGTGCTGAAAGCTGGTCGCTTGGAGTTGCTAGGGCAAGTGCTTGATTCATTGGTAAAGTTAAAAGGGGATGTTGTCAAGCTGTATTAAGTGGTGCAATGTCAGTTATCCGCCTCCCATATCACGCCTTCACTTACCCGCCTCCCACTTTATCATTTATCACGCTTAAAATTCGCAACTACTAAATCGCTCGCCCATGATCGAGAGATCGATTTTCTAAAATCCTTAGACCTTATATTAGAGTATTTTCGATATCCCCTCATAAAAATGACATCCCGTTACGATATCGCTTGAGCTAGCAGAGAAACCCCGTCATCCCGTCACGACATCACCGTGACGGGCTCAACTAGATCCTCGACGGGCTCAACCAGTCCCTCGACGGCAGAAGATGTTTTACGGGACATGTCCCGAGCCGCGCATCCGCGCATTATGCGCGGATCAACTTTTTCAGCACCACGGTTGCGCGCCACTATTGCGCGCAATCGACAAATATCGCCAATTCCCATGTTTGAAGGGAAAAACAAAAAAGTAATCACTAAAAAAGCACACGTGCTGCTGTTATTTCAGCGAAATTAAATGCCCCGTAATGTTGGGCAATCATGTTTGGGAGTTGTTTAGATTGATTTCCAGCCATATCTGACCATCAGCCACGCCCACAAACCCATGTCCCCGAAACTGTCCCGAATGTCCCGACCCTGGGACATGGGCTTTTCAGATCATATTTCCATTAATTAGGTACCAGAACATCAAGATATCGTGTTTGGGAGTTGATTGGATGCATTTCCCGACTTCCAGCCACGCCCAGAAACCCATGTCCCCATTTTGCTAGTAATAAGCGGATTTTCGGGACAGTTTTCGGGACATGGGTTTGTGGGCGTGGCTGATGGTCAGATATGGCTGGAAATCAATCTAAACAACTCCCAAACATGATTACCAAACGTTATGGGACATTTCACCGTCATTATGTAGTGCAATGGCCATGTCCCCAAAACTGTCCCGAAAATCCGCTTATTACTAGCAAAATGGGGGACATGGGTTTCTGGGCGTGTGTGGCTGGTGGTCGGGAAATGCTGGAAATGCATCCAATCAACTCCCAAACACGATATCTCGATGTTCTGGTACCTAATTACTAGAAATATGACCTGAAAAGCCCATGTCCCCGGGTCGGGACATTCGGGACAGTTTTCGGGACATGGGTTTGTGGGCGTGGCTGATGGTCAGATATGGCTGGAAATCAATCTAAACAACTCCCAAACATGATTACCAAACGTTATGGGACATTTCACCGTCATTATGTAGTGCAATGGCCATGTCCCCAAAACTGTCCCGAAAATCCGCTTATTACTAGCAAAATGGGGACATGGGTTTCTGGGCGTGGCTGGTGGTCGGGAAATGCTGGAAATGCATCCAATCAACTCCCAAACACGATATCTCGATGTTCTGGTACCTAATTACTAGAAATATGACCTGAAAAGCCCATGTCCCCGGGTCGGGACATTCGGGACAGTTTTTCGGGACATGGGTTTGTGGGCGTGGCTGATGGTCAGATATGGCTGGAAATCATCTAAACAACTCCCAAACATGATTACCAAACGTTATGGGACATTTCACCGTCATTATGTAGTGCAATGGCCATGTCCCCAAAACTGTCCCGAAAATCCGCTTATTACTAGCAAAATGGGGACATGGGTTTCTGGGCGTGGCTGGTGGTCGGGAAATGCTGGAAATGCATCCAATCAACTCCCAAACACGATATCTCGATGTTCTGGTACCTAATTACTAGAAATATGACCTGAAAAGCCCATGTCCCCGGGTCGGGACATTCGGGACAGTTTTCGGGACATGGGTTTGTGGGCGTGGCTGATGGTCAGATATGGCTGGAAATCAATCTAAACAACTCCCAAACATGATTACCAAACGTTATGGGACATTTCACCGTCATTATGTAGTGCAATGGCCATGTCCCCAAAACTGTCCCGAAAATCCGCTTATTACTAGCAAAATGGGGACATGGGTTTCTGGGCGTGGCTGGAAGTCGGGAAATGCATCCAATCAACTCCCAAACACGATATCTTGATGTTCTGGTACCTAATTAATGGAAATATGACCTGAAAAGCCCATGTCCCAGGGTCGGGACATTCGGGACAGTTTTGGGGACATGGGTTTGTGGGCGTGGCTGATGGTCAGATATGGCTGGAAATCAATCTAAACAACTCCCAAACATGATTACCAAACGTTATGGGACATTTCACCGTCATTATGTAGTGCAATGGCCATGTCCCCAAAACTGTCCTGAAAATCAGCTTATTACTAGCAAAATGGGGACATGGGTTTCTGCGTGGCTGGTGGTCGGGAAATGCTGGAAATGCATCCAATCAACTCCCAAACACGATATCTCGATGTTCTGGTACCTAATTACTAGAAATATGACCTGAAAAGCCCATGTCCCCGGGTCGGGACATTCGGGACAATTTCGGGACAGATTCGGGACAAGTCCCCAAAAACATCAACTCCTCGACGGGCTCAAGCCGCGCGGCGAGAGCGCGCCAAAGCTCCTCTAATTTTATTTTCGCGTGTGCGGTCTGGTCGACGTAACTATATAAATTGCAACTGTTTAGCATTTGGAAAGTTTACAGTTGACACCTTGTTGGCGGAACATCGAGATATCGTGTTTGGAGTTGATTGGATGCATTTCCAGCATTTCCCGACCATAGCCACGCCCAGAAACCCATGTCCCCATTTTGCTAGTAATAAGCGGATTTTCGGGACAGTTTGGGGACATGGCCATTGCACTATAATGACGGTGAAATGTCCCATAACGTTTGGTAATCATGTTTGGGAGTTGTTTAGATTGATTTCAGCCATATCTGACCATCAGCCACGCCCACAAACCCATGTCCCCAAAACTGTCCCGAATGTCCCGACCCGGGGACATGGGCTTTTCAGGTCATATTTCTAGTAATTAGGTACCAGAACATCGAGATATCGTGTTTGGGAGTTGATTGGATGCATTTCCCCGACCACCAGCCACGCCCAGAAACCCATGTCCCCATTTTGCTAGTAATAAGCGGATTTTCGGGACAGTTTTGGGGACATGGCCATTGCACTACAGGTAGGTAGGTAAAATGCGCTTCCGCGGAGGCGCTGTGCCACACGACATGGCCCCTCATAGTCTGAGGGGCAACGGTCGTAGTTTGGCTGATATGTTGGCATAACTAATAGTCTATATAGTAGAGGACAGATATCTATATAGAAAATTGTTCGCTTAACTATATTCTCCAATTGGGTAATAGACCCCAATGGCCCCAACTCAAGCAGTTATCTGCCTGTTCAACTTGAGCCGAAAACATACGGTTTGCTTCTTTTGAGGCGATGAAGCAGCCAAATATTCTCCTCCCGTTCTTCTTTATCTGGACAAAGAAACGGAAGAGTGTCCCTGAATCATGTTTAGTATTCTTGGGCGAACAGAGGGACATCCCATGATTTGGTTTGGGTTTTTGTTATGATTATTCTTATTAAAATTGTTTTTTCTTTTCCGAGGACCGTCCATTATGGCAAAGTTGTCTGTATGGTGATTATTTTCCCACAAGCATGGCTAAGCATGTTCTAACTTAGTTATTTCTTCATTCATTTTTGATAATCCATTGTTTACCTAATCGAAGAGGGATTTTCCGTCAGTACTTCCATATTTTTCAGCTGATGTTTCAGTGTATACTGTATTATGAGTAACCTTGATTTTTCTCTAATTGTAACTTTTGCAGTTCACAGATTATATTGACTGTAGGGTGTTTTATTGATGTACTCTCAAGTAGGTTTCAATTTTCATAGCAAAATTTATGTCTAATATCAATAAGAATGGCTTTTTGATCGACTTGAACGCTGGGACAGCTTAATATTCTGTGTTTTTTCTATAAGTGATGGTGTTTTATACGTTTCTAATGACTGCATTTTTATTATCCACTGGTTTCAGGGCACTAATTACCTGGCATAATCCACGATTTTTGCAAGTACACCTGAATTCGCCGCGAATTCGCCGCGAATTCAAGTGAATTCAGGTGAATTCAGGTGAATTCGCGGCGGAGTTCGCCAAAAAAAATTTTTGGCGGACTCCGCCGGAGTCCGCCGGAGTTCGCCGCGGACTCTGGCGAATTCACCTGAATTCACCTGAATTCGCCGCGAATACACGCGTATTCGGTGTACTAGTTCGCCAATTTTCCAGTTCACCCAGGCGAACAAGTTCGCCGCGAATTCGCGGCGAACTGATGTCCGCCGCGCATTCGCGGCGAACTCAGGTGAACTTGGGCGAACTCAGGTGAACTCAGTTCGCGGCGAATTCACCTGAACTTTGAAGGAACTTTGTCACGTCTGGCACGCTTATGTGAGACTAAGATGCAATTCACAATGTCTACCATATGCGTGTCGTCATGGATCCAAAAGAACCTTGGGGGGGGAGCCGTCACATATTAGTATTACGTCATCACTCGACGGGAGGAGGGGTTTTCAAATGCTGACAGGTGATGACAGGGGGGAGGAGGGGTTTAAGGTTTGCCGACGTCAGCGAAAATATTGAATTTTCTAAATTCGAAAATACGATATCCAAACTTTTTCGTTCATAATATTTTGTTTTGATGTACCCATTTCATTTCTTTGATATGATATCTATATTTCCAAACTAACTGGATGTTCGTCTATGACAATTAGAACCATTTTTTTAAAACGAATTTAACGATATGAATCACACCACACGTACATAGTTGATATTTCATGTCGGTTGTTTTGATTCGAAATAGTCAAAATTTGTTTTGAAAAAGGAGGGGGGTTTGGTCAATGCTGACGTCATCATGGGGGAGGGGGTCAGCCAATGATGACAGACAGGGGAGGGGGTTGAAAATGGGCAAAAAGTGATGACATAATATGTGACGGCTCCCTTAGGGTTAGGGTTTTGATTAGGACACTAGAAAAATTGACATCAAGATCTGTGACGTCATTGTCAGGTGTTGCCTGACCCCTGACGACTTAGGACATCGCTGATTCGCTGAGGACAAAAACCAGTATCGGCGCATATAGGCGTAAATGGCTAAGTCCTTGTGGGTGAGGAGAATGCAGACCGTGGGGAGGCACCAGGATCTGTCTTCTGTGAGGGATGAGAGCTCCGCATGGACTGACAAGGATCTGGGGTTAGGACTTGAAGGTTCCATCGAGGAACCAGCAGGAGCTTTCTGCTAGGATGGTGAGGTTGTCACTGGTAGCCCGGATGATCACCCGAAGCGTTGTCGTAGAGGAGCATATCAGCTTGTCTGAGGGTCCGGCAGTCTGCAGGGAGGGTTTCTGCAGAGTGGGTATGAGGTTCAGGACACTAGCAGCTGCCAGCTCCGCTTGATCCACCTCCAAGCTTGTCTCCCATCTGTCGTGTCAAGGGTTTGCAGACTTCATGAGACCTCGTTACCTAAGTGGGACGATATCCTGACGAATTAGCATGGGGTTGTGCTCGCATGATGATGAACGTCCCGTATCACGTATCCCCTCCGATGACATGAGCCAACAAGCGGTATGGGATAGTGTAAATTGTGATGTGGCGGATCACATGCTGACACCGTGTATCGTGAGTCCCCCAGTGTCTCCACAATGATACATCGGATCGAGCATTATTGTACCCTCCATACGGGCTCTGTTATCTGGATTAACCGAGATATTCTCGGTATAAATCGATCCAGGCTTTAGGTAGTTTATATAAAGTGAAGAGGCTCCCGACATAGAGTCCACCCTGTGGGGATCTCCCGACCCAGAGCCCACCCTGGTGTGCCACCGCCGACCCAGAGTCCCCCGACCTAGAGTCCCTCGACCTAGAATCCGTTCCCCATGTTGACTTTGCAATCGGGATATGGTAAGAGCAAAGCGCCGACCAAAACACCTGTATAAGAAGAGCCTTTGCAATTGCAATAACGCAATTTTCCTTCATCGCCGATCGCTAATTTGTTAAATTCGTACTGATTTGGGCTTTTGGGCACGTTTCCCTCCGGCGAACTCAGGCGGACTCCGGCGAACTCAGGCGGACTCCGGCATCTGAATTCAGGCGAACTAGTTCGCCGCGAATTCGCCGCGAACTGGCAGTTCACCTGGGTGAACTGGAAAATTGGCGAACTAGTACACCGAATACGCGTGTATTCGCGGCGAATTCAGGTGAATTCAGGTGAATTCGCCAGAGTCCGCGGCGAACTCCGGCGGACTCCGGCGGAGTCCGCCAAAAATTTTTTTTGGCGAACTCCGCCGCGAATTCACCTGAATTCACCTGAATTCACTTGAATTCGCGGCGAATTCGCGGCGAATTCAGGTGTACTTGCAAAAATCGTGGATTATGCCAATTACCTAGTTTGAAACTAACCATGGTTCTCGGCATGTTAAACAAGGAATCGAAACTGAGGGGCTTCGTACAGGACATTGCTATATTTCGACGAATGTGACTATACACTATACAGCCAAGATTTAGATTCCCAACTAAGTTGGTGTGCAATGATTTTTTTGTTATATCAATGAAGCTATATTATCAAAGTCGTATTTTTCATTAAGACAAAGTGGTTCTAGTATTAATGTTGATTTGGTAAATTGGTAAATTTGGTAAATTTTTTATGCCATTTTTTAAAGATTTGTGTTAGGTTGGAAGTAAAGTTTGGTGCAAGCATATATTTTGTTTTTAGTTTAATAATGTGCGAATTTATCATGTACATTTCATAATGTAACAATGTTGCGTTTTTAGGTACATATTGCACTACATAATGACGGTGAAATGTCCCATAACGTTTGGTAATCATGTTTGGGAGTTGTTTAGATTGATTTCCAGCCATATCTGACCATCAGCCACGCCCACAAACCCATGTCCCCAAAACTGTCCCGAATGTCCCGACCCGGGGACATGGGCTTTTCAGGTCATATTTCTAGTAGTTAGGTACCAGAACATCGAGATATCGTGTTTGGGAGTTGATTGGATGCATTTCCAGCATTTCCCGACCACCAGCCACGCCCAGAAACCCATGTCCCCATTTTGCTAGTAATAAGCGGATTTTCGGGACAGTTTTGGGGACATGGCCATTGCACTACATAATGACGGTGAAATGTCCCATAACGTTTGGTAATCATGTTTGGGAGTTGTTTAGACTAATTTCCTACCATATCCGACCATCAACCACGCCCACAAACCCATGTCCCCAAAACTGTCCCGAATGTCCCGACCCTGGGACATGGGCTTTTCAGGTCATATTTCCAGTAATTAGGTATCAGAGCATCAATATGTCATGTTTGAGAGTTGATTGGATGCATTTACAGCATTTCTCGACCACACATGGCCATTGCAGCACATAATCTCATATACTCATATAATGTTGGTCATCATTGATTTTGTTCATCATTAATTCTGAGCAACTTGCCCAACTGTTTGGCTTGCCTAATACATATATTTGGGGTATTTAAATTGACTTGAGAAGATGAAAATTGAAAAGTCTTTACTTAGTTTCCAGATAATAGGTAGGAACCTAATATGAATTACATTCAATAAAAATAAAGAATAAAAAAAAAAAATAAAATAAAATAAAATAAAATAAAATAAAGAATATTCTGTTAATAACGTAGGTATCTAATTCTGAAAAGTCCATATTCGAGTATCTTTCCCTCTATCTTGCTTCATGGAATTCAAGATACTGGGGTGGAATGTAGTCCCTTGCCAAGATGTTACCATTGCGTGCTTGGCGTAGAACAACTGAAAGATACGAAAATTATGGGATCTTATCTTCATATAAGAAAATAATTATTGCATTGCATCTGGGCATTGGGCAACAATTTAATAAATTGTTTGTTTTTCTTGGTTTTCTCTTACTCTTATCTTCATAATATACCTGGGCAAGAAGGGACCAGTTTGATAATCACCTCAGCAGATTTTCTTCCTATTTCTGAAATTTTTTACCATATGACTTTAGTGGTAGAAATTAGAATCTGTATTATTTATTAAGGGAATAAGCTGTTTTACTGCCTCAAATATGATAAATAATAGTACATACCTTGAATTTTAAGGTGCATTGTAATTAAAGCAGTAAAACTGCTTATTGTCTTAAATGGTACATATTCTATTATGCACCTATCGAGCATGTTTTTGCAGTGTTTCAAAATCCTTATAGGCACCAGTGTACCGTTCGCAATAAATTATTATTCACTCGGCACTGTAGTGCCAAAATCCTGATTTATTACGCACTGTAGAAATGCATCCAATCAACTCCCAAACACGATATAATCTTGATGTTCTGGTACCTAATTAATGGAAATATGACCTGAAAAGCCCATGTCCCAGGGTCGGGACATTCGGGACAGTTTTGGGGACATGGGTTTGTGGGCGTGGTTGATGGTCGGATATGGCTGGAAATCAATCTAAACGACTCCCAAACATGATTACCAAACGTTATGGGACATTTCACCGTCATTATGTAGTGCAATGGCCATGTCCCCAAAACTGTCCCGAAAATCCGCTTATTACTAGCAAAATGGGGACATGGGTTTCTGGGCGTGGCTGGTGGTCGGGAAATACTGGAAATGCATCCAATCAACTCCCAAACATGATATCTCGATGCCCTGGTACCTAATTACTGTAAATATGATCTGAAAAGCCCATGTCCCCGGGTCGGGACATTCGGGACAGTTTCGGGGACATGGGTTTGTGGGCGTGGCTGATGGTCAGATATGGCTGGAAATCAATCTAAACAACTCCCAAACATGATTGCCCAACATTACGGGGCATTTAATTTCGCTGAAATAACAGCAGCACGTGTGCTTTTTTAGTGATTACTTTTTTGTTTTTCCCTTCAAACATGGGAATTGGCGATATTTGTCGATTGCGCGCAATAGTGGCGCGCAACCGTGGTGCTGAAAAAGTTGATCCGCGCATAATGCGCGGATGCGCGGCTCGGGACATGTCCCGTAAAACATCTTCTGCCGAATTTACTCCAATAAAACGCTCCCTATTGAAGACCGGCGCATAGTGCCGCGGGGAGTATGCAACACGACCCTCCAAACCTCCGAGTGTTGCGCGCAGGGATGGGAGAAATCCATCAAGTATTATATCCCTGTCTCCCTCGCGCGGCGCGCTTCTCCGTGGGGAAGCGCGCGGCGCGTACACATTCCCCTAACCAGGGGTGGTTTAGCGCTTGCCGCGCTGCGCACTCCGTGCGCGTAACCAGGGTCCTGGTTAGGGCAAGTACACACACCTATGCGGGCTTAGGCGGAAACGTCAGACAACGACTGTCGTAGGTGTGAACGCAAACAGGGATATACGTGTTTAGCAAGGGCACCTCGTATATCTAAATTTTTAAAATTAAGATGAATATAAATATGCGGGAAGTCAGAATCAAATTGATAAGGGAAACATCGTTTAAACTCAACACTAAAAATGTAAAAAATAAATTTAAATTCAGATGTCACAGTCAATTGTGAAATTACAATCATTGATCATGTTTCAATTTTCATTCTGATTCAGAAAGTCATCGTTGAAATAATGAAATAATTACAGTCAATCTGCAGCCATACACTCAATTTTTAACACAAACTCATTTTGTCTTACGTCGTCAGGGGGACAGGCAACGCCTGCCAACTCATTTTCATATCTATCGTCGAGTGCTTTTTAAAAATAAATCAAGTTTCCAATGTAGCGTAATTTAAAATTGAATATATTCAAAACTCTTCAACGTTTGCGTTCCTGTTCGCACGATCAGCTTCGAAAGGTCACAAGTCTTTGAAGACACTACAGAAAAAGCACGTTTGAATTTGCAGTTTTGTGCCCAAAACCTTAATAAACCATGTTTCTTAAAGTTAACACGGATTAAAAATACAATTACAAACCTCCATTAGTTTATTTATTTCTCTTAGAGAATTTCATATTCTGATTCCCCCAAGGGCGGTAATTCAGCAAAATGTATTTCTTCAAAGTTTGCAATCATCTGATCGATGACTGCAATCTCTTTTTGCGCCGTGTATTCCAAATCTCTGATTTCTTCGTTGTGTTTCTGTTCCATTGTTTTCATTTGTGCTTTGTGCTCTTCCATCAACTGCTCTCTTCTGATTTCTTGAGTGTTGGCGAGCTGAAAATGTGTGCTGCGTTGGAATATAAGTTGCCCTAACCAGGACCCTGGTTACTCGCACAGAGTTACTGTTAGGGGAAGAAAATAAGAGGACACCTAAAATTAATGTTGTAAAAAAGTCGCAACTGTAAACAATATGAATCATTTGTCATAATGATAAAATGGAAACTGAAACATGAAAGGGGGTACATAACTAGAAAGTAGAATCACATAATTAGATTTTAGAATAAATAATAATGACAAACCTTTTTCTTCTTAGCTGAAACCACTGCATTTTCTGTTGCCTCGAAATCGTCAATGAGCTTCCTCAGCTCCTCGGCGTCTTTGGTTTTGCGAATCTGAAAATACTTCAGCTTTTCAGATTCTAGTGGAAAAAAGCAATCCCAAACATTTAATTTGACTGTTCATCATGTTCCACACTTCCACAGCATTGACATTCAATAAAAAATAGAATAAAAAAATGAAAATGAAAAACTTCACAGAAGTGATAGAAATAGAATGCGAATCAGTTTAGCCATTTCCTCGTCATGCCTGGTGTTCCAGTTCTTGGAGAAAGCCAGCACTTCGTTGCTTTGGTACTGCTCGAATCCCACGGACTGGGCTCGGTGCGCCTTCTCCTTAGCTTCTCTGTACTGAAACGGGAAACAGACATTTAATCTCACGACATTTCATCTCGTAATATTTCAACTCCTGGCAAAGGTTAGAGTATGGTTTAGGATTATAGTTAGGGTATTAGAGCTATTAAGGTTATGGCCAGGAAAGGAGATGAAGTGTCCATAAGTATAAGATGAAAGGTCGTGAGATAAAATGTCGCACTGAAACACTCAGCGTAATAAAGTGCCCTTCTTTTGGGAACGACAGAAAATACCCCATCGATGAGATGTATCTGAGTTTGACTGACGAGCATTGCCGAGATTCAGTAATTCACCTGGTCGTGAGACTCCCTCAGGATTTCCAGTTTTGAGTCGCACTCCGCAGTCTTGTGATCCCTCTCCATTCGCAGTGACTGCAGGTCGTGAGAAGCGCCCAGCAAGCGCTGCGCTCGCTTCTGCTCCCTCAGCAACGCGTCCCTACTGAAATGCACAGGGCGATGGCTACTTGGTGGCGCAAGGTTTTCTTTCAATATGTAGTAGAACTATTACTATGTATCGAACATGAAGTGCAAATAAAATTTTCCACTTTCTGAAAAATAGAACTCAGAGTGACCTGTGGCCTCCCTCATCATAAAACTCACTTTGCTCTATCCTGACACGTATTGAGGGCGATTAAGTGCTTCTTCAGAAGTTCCTCCGTTTCGATGAGCTGTTCCTTTACTTGGTCCTGTCTTTCCTTAGAGGATGGAAGGTTTTTAAAGCTTTCGCCCATCTCCCCCCATTTAAACGATAAATAAAAAATAGACGAAATCATCGATAAGAAAGTGTCTACAGTCTAGTGATTCAGTGCATCAATATTCAAAAACCATTGAAAATTTACCTTAGTAAACTTCTTCATGAGGTCTGCTTTCTTTTTGTCTTGTTTGTTCTGAAACTTCAACCATTCCTGAAGAAAGAGGAGGTGTCCATGTTAAAATTAGTGAAATGAACCTAAATCAAATAATGATGAGGATGACCAAACCCGAATTGACGTAACTATTCGTTTTTGTTTTCTATAATATGCTGATCAACATTTGACAAAAGGAGTACTTCTCACTTTTCCTTTCTTGATAGTGTCTTCTGAGATATCTTGGAAGTCGACGCCTGGTAACTCTGAAAATGGGTAATGGGATCAAAACTAGAGTACCTTAAGAAAGTGAAGAAAACTTGATTACTTAACAAAACATGTGAACGATCTCAGTCTTAAGTCTGAAGCTGCCACCCAGATCATGATGAAATTAATGATTGATACCACTGTAAAAGTGTAAAGTGTAACTAGTTACATGGTAACTAGTTACCATGGTGAGGATTTACGGTTTACCTTGGTAATAAGTTACCAAGATAATCAGCTATCATGGTAACTAGTCACCAGGGTAACCAGTTACCATGGTAACAAGTTACCATGGTAACTATTCACCATGCTAGCTGTTTATCATGGTAACACTGAGTATAGTGTATACTTACCAGGGTGGAAGGCGTCGTCAGGGCAGTCAGTCAGCCACCATGGTAACTACTAACTAGTTAACGTGGTACCTAATAACTAGTTACCATGGTAACTAGTAACCATGGTAACAGTAAATATACTAACCAGGGTGGAAGGCGTCGTCAGGGCAGTCAGCTAGCCACCTGTTGCCACCCTGAGCCATAAGACACAACTCTCCCCCACTGCCTCTGATCTTCCTAACAAGCACTGGGTCCGCACTTGGACGGGCAGGCATTGAAAAGGAACGCAACATCTCGCAACGATCTGATAAAAGAGAAAAGTGAAATTTCAGGAATTCTCAGAGAGTAAGAAATGTCCTCTAACACACAGCTACTCAAAGGAAAATGAAAGTGTTATGTTACCATGGGTACTTTCAAGGTGATTGTCGGTAAGATTTGCAGGAAGTTCATTCTGTGTTTCTTTTCACGGAGTTCCATTTAACCAATAACAACTCACCAAAGTATAAGAATTATGAACATGATCTGGAATTGCTGGTGAGTATATTTCACTCCGATACTGATAGAAGGGGTAGGATTAGAGGTCTCACTAGCGGTCACCAGTCACTAGAATGTTGTCATCAATCTCTGAAAATTTAACACCGGTCGCTGAACGCTGGTCACTGATACTGAGAGCAACTCTGTAATGTACTTGAGGGGTTATTTTCGACTCTGAAACATGGGATCAGTGATGTTAGCCACATGTGATACAGCCCTGAACCCACTATATAGCCCTTATTCTTAACCCAAGACTTGCCCAGTTAAATGTTTTATACAGCATTTACCAAACCCATGAAAACTTTAGTGGGGACAATTTGCAATTGCTACATTTGCCGAAAAACCAAAAATCGGGGAGGTTAAACCTGAATTCTACACCTCCTAACGCCTGCGAGTTTAACCTGAATTATGTGCCTTCTTATTCCTGCGGGAATTTTAATCTTCAAGTTTCCTCCTCTCCCCACGACCCCTTGCTTGTGTGAAGTATCAGTAATACAGGCGATGTATACTGTATAACATAATTCTGTATTATATTGCGTCATTGCACACTCAACACTAAGTATACAGGAATTCCAGCCCAGGTCGCACTTCACTTCGTGTTCATAGGTCAGGTACCAATGTAACAAGTAACCATGGTAACACCATGATGCCACCATGGTGAGTGGTGAAACCATGGTGCCATCAATCATCATGGTAACACCATGATGCCACCATGCTGATCGGTGACACCATGGTAACGCCACGGTACCACTGTAACAAATCACCATGCTAACACCAGGATACCTTCATGGTACCACCATGGCATCACCACGGTACCACCATGGTGTCACTATGGTACCACCATGGTGATAAAGATACAGGTCAGAGGACATATCAGGTAAATCAAATAACGGAGAGCATTAAGCAATGGTTGGAGAGTTAGTGGTCGGTGAAAATGGCACAGTTACAAAAAACCAAAATCAAATCAGACGTGTGTCGAGAAGGTCAATAGAAACAGTGTCAAGATAATTAGAAGAAGAGACAATAGATTCAAAATTTTGGCATAACAAATTTTGACAAAAGGACGAAGGCAGAAAGTAGGTAGTTAGACTGTGATTTGAAACTGGTGATTTAAAAACGTTCAAAGAAATTGGGATTGGATTTTAAGATACAGCTAGTTCGAACTAAAGGTCGATTCTAACTTTTCAAAATGCAAGTAAATTGAAATAAGTAATATTTATAACAGTATAAATATCGAATGCAAAAAAACCGAGGGGTCGAGGGCTACAAAAAATCAAAGCCGACTCCAGATCAATAAAAATAACAAAATAAAATAGAAACACGAACGCAAATGAATAATGAAAAACCGAAGTTAAGATGAGAATAGTAAGTAGTAAGATGAGAATAAAAACAAGGCCTACCAAGTAAGTTAGGAATAGTAAAATAAGAGTCAAAACAAGGCCTGCCAAGTAAGTTAGGAATCTCTAATATAATTTCGCATTCTCTGTTTTTTTGTTTGTCGTAACGGCGGAAACATCTTCGGAACGCGCGCGCATTACGATTTGTGCGGGTTACCATGGTGACACGTGCACGGAGAATTGCGTGCACGGAGAATTGCGCGCGCGCTCATTTCTATTAATGGTGTTTTGATTACGTTGCGATCTCTAATAACTTTTGAACGGATCGGAGTTTTTTGATGCGGTAAAAAGTGTTCAGTTGATTTGAATCGCATTGGTTGAAATTTGCGAGCTCTGGGTGAGCTGTTTATTAGATGGCCTAACGGGCCTGCTAGTCTCTAATATAATTTCGCAACCTCTGTTGTTTGTCGTAACGGCGGAAACATCTTCGGAACGCGCGCGCATTACAATTTGTGCGGGTTACCATGGTGACACGTGCACGGAGAATTGTGCGCGCGCTCATTTCTATTAATGGTGTTTTGATTACGTTGCGCGATCTCTAATAACTTTTGAACGGATCGGAGTTTTTAGATGCGGTAAAATTTTTTTATTAAATTTGAATTGTATTGGTTGAAATTTGCGAGCTCTGGGTGAGCTGTGTATAAGATGGCCCTACGGGCCTGCTAGTCTCTAATATAATTTCGCATTCTCTGTAATATTTTGTGCGTAGTAACGTCTTTTGTCCTTTTGTAGACACATTTTGAAGTGTGCACGTGCAGTATGGATATATGCGCGCGCGTTGCTATGGTAACATATTGTGCGCGCGTTCATTTCTGTTTAATGCTGTTTTGAATACGTTGATCCGTAATAACTTTTGACCTGATTGGAATTTTTTGATGCGGTAAAAAATATTGAGTTGATTTGAATTTTGCGAACGAGGTGCTGCGTAGCAGCGCCGAGTGAGCTTTGTATTTGCAGGCCTAACGGGCCTGCTAGTCTTATATATAATTTCGTAAGAGCACGTGAATTATGTCTGTCTGTGCGGGCGCACAGTTTAAATTTGAGCTTGCCAAGAAAATATCAAGAGAAACGAAGGCGAAGTGGTGCATATTGGTGCTGTTGCTATGGGAACCAATTTTGTGCACGTGCAGATTACAATCAGTTCTATGCGAGAGCTTTCTATTACGCTACTACTGTTTAATGCTGTGCTGTAGCTTTTTGAGATTTTTTGACGTTTCCTTCAAATTTAACATCTCAAGATGGGGAATGGGTATAACTTGAATAACGGAGGATATTGCAGTTGGATTGCTTTCAGTGTGGCAGAGGTTGGTCGATAATCAAAGTTTAGTTGGTGAAAACAGTAGTAACTGCAATTGTAAAATTAACCGTTAAGGTTACAAGGTGTGTACAATTCAATCGAGTCGAATGTAGGTGAAGCAGATTACGAGGACAGTTCCTGGCCTGTGAAAAAAACAAAATTATCCAATGTCAGTGTCAGTATGATAATCAGTTGTCAAAATTAACATCATCTTACAATCAAAACGGAACGCTGGAACAAAACTCACATGGTTTAGCACGTCTAAGAATAACCGACGAATTCGATCTATGTTTCACTCTGCTCCTTCATACAAATTTTTTTGAATATTTTATTTTTGCACATAACTTTTGACCAAATTGGAAGCTTTTGATGCGGTAAAAAGTATCCAATCAATTCGAATGGCAGTGTTTAAAACTTGCGAACGAGGTGCTGCGTAGCAGCGCCGAGTGAGCTGTGTGTTTGCAGGCCCAACGGGCCTGCTATTAGTAAAATAAGAATCAAAACAAGGCCTACCAAGCACCGACCCATGAACACAAGTGGAATAAGCAGCTTCAAGCACTCTCTCGAATACGAACATAAATAAAAAGTAGGTACACAACGGTTAAAAAGGATAGACGGTATATAATTAAAGTACTTAATTTTGTTAAAACTTAATTCAATTCAAAGCGCTCAATAATTATAATAATATATCATGTAAAATCACACTTTTCAAAATATTTATCGGAATGACGGATAAATGGAACATTGGTAGTTGAGAGATCCGTCGGCACCCTTTTCCGCTAAACGGGGCGATCATTTCCATTAACCATGGGATATTCAAAAAATGTCAACACTAGAAGTTTCGCATCAACAAAAGGTGGTCAATGATTCGTCACCAATGGAACTGCAGTGATGATCTCGTAACTCTCAACCGCCAATGATTCGAGTGTAGACGTAATGTCTGCGTATGGGCATCGCCAGGCACTCGACCAATCAGAGAGCAGTATGATTTGAATCCTGTTCGCTGATTGGTCAAGGCCAGACACGCTGTGGCCAAACTAATAACATTCCGTCCTTCATAACATCATGTCTCTGTCACATCTTTACAATATTATCTCAACACAACAGTAAACCCAGGATAATCAGTACGCAGCTGTGCGCAAGGAAACTAACGCAACATTTTGAAGGGTTTAAGGGATTTCTTGTATTTTTGAGGGATGACGGCCATATCTTATTCTGTTAATTCGACCAATTATAATTACCAACTCAAAGTCTATAGAGTGCCTCATGGCCGTGGTTTATGGTTATCTTAAATCTAAATACAGGAGCAGAAACAGGGCAATAAAGGGGTTACAAATGGGGCAGAAACAAGGGAATAAAGGGGTTACAAATGGGGCAGAAACAAGGGAATAAAGGGGTTAGGATGGGGGAGGAACAGGGCAATAAAGGGGTTACAAATGGAACAGAGACAAGGGAATGAAGAGGTTACAAATGGAGCAGAAAAAGCAGAAGGGGCTCCCGAAAATGAAACACTTCAAATCGTTGCGTCAGGTTTTCTGGCGCACGGCTCAGCACTAGTGTGTAAACAATATATAATGAAAGGAGCACAACTTTCACCTCACGACATTTGCCCTTATCTCCCTTTCAATCTCCCTTCTAGCCCTAACCAGAATCCTTACCCATAATATGTGTGGACGCACAATTTCTAACCCAAAGCCTGACATAACCTTAAGCTTTGCGTTGAGGTGAAATGTTACGAGGAAATGAGTCGTGAGGTGAAAATCTGTTCCCAATAATGAAAATTAAACTCTTTATAACATAACTTCAAGACAAAACCATGCACGAATAATTGGCGATACACTGATGTTAATTCACCACTTAACCCGTTATACTGTCATCACTATTTATCATGGAGTCGTTAATTAACCGCATATCTAAATCAGGACGTTAATAAACCAATTTAAAACCTGTAATGTCATCACTCTAAAATCTAAATCCTAATATCGTTAATTAACCATTAACCCTTGATACTGTCGACCCTCTTAATCACCAACTATTCGTGATTGGCCTATGTTAAAAGTTATTCGCATGCAAAGAAATAAACGTAACGTGTTGATAATATTACCTCAAATAAACGAATTCTATTTTAATTGAATACTAAACGAAACACTTCTCTAAATTTGCACTGTGGATTCAGAGCTGCCTAATAAACGCCACATAGCACAATGACTTGAAAAGTTCAAAAACGCCCCCTTAAAAGCGCTACTATAAGCTCAATTCCCAATTAAGTACTTAAAAGCGCTTTTATCAGCCCTTACTCCGATTTATAAGCACTTCTATAAACCCAAACTCCCGACAGGACAGCCCCAATAACAATCTGTACTGGCATCAAGCAAATCTAAATCTCCAGTGCCACTATCTACAGTAACGCCCTTAGAAGCAGCTAGAAATCCTATCTCTAGACTCTAGGTGGAAAACATCATAGACCACTGAATGGCTTACCCACTGTGAGTCTCGAAATCAACCAATCAGGGAGCAGTATCGTGGTAGTCCTGCGCACTGTTGGCTGAAGCGCCGTGGGGAAAGCATTCTGTCGTCCGTATCACTTTAATGCACGTGTTCAGAGGCGCGCATCATGAACGAGCCACAGTCGAAATCATAAGCGTTTACTGAGTGTACAGTCTTGCATGCGCAATATACATCATACATCATACACAATTATGCAAAAAAGGTACGACTTCGGCTGCGACACGGAACAAAATAATTGAAACTGAGAAAGTATAGAAATATGGAGGGATAGGATTGATCAGGATAGGCATCCTATAGTACCCGAATGTAGTTATAACATAAATCCTGATCTAATGATATCTCATATCTATTCACTAGCGGTCTAATAAAACTTGAATTTTAAAACAATGTGCACGTTTTGATATAACGAGTATAAAGTGCACCTGAGAGTAGCAATTTGCACGTGCTTTTCCACTTCCAGAGTCTAACTTCACAATCCAATGTTTATTCAATGTTTAACTACGCGAGGGTCTCACTGCTTACTTAGTTACAGTGCGTGCAGTGTAACATTGTACGTGCAGTGTAACATTGCGCGTGCAGTGTAACAGTGCGCGTGCAGTGTGACAGTGCGCGTGTAGTGTGACAGTGCGCGCGCAGTGTAACATTACACGTGCAGTGTAACATTGCGCGTGCAATGTAACATTGCGCGTGCAATGTAACAGTGCGCGCGCAGTGTAACATTGCGCGTGCAGTGTAACAGTACGCGTGCAGTGTAACATTGCGCGTGCAGTGTAACATTGCACGTGCAGTGTAACATTGCACGTGCAGTGTAACATTGCGCGTGCAGTGTAACATTGCGCGTGCAGTGTAACATTGCGCGTGCAGTGCAACATTGCGCGTGCAGTGTAACATTGCGCGTGCAGTGTAACAGTGCGCGTGCAGTGTAACATTGCGCGTGCAGTGTAACAGCGCGCGTACAGTGTAACATTGCGCGTGCAGTGTAACAGTGCGCGTGCAGTGCAACAGCGCGCGTGCAATGTAACAGTGTGCGTGCAATATAACATCGCGCGTGCAGTGTAACATTGCGCGTGCAGTGTAACATTGCGCGCGCAGTGTAACATTGCGCGTGCAGTGTAACATTGCGCGTGCAGTGTAACAAAGCACGCGCATAAGATGCGAGCATTAATGTTCGGAATTGAGGCAAGGAAATCATTGCTCTATGAAACCAACGGCTTGAATTTCACTTTCCAGCTTCTCTATTTCACTTTGAGTGTCCTCGTCGAATTCTTTCATTCGCTGAAAAACATTAATTGCAAAACTACGAATAACATAGTAGGATTTTGTACTAAATGCTTAAAAATCTACATCGATGTAATCAACTCAGTTTACTATCATTGCCTAATGCCTGCCCTACTTTAACACCTGCCTAAACACCTTTTTGCTCATCCACATAGGCAATTTTTTGGTCTAAAAAGACGTGAATTAAGATAAAAAACAAGCGCGTGCTAAAAACTTTCAAGATGAATTCATTCATTTTGTTTCACCCGTTGTAGTTGCGAGTCTTTTATATTATGAATTAAATGCCAGGACCACCACAAGCCTTACTCTAAATAATTAAGCCTGAACCCCCGAACCGTTGTACACAACATTATCTAATATCAATTAATCAAGGAATTAAAAATAAACGTTGATACACAACAGTGGAACAAATAGGTACTGATAACACTGATTGTGGTTCGGTGATTAGGTTTATTCGAGGTTTTGAAATTTGTCAATTTCAACGAAATCTGTTAAATAAAATTCCATGTGCTTCTGATTAATTGATAATTATACACGAACGAACTGTTGAAGCTACCGAATACTTTAAGACTTTATTTCTTGATGTTATATCATAATCAATGATATGTATTTGGATTTTATTGGATTTGATCCATTTGATTAGATTTAATGCATTTGATATAAATGTTAATAAGTGCAGTGGTATCGGTAAATCAGGAATTATGAATAGAAATAGAGAATATATAACCCCAATCAAATGAGGCTGCTACTACTTACTAATATACCGTTACCATAGTAACCATGTTACAAGTAACTCAGTTGACGTAATTTTATTTCGCGCTCCAGAATAAGAGCATTCTGGGAACAGTGAAAGTAGAATGCGGTTCCATGGTACGGAAGAGTTTGATTAAGTTGGAGAAAAGTTTGTACAAATATAACTTAATAAACTATACCTAGTTAATAGGTAATTTCTTAATCATTTACAACAATTGCCTTTAATTCTCTAACTCAATTATCAACTCATTGAGTTAATTGATAATTTAGTTAACTCAATTAACTCAACGTACCTTGAGGTAGAGCTGGTCGACCATTTTAAGTTGTTCCTTGTGTTCCGCCACCAACTGTTCCCGTCGAATCTCTTGGTTCTTGAGAAGCTGTCGGGAACACAATTACAAACGGACACAGAGACATACACAGAACGGGCACAGAAACATGAACAGAAATATTATATAAGTATATAGATGTCAGATTCAGACACAAAACATACACAGACAGGAGCAAGCAGACACATACGGACACAGGAAGTAGGAACATACAGGCACAGACCTACGGATACAGACACGGAAACAGACTGATACAGACATAATCAGACAGATGCATACACAAATAGGTACAGATTAAACAGACTCTGACAAACGTGTTACTGTAGGCATTAGACAGTAAACCCAGATGAAGGGAAACTGTCATAATATGTTCTAGAGCAATGACTGCACAGAGAAGTGAGACTGAAAATAACAGATCAGTAACTTTAAAAAACAATTATTGTAATCTAAATCTTTAAGAAGTAGGACTTACCTTGTTCGTCTGGTTTTTGATCTGAGTCTCACACTTTTGGTCGAGTTCTTCCTTCTTCTTAGCTAATTCGTCCTTGTCCTTCGTTTCAGCTGTGATCTTTGTCAACTGGTCAGCTTTCTTTCCTTCGATGGTTTTAACCTGACGAGGTAGGGTGAGGTTACTTGTACTGAACAAGAAAACACCTTCAAGTTTAGTAATTCACACTTCATTCACAAAATACAAGATAAAGTAGGTACAGTTTCTTTATCCAACATTGGAAATCCCTAACTAACTCCCAATATAGGAAATCCCTAGAATGCGAACTCACTAGATATCCAACATAGTAAATCCCTAGAAAGCGAACTCACTAGATATCCAACATAGGAATCCTATTGAATAGGCGAACTACCCTACATATCGGGACAACATAGGACGGCAAGTTGCCACTGGTAATGGCTTTATTGGGAACAGCATTTCCAACATAGGAAATCCCTAGATTGCGAACTCACATGATAGCCAATATGGGAAATCCCTAGAATGCGAACTTACTACATATCTAACATAGGAAATCCCTAAAATACGAACTCACTAGATATCCAACAAAGGAAATCCCTAAAATGCGAACTTACTAGATATCTAACATAGGAAATCCCTAGAATGCGAACTCACTCGATATCTAACATAGGAAATCCCTAGAATACGAACTTACTAGATATCCAACATAGGAAATCCTTAGATTGCAAACTCACTAGATATACCACATTTGAAATCCTTAGAATGCGAACTCACTAGATATTCAACATAGGAAATCCCTAGAATGCGAACTCACTAGATATCCAACATAGGAAATCCCTAGAATGCGAACTCACTAGATATCCAACATAGGAAATCCCTAGAATGCGAACTCACTAGATATCCAACATAGGAAATCCTTAGAATGCAAACTCACTAGATATACCACATTTGAAATCCTTAGAATGCGAACTCACTAGATATCCAACATAGGAAATCCCTAGAATGCGAACTCACTAGATATCCAACATAGGAAATCCCTAGAATGCGAACTCACTAGATATCCAACATAAGAAATCCTTAGAATGCAAACTTTTAGATATACATTTGAAACTTAGAATGCGAACTCACTAGATATCCAACATAGGAAATCCTTAGAATGCGAACTCACGATTTCCTCTTGTTCGTTCTTCTGGTAAAGCTCGAAAGCAGCAGCTTGAGCCTCATGGGCTTCTTTCTTGATCTTCTTAAGCTGAGGAAAGGAAGCATTGAAAATAGACCTATAAACCTGTAATAGTGGATAAACAGGGGTGGGGCCTGGACATTTCAATGAGACATTTTGGGATGATGAAGGTTGAGATGAAGTTAGTTACCGTTTCGTGGTTTTCCTTGAGCTCCACCCTATCGTGTGCTGCCCGCTCACTCTTGTGAATCTTCTCAACCCTCAAACCCTCGCTCTTATGCTGTAACTTGAGGTTGTCCACCTGGTACATCATACGGTGATTAGTCGAACACAAGGAAATTATTTGAAACAGAGGCAGAGTTACTGCAGGTTTTGATATTACTGTGATAAGTTAAACAAAACGAATTTATCTTGAGGATAAGAATTGTTTTCTAGGTGACCATCTCAAGGGATAATATGAGATGCATCCACGCTCGACTCACATCTTTCGCTTGTTTCTCGTCCAGCTTTTTGATGAACGCGTCAAACTGTTCCTGAGTATCACTGAAGAGAATTGAGGGATTACTTGATCATATGTATAGCATGATGACACGGGATTATGGGGCAAGATTAAGAATGAATGTGACATTTCAGAAGCGTGCGTTTAATCACATGGCACTTGCTAGAACTGCTTCGTAAGCAGCATGCATGTGCACGTGGACGCGCCGCGCACGATCCTGAAATTTCACCAAAATTCTCATATCTCGCAACATAGGGCTTCTAGGGTTTATGTGCCAAATAAATTGGGTGCTATTAAAAATTTATGAGAAATCAAGATGCAGTAGAGCACGGTCTTGAAATCGGGAGTAAAATGGCGATAGAAAGATCAAATAATTTGGAATGTATCATGCTTCATCATGCCCCATGCATTTGTTGACATTACCTGCTTCTGTACTGCTGATGGTAAAATATGCAGTGAAATATTTAAGACGAACAAATCAAGTTCCCAATTAATCAATGTCATTCAGTGGGATCTATTTCCACCGACATGACAACATTATATTGATTTGACACATGCTTGATTGGTTTTATTCAATAATGGAGAGAGTGCTACATAGTCTCATGGGATCAAGGATTTCACGACCCGAGAGCACATTGATAACACATATATTAATAGTACGACAACCCCCAAACAATTACGACAGAGGGGAAAGTGACACGCAGTTACCATGGTAACTGCAAGCAGTTACCATGGCAACGACACGCAGTTACCATGATAACAACACGCAGTATACCACGGTAACAGCACACAGTAACCATGATACTACGCGCAGTTGTCATGGTGAATGAAGGACGAAGTACACACAGACTCACTGATTCAGAAGATTTTTTCTACATGCAACTCCTTTTAAGCATCTACAAGGGATTAACTTGTGTTTGGAAAGTGAAATGTTGCGACAGATTGGAAATGATAAAACATTCACTTGTGTTTGGAAAGTGAAAGGGAAATAAAATTCTCTGAGACAGCTAAAAGTTTCAAGGAAGAATCTTGAGCAGTTAAAAAATAAATGCGAAAAGTTTTCATTTCAATAAATTGAAAAGGGCACTGTTTTTATTGCGTTTAGACCTGGGTTAAGAGGAATAAGAGATTAACTTGCGTTTTGGCGGCGAAAAGAAGAAAAGGAACAGTGAAACTTGAAAGGAATAGGCGTTAAAATAAGTATAAAGGACAAGGTCCAAGGAAGAGAAAAGGTGTTTTTTTGAATAATGATCCAGGATTAACTTGTGTTTGAGTACAGTGGTGCAAATCCGTATTTTTTATTGGAGGGGATGATTCGGCTTTTAAGGCTAATTTTTGGCATTTTTGAAAATTGGAGGGGATGATTAAAATTGTCGCTAATTACTTAATTTGATTACTAAATTAAAGAAACAAAATTTGTTTCTTGCCCATGTCTGCGACCATTTCATCAAATTTTTAGCCTATATTTGCGGTCTGACACACATTATATTCAGAGAAGTGCTTCTTGCATTATAATTACAAGTTAATCTTGTAATTTATCTCATTAGCAGAATCAACGAGAAATGAAAACTCACCAAAAATTATCCAAAGTCACCAAAAAGCAAACGGTACAGTTGCAAATCACACTGTCCCAAATTAAAATTCAACAATCATACAATAATTGATCTTAGCTCTAAGAAATACTGGGGAACGTTATGAATTGGCTATCATGTCAGGTCCCTATTTTCAGATTCTAATGTGTCAAGGATGATTACTTCAATTAGCTCAGACCAAAGGACAAAAGGTAAAACAATTGGAAGAATGGGGCTAGGTAGGAGGTAAGTATTGCGTAATTACTAATCACAAAAGATAGGCATTGCTACATTGATGATGTGAATCGACTCCTTATTGCTTTATTGGCAGTCACAAATGACAGTGTACACAAGTTTAAATGTCTCAATTTTCATTGAGTCGCTTAATAGGTTACCCTTGGGCACAATACTATTTGGTAGAGTTGTGAATAAACGTCGGAAAGTAGACCGCCCTACCTACTGTTATAAAAATTAATGTGGAGTACCTAATTAGTAAAAATCAGCATTCAGTGGGCATGACTATGAAATTTAAGAAATATATTTTAAAGCGGTGCCGACCCCATGGCCCATGGGCCACAGAATTTACTGTCCAACATGAGTACAATACACATGCAATAAGCACAATTACAAACGGTAGCAAAAACGAAAAAAGTTGTAGTAGGTAATTAACATCAAAATGTCGCAAAGATGTTATTCTGTTTATAGTAAAGATGTTGAGCAAAACGGTATAGAATTCAGTGAATTTGATTGTTTATTCAAGCCACTTTAACCCAACACCTATACGCTCTACTACTGTAGATAATTAGGCACCTAGCAACTTGAGACGACATGTTAATTTGTTGACTCAACAAGATGGGATCGTCACTCAATATATCTGATTGACATTATACCAAAATTCAATCACCAATAAACACCACCATACACAAACAATATCAAGGAACATGGAGGGATAATGATCTGCATTGGTTGCCTTTGGTCACTGATGTGGTTTTGTAACAGAGGTTGTGTGAGCTCAATTAGAACAGAATATCATTTCATGTAATGCTATGAAGAACTTACCTACATAAACACCCCAGAAATTGCGTTAAAGACCGCAGTGGAGTGGGAATTACATCCAATAATAACTTTCTGACCGTGAAAATAACATAATGAGGGATTTCGGCTATTGAAAATATTTTGTGAAATTTTGGAGGGGATGAAATTTGGAATTTTTGGGGGGGATGGGCTTCAATTTTTGGGGGGGATAAATCCCCCCCATCCCCCCCGGGATTTGCACCACTGTTTGAGTACCGAGAATTGATACTTTGATAGGTGTGAAGAAGGAATCCGTGGGGGGGTAATGTTTCAATTGCTCTCCAATTTCAGGTATTGATTCTTCTACTTCTTATGTATTCCATTGGAAGCACGTTTCGAGTGTAAAGTTGTCATGGCAATAATTGTAACCATGACTACAGCACTCCCCAAACTAGGTTGACAGCAGTGTATCAGTGTTACCATGGTAACAGTCAGAGCATCTAATTAATCACTAATTAACCAATATCATAATCACGTGGTGTATTTCAGCTGATTGGGGATGCACTCATACGTTATGGAGTCGGAGCGAGGCAGGTCACTCTTAGCAAGGGCGGGGTCAGTCACCCGCACGCAGAGAAGGCGCCGAGCCAACCTACAGACGGATAAACAACAGTAACAGAGATGTCGCTACCCCTCAGATTGGTGTCTGAAATTTCCACAAAATCGCCATTTGTACGTGCGTGATACTGATTTAACAGTATATTATCCACGTAATTGATTATGGTGCCGCAACATCGGAAATTAGAATGAATCTCATTACTCGAAGTGGCGGCACCGATTTAATACGGGGAATTCCTACAAAATGTCAAAATACAGGATGGAAGGGATTTCTTTCGTAGTTTTATGGGACACATAAGACTAGCAGTGCGTTGTGAAAATCATATCGTTTATTGTAAGGCGTCTGCATAGAGTTAGGTTGATCGAAAATCAAGTTTAATGTAAAAATGCACACAAATGTCTCTACGAATAATATTTTTCATGAATTGTTTTGCATCAGTTAGAAAACGAAATTCCTCAGAAAGAAATGGAGCCAGATTTTTGATTTAGGCCTCCAAAACTTTTTAAGCCCATTCGGGCCAAAAATTTGGCAAAAATTTGTGTAAAATGGGCTCAAAAATTTTTGGAGGTCTAAATCAAAAATCCGGCTCCACTTGTTTCTGAGCAATTTAGTTTTCTAACTGATATGCATAAAGAATTACGAAGAGAAAATATTCGTAGGGACTTTGGTGCGTGTTTCCACATCAAACCTGATTTTCGATCAACCTAAGTCTATGCAGACGCCTAACTGTAAAACGTTTTTAGAAACAACAAGAATTCATATCATTCTCCGTCAAACCATGCAAAAGTTCCATACGCTCATTCCTCATAGGGGTAGAAGGTTAGCGTTTTTCCTGTATCTGATGAAATTCATTGGTGCATCACAGCCGGTGACGGAAATTCTTTTAAACTTAGGAATACCTACCAACTTAATGTCAATCAATTGTTCTTACAATAATTGATTAAGGTAGCCTAATTTTCTGGGATTTCCTTCGGTAGCTTATTCCAAAGCGGAATCTACGAGGGAAGCGTATAATTGTAAACAAACGAACATACAAACGAACAAGCACCTATAGAGCCAAAACACAATGTACACGCCTCCAGATTGTACATACACGCAACCTCGTGCACGTGTGATCCCTGCGCGAGTGTAAAAGAATCCATACCACAGAGAGAACATGCATGCTAATCAGAAGGTGCTTCACTCAATCATTCGCTATATCATTCCCACTACATTGCGTAACTTGTACAATGTACTAATGTATACAATCACTGAGTACAATGTATACAATCACAGTGTACAATGTATACACAGTGTATCATGTCACATGTATATTTACAAGTGTTCACTGTCACTCCTCTTCACACTGCTTCTCTTTCTGTAACGAAAAAACTGAACCATGGTAACAAACACGTAGTTACCATGGTAACAAACACGTAGTTACCATGGTAACAAACACGTAGTTACCATGGTAAATAACACGTAGTTACCATGGTAACAAACACGTAGTTACCATGGTAACAAACACGTAGTTACCATGGTAACAACTTGTAGTTACCATGGTAACAAACACGTAGTTACCATGGTAACAAAGGTAGTTACCATGGTAAAAAACACGTAGTTACCATGGTAACAAACACGTAGTTACCATGGTAACAAACACGTAGTTACCATGGTAGCAAACACGTAGTTACCATGGTAACAAACACGTAGTTACCATGGTAACAAACACGTAGTTACCATGGTAACAAACACGTAGTTACCATGGTAACAAAAACATAGATACCAAAGTAGCGAAACCCAGTTAACATGGTAACAGCACAAACAGACTTAGCAATAAGATTAGCAATAAATAATATCAGGATAAAAGCTTAAATATTTCGATTAAACGTCCATGTATGATATGCATTATGATACCTATGAATAAGAAATATAGGGCAAGAATCACAATTTCGGCTCAAAATCTCCGTACGTTGATTATGCAGTAAATATTGGGATTTGTTTATCATTTCCCTACAACAACATCCTATCTTCCTACTTTGGTACAATTCTCAGGGGTGTCAGAGCACCTGCAGGTTTTTGCTGAGGGTGTATTAGAGGATGTATTACTAGAGGTTGTGCGTTCGCCGTTCAAAGAAGATATAAACGAGAGAATCAGCAATTTAGCAGAAGTAAGAAATCAGCAATGCTTTTTGTAAAAGAGTTATGGTGGCCACATTACCACCATGTAGCCTCATGTAGAGGGAGGCAGAGAATATAACGTCTTGTTTCTATGATAAATTCTAAAAGAAGCTTCGGGCCCTCATAGATAGACCTTCACCTAGAATATTGCGTAATGAATGGGGACGTGTAGACAAGAGCAATTCTATTATTTACCCAAATATTGGGGCCAGTTAGTCTAACAGCAATACGCCAAAGCAGTATTTATTTTCACCGCGTATACACTATACAGTTATTCGTTATTTGTACGGAGCAATCTAATGACAACGGTACAACCTTCAACAGAATACTTTACTGCGCATTTTGAAATGCGCTAACTTTGCACAGAATGTTCAGCGCATAACTTTGCACTGCAAAGTTATGCGCTGAACATTTAGAAAGGTTCACCAAATTGTGTAGGTACACTCAAAAGTGCGCACTATCAACTATACACATTTTAAACCTAGGGAAACAGAAGTATAACACATCAGTCCCCAAATGATGAAGATTTCACTCCAAAGTGTACACAATACACCTAATAAACCTAATGATACAGAAGGACCTACAACCCATATATGGAGATTTCACTCCAAAGTGCACACAATCACCTTATTAACCTAGTAAAAGAGAAGGACCTACAACCCATGTATGGAGATTTCTTACCCTGGTTTCCGCGCCTTCTCCTGTGCCCTAATCTGGTTCTGCCGCAACACACCATTCTCCCGGATTAGCTTGGCCATTGATGCTTGCTGCTGCTTCTGCAACATCGTCTTCTCCTGCAAAGCAATATGTTAAATTCCTGTTTAATTTCTGTTTGTGTTTTTCGGTGATTACACAGCTTTTTACTTCTTCCTAAAAACTATAGAGACTCGGTTGATTGCTGATCATATTTCAGCACTTCCGTACACTGACTGCGTTGTCATTATCGTGGGGACGTGGTCATCTAAACCGTCTATGTGAGGCTGCGTAGGAGTGCTTTCTTAGAATACTGGGGTCGGCACCAACGTATCGGTAAATAAAAAAACCAGTAACTAGTGAACCAGTAGCCGATTGATCAGTAAATCTGCCAGTAACCAGTAACTATTGAACCAATAACAATAACAAATGTAACAGTAAATCTACCAGTAATACCAGTCAAAAGTTACTGCAACGCAACTTACCTTTTCCTGATTCTTTGTTATGTCTTGCGTTTTCTTCTCTTGTTTTTGGTAGTACTTCTGCCACGCCTGTAAAATTTAAATTGATATCGGTGGCGTATGATGAAATTAACCACAGGATCCCGAAATCGGCAACATGACATTGACCAATCAGCGTGCGAATCTACAGTTAACATGCGCACTGATTGGCCAATGGCAAATGGACCTGCGGATCAGATAATATGGGCTGAACATAAGTGGCGTCATTGGGTAAATTCCAAGTGCTTTCAAAGTGTTTTTCGTTCTAATAAGGTAATAATGGCATGTTATGGCGTATTACCTTTCCTTTTTTAAGTGTTTCCTCTGTAATGTCAGCCCAGTCCACTCCGGCAATTTCTGAGATGGAGAAATAATTGTGAGACGTCAATAAGAAGTAAGAACTCATCAACGAAACAGTCAATTGACACAGAATATATATGCAGGTGCATTTGTAACTCACAAGCATTTCACTCGGCTACGCCTCGTCTAATATGCACTAGAATATGCATCTCAATGCATATAAATTATCAGTGCATACCGCATAGTAATATCAGGTATAGGCGACCAGGTGCCAGACTGCAAGTCAATCACTAACAGCGTCCCATGGCTCGATCAATCAGCGAACAGTATCATGATATCCTTCGCTTTGATTGGGCAAACCACAGGTCACTGTGGATAAACTGAATTCCACATACAGACATAGAATACAGACATAGTACAATGAAACACTCAAAAATTTCAGACATAGCTTCAGTCTTTGAACTTATAAACGTATTGTTATCGTAATGAAGGTGTAACATCCTGAACAGCCATGAACCAATTTTACCAAACAGCATTCAAATGAAAAATAACATTTTGGAGTAAAATCTTGAGTGCACAATCCAATAAGACAATCTGGTCATTCATTATTTACTGTAAAAAATTAGCTCTCAGGCAAGATAAAAAGGTTCAAAAATTGAAAAATGCACTAAAAAAATTAAAAGTTAAAACTGAGGCATCGTTGACCGCCGTCTAAGTATCTGTATACCAACCATTACCAAGCATGGCTCGACCAATTAGTGGGCAATATATCTTGAAAATATTGCGCACTGATTTGCCAGAGCGCACCACAGGTTAAGTTAGTTTTGTTGCTAGAAATGGCAGCACCGACCAGTAATATAACAGGGCGGGTCGAACTCCAACGTGCGCGGCTCTGCCATGCGCGGCGTTATCGTGCGCAACTCACAAGCTGTTAATGACAGGCAGTGAGCCGCGCACGATTGCGCCACGCATGGAAAAGCCGCGCACGTAGGAGTTCGGCAAGCCACCGTGAAAAGCTTATATGAAACCTTATCAATTATCAAACTCAAAACGGTATTTTATTGAACGAAGTGGTATCTGAAAAGCTAAAAGTGGCAACCACAAACTGGTATTTAATTGAACTGGTATCTGAAAAGCTAAAAGTGGCAACCACAAACTGGTATTTACTTGAACTGGTATCTGAAAAGCTAAAAGTGGCAACCAGCTCCACTTATAAACGAGCGTCAAACCTATGGTTACAGTGGTGTAGTTACAAGGCTTCACTGGGTTACCATGGCAACCCGCAGTGCCACCGCCCTGTGAGGTTACGAGGTGATTAACAGAGCAGTTGCGGTATGGACAGCGTATTGGTTTAGGTACCCAAATGTCGTATTGACATTGACCAATCACAAGTTGATCTTGAACTCGCAAGCTGATTGGTCAATTTTGTGACGACTTCGGGGCCCTACCGCTGATATGATTCATGAAATGAGTTGAACAGAAAGGTGCAATGGTTTTCATCAGTTCATCATTCAGAAACCTTGGTGATAAGCCAATAAGATGTTGATTTAAACGTTAACAGCGGAACGGGTTTCAGTGAAATCTTGAAATGAAACGGATGAGAAGTGTAAATATTTCGAGAAAAACGTAAAAAAGAAATTTTTGAAACAGAATTATACGACAGCAGCACCAACAAACCATATACACATATCTTGAACTTTGAACAGCCGACAAAGATTAGATTGAATAGAAGGAATGAAGGAAGTCTGAGGTTCTATGAGTCAGCAAACAACAGCAACTCAACAACTCGACATGGATAACGATGCTTTAAATAATAGTTAACAGTAATAACAGTATATCAGAAGCAACACTTAAGGTACTTTTTGCGGCGCGTAAAAGCGCAAATGTATGCCAAACATATAAAAATACATTTGCACGCTGTCACGAGCCGCAAAAAAGCGCCCAAGAGCGTCGTAATACGCCGCGGTTGAAAAGGTCGAGACACCGTGGTACATCATTTCAACTCCTCATCAAATATCTAAATTGATAACACCCGACTACCTTAACCCCTAAAGCCGATTTAAACCCCCTCTCTAAACCCCTAACTCTGATTGTTTCCCCACGAATCTTACTCGGTAACATCCTTTCATCCTCGTTGGGCACGTCGTCCACTGGCATATCCCAGGGCACGACAGGTGTCGGTGCCTTGGGTTTCCCAGCCTTGTCGTCCGTCACTAACTTAGCGCTGTCGTCCCCAACGTACAACCCTCCCACGAACTCTTCCTTCGGTTTCTGCTCCTGCGGCGTCTCCCCCGCCTTAGGCTGCGTGTTCGTGAAGTTCTCCAGACCGCTGATCACGATGGCGGCTTGTTTGGGCGGCGCTGGCGCCGGGGGTGGCGGCGCGGTGGCGTCAGGGTTATTCCTGCCCTACAAGGTAAACAGCGGGTAAACAGCGAAACCAGCGGGGGAATGGGGAATATTGTGTTAATGAAGTTAGTATTTGCACATACAACTTAGATACGTTTCTATAGCTTTAGTGTTAGTAACAATTTTCTATTTTGTGAAATATTTCCAACCACAATATGGTCGGTTAATCCATACAGCAAAATAGGAAAACTCCAAATACTATAGGCATAAATTGTATCTAATAAAAAGGCAGCATAAAACAGCAGATTCCTTATCTAGATCCTATAACTGACCATCAGTAGGGCTGATAATAAACAATTTTATTCTAATTCTTGACGGTGTGTTAGCTTACCCACAGGGCCCATCTAAAACTGACTAATCAGAGCACGAATTGACGGTTATCTCGCATGCTGATTATTCAGTGTCAAGATGGTGCCCGTACGAGCAGGCTTCTTCATCACCGAGTAAAATAAAAGGAGTGATAACATGCGGGGTGGATATCAATGTTTTAACAGATGTTATTATGCTTGAGAATTAACCAACTGAAAACCAACCTTGACTCTCCTGTTTCTCCTGTTGTTGGCTGGGGCTGCTCCCCCTGGAGATAGAACAGGTTTACATTTTAGATACTTCCTCATCTCATCCACTGCTAACTAATAATTAAACCACAGTGAAGCGTTTCTGAATTACAAATAAACTCATAATAAACCAAATTCTAACCGGCTGGTTTAGACTCTGCCGCTGCAGCGGCCGCAGCAGCCGCTTTCTCTTCCGCTTCCGGGTCCACTAAGGTCGTCCTGGTCGACGAGTGTCGTCAACATTCCCTCACGTCGCTTCATCAAGTCGTCCTGCGGGCGGTGGGGGTTAGAAGTAGGGGAATGCGAGGTGGGGAAGGGGGTTAGAATACAAGTAGGGGAGTGTGAGATGCAGTCGACATAAGTCTGGTAAAGGGTTGAATGAAAATGATGATTAAAATCATTCAACTTGTCTATCAAATTTTACTAAGTGCGGGACAAATTTTACCGAGTGCGGGTCATAGAATCTTTACCCTATCACCCTGCACGAAGTAACACAAGATGTCCAAATAGTTCGAAGTCTAATAGGTTTTCTCACCTTGGACAGATGTGCGATGGGGTCGACGAGGGCGTTAGCGAAGTCAGCCATCTCCGATGGGATGTAGTCCTTCACTTCAATCTTCACGAATATGGACGCCATCCCTGAAAAGATGAGAGTTGTGAAGTTCAAGATACAGCACTAAGTTGTTATTTTCAACTTTTGAATAAAATTGTAAAAGAACCGTAAAAAGTTCCAAAATCACATCTTGGCACAGAATTTGTGGATAACCCTGAAGTGTTATTATAGTTTTTACATTCAATAAAATGATACTTACATGCTTACATTCGATATATATCCTCGCACCAATCTGCAACTACAAACACTAAACAGCCTCCTATAATGGCACGGGGAGTGCACTCAACAAACAGAGCAATTATTGCGATTAAGATTCATGCATACAATCGCTTATTAACAATTACAAATCGTAACCATCATGATGATGGATTATTTATAATTCAGGTAAAACCCCATAGTGCCAAGGTGTGTAAATCGTAAATTTGTACGCTGTTACGTAATAATGATTAATCTGAGGTAATGGATTTAGTCTGAACTGGTTAAGTTGTTTGTAACAGATGGATTGCATGGCCTGGAAATTCTTGAGATTGATGGGCCAGAACAAACCTATGGGCTGGTTGAAGTCGTTCCTGAGACTGATGAATTTGAACAAACCTATGGGCTGGTTGAAGTCGTTCCTGAGACTGATGAATTTGTACAAACCTATGGGCTGGTTGAAGTCGTTCCTGAGACTGATGAATCTGTACAAACCTATGGGCTGGTTGAAGTCGTTCCTGAGACTGATGAATCTGTATCCGCTCTGTATGCTCTCCATGGGGATGATTCTCTGCCCAATCATCCTTCCTGCGTCGTCGTTGACGATGAAACGCATTATGGCCAGATCAGGGATCACAATCTTAGGATTTTCACTTTTGAGGTGTCTATAATGGCAATGCAAGTCCTCAATACGTCCATATCGGACCCCATAGGTGTGTATCTATGTAATTTATAATCAGCATTTGAGCATAACCCCACAGTTCGGGGAATTGACTTGATTGCAATAGTTATCAGTTATGGACAAAAAATAACGTTCATAAGGGACCTGTAATGCAAATAAAAATACATACAAGGGCTGTGATGAGAGAAACTGTACTTGGTATCAAGGTAACAGTAAGAACAATTTCCACGAGTATGAAATAAGTATGGCGTCATTATGACTGTTTAAAGTGACCGGGAGACGACACTGACCCTCCTAATGGATACAGTGGTGTATCCCCATAGGAGTTCAATGTTTATATCTTATGGGGTTTCTTAACACACCTAAACAAAGTAGTGACGCGGTCTTTCAGTTACTCGTCCGCATAATCAATAACATTTCGTAAAGGTTATGGTCGATCTAAGCGTCTTGCTTATGAATCATAATTCATGTAAACCGTGCGAAGTTTAGGAATTTATCGTTACCTTAGGAAAGACGAAGGGGTCCTCCCCGTCCCACCGCGGACACACACTGTTCATAACCGTCTTACTCTGATGCTTCCTTCTCACAGAGTCATTGGCAATACCGTACATCTCTAGCTCCACCTTCACACCGCACTTCTTGTCACTCAGGAACTGCCCTGAGATTCAAACTCAAATTTGAATTTAGAATAAAAAGAATCATCTACCAGATGACTTACAACTCCGATTTATAACCTTGGCCTGACATAACACTGATCTTGTAATTAGACTGCCTTATATATTTCTATTTCTATTTTCTTTTAATTTCTCACCTGAGAGAACGTGGACTTCTATTTCTATAATTCCTTTTAATTTCTCACCTGAGAGAACGTGTACTTTCAGCTCTGCAGCCACCACGCCCTCCACCGTCGACTCCAGGAAAGGGTTGAAGGTGGTCTGAACTTTCGTCATGAAGTCAGGTTTCAGGATGTACCCGCACTTGGCGTTAAACTCAAACTTTCCTGGCAATTAGTTAGAATGAATGGGTTAGAATTATATGAGCTAGAATAGTTTTCTGTATTTAGGAAAATTTGTGGGTTAAGGAAAAGAGGTGAAAATTTCAAATGCCATGTATTTGATCTTGAAGAGTTTCGTTTACCTAGGTTTATCTGCATGGGAATGTCATATATTTGACCTTGTTTCGTTTACCTAGGTTAATCTGCATGGGAATGTCGAGGGTCTGGTAGTTGAGTGCCACCATCTGACACCCCGTATTCCAGAACATTTGGGGCTGGTAGTTGTCTGACGCCACTCGAGCTCCTGAGCGGAGACAGTAACTGTCGAAACACTGACCAGTAACTGTGGGGTAATGAAACATCGTCCAAACAAAGGATAAAACACTGACCTAACACACTGAGCTGGAAATTACAAACTAGAATATACGCATGGAGCTACAAGTAGATATAGACAAAGCGAACTTTTGGTTTCTGGTATTTATCTACTTATTAGTTTATTGAGTCGTTTCATTCCCAAATCATATCATGTTAGAGATAACCAGCTCGATCTCACTATAGAAAAAGTCTCACCCTTGGGGTAGATTCGGCTGAGCTGCCTCTTGTTGTAGTTCACGAACTCTACCGGGTTTTCTTTGAGGTGGTTGAGAGCTGTGGTTTCCACGAACGAGGACATTTCATAGCTCACTTTCTTCTTAGCAGCACCATCGAACCCTGGTTAGCATTACTACGGTTAACAAGGCCACCAGTAAGCATTACAACGGTTACCTGGTTACCAAGGCAAGGACTAAGCGGTACCAGGGTTGAAAAGGTAAGCCTGTAACCAACAAGATAGTCATTAATTTGTTAATTACTTTTGTCCAAGGTACAGAATCCCACAAATGCAAGTACCTCTGAATTTAGGAGCGGGCATGATGTAGTTCACTAGTTTGGAGAGGGAAGTTTCAGCCTCTTCTTCCCTTTCTTCCCACGACTGGAGGAAACAGAGATTATAAATAGAAAAGGAGAAAAGGGAACTTTAAAAAACAGGGTTCAAATCTAAGCCCATCAAGATTGAAATGATTGGGGAATTGGATTACTCAGGAAACATGATTTCTGAGCTCTGTTACTATTTAGGACTCCCCTGACCCCCTGAACCCCAGTCGATAATACTTGGATCCATGATTATTAGAGATCATGCCAGAACTTTAGAAGAGTTCCTCACACAACTATCACCCTGACAACCACTCACCCCTTTGTTGTTATCATCCTCCTCCTTATCTGTTGGGGGCTCCACCCCATCCATGTAAATACCTGGAGAAATGGTGAAATGAAGGACTAGAAACCCATCTGAAAGTGTAGGGAAGTGTATCACTCATGAAAGATTCTGTCTGTCTGTGTCTGTTTGTGTCTCTATGTATCTATTTTTGTCTGTATCTGGCTGTATCTGTATTTCTATCTGTCTGTTTGTGCAGTGTCTGTCTACCTGTTCCAGCAAGGGCAGGAGTGGCCGTTTCCTCCTCCTTCTTTTCCTCATCTTTATCCTGCTGGTCAGGCATATCTTCTTTCCTCTTCTTGTTCTTTACTAGGATCTTATACTTCAACATCTCAGGGGAGGGCAACATGCAACCCGGCTTCAACTGGAAAACACTCAGGTTTAGAGCTAAATAATACTTTTAGTGCAAGGGGAAATAAAAAAGAGGGGGTGAACTTACAGTCTGCTTTCAGGCGATAAGAGAATAGCGGAATTTGAGTAACTAACAACTGACTGAAGAGTGGGAATGTGTGAATGGGACGTTTCATGAGTGATAACTGATATAAATCCCCTGAATAGAATCTTACCTGAGCTCTGGGGTCGTCTAATGGCTCCTTGAGGAGCTTATCCCCGAATATCTCAATGCAGTAATTGGCCATCTTCTGCTGCTGCCTCGGTGTGCAGTGGTTCTCAAAGGAGAGGATGACAGGGTAGGGGGAGGTCTTGAACGCGCACTCGTTGATTGCAACGATAACATCCTGAAGTAGGGAATTCCATCAAGACCCATCTTCTTATCGGGGAAAGGGCAGAATGAAAATAAAGAAATAATGGCAGATATAACGTCGTACAGGTCGCAGCGGAGCCAATGTCCGGGTAAAAATGTGCACGTTAATTAGGATTAAATGCTGAATGTCCATGGGTTCCACTGCAAACCCTCGTGATTTTGTCAGGGATTAAGAAATGGCTGGCTTAATCATCCACACTTTCATCCAGATATCCAAACTCCGTTAGAAGAGGAGAGATTTACCTTGAATTGGATAGAGGAACAGAGTGTGAAGTTCGACGAGGAGATTTACCTTGAATTGGATAGAGGAACAGAGTGTGAAGCCGTGGGTTATTTGGGGTTCGTTGTCCTCACCGTCCCAACAATCTAACTCAATACACCGACAACCTGAAATATGAAGTTTAGTTTACGATTCACACCATGATAACATAATATTATTCAGTTGAAACCATGCCAACATATTCAGTTGACAACGTGCCAACATCTGGAGTTGAGTCGAAATCATGACTGATGATTGAAGTAAATTCCAATTTTCCTTTGATTGCGATATCAGACCGCTAGAATACTTGAAGCCATGTCTCATATCTGTGAAACAGTTGCGATTGTAAATATTCCCTTCTTTCATTTTAGATGAAGAATTGCTATTATTCCTCTGGAGACATGTCAAATAACATTACAGCGCTTTTTGAGGGGATACAAAATGAAGTGTCCCTGTCGAATAATCGCACCAAAACCGTGGTACTTTCTGGCAATATCATGGCACATTAGCACATATATATTTCTCATCATTTTCTCTGATGAGTACGTCAATAAACTGACAGATTCAGTGCAGGTATTGAGTGCTCTCTGACGACTGTATACGTGCAAATTACATAGTATATTATGCACAAAGCCCTACAATAGCACTCAACAATTACATGAAATAAATAATAAAAGCTTGGAGTCGGGTTGTTTAGCCTGTATAAAACATAGCGCACATTAATCGTCCAAAACAAAAGGTTTTATTAGAGTCAGAAATACACATAGCAGACTTATTAACATCATATTCTACTATCACACACACGCACAGCAGTATTATAGTAGTCAGAGGATTGCCAAGCTTCACACGGCACTACAAGACATTGGACAACCTCATGTATGCTGTTCTGTGCTCAGAGGACATGTGAAAAAGTATTACAGCCAGAATGATTACCCTATTTCCAAATGAATCTCCAACTAACAGGCTGCAAAGTGACCCAAATAAGACAATAACTTTACACTTGATATCTACCTGATAAGAGACATTGTCTGTAGATCTCCAAAGCCTACCTGATAAGAGACATTGTCTGTAGATCTCGACACTGGATTTCCCCGAGAACTGGTCCCCCGTGAGGTACGTATTATGGGAGCTGTTGATGAAGTAGTGGGAGAGTGGCTGGTCCATGTTCTGGAACACTGGCAGGTTGAGGATATTGGTGGGTAAGTTGTCCGGGGACATGAGGAAGTTAGTAAACCCGTCCAGGGTCAGCTGTCCGATCTTCTGCTTCGACTTGTCCTGCTCGTAGGCCTGGATCAGCTTCTTAGTTCCCTCTTTGTTGTGGTGAGGGAAGAGGATCTCGTTGAGACGCGGGTCTCTTTGGAACTTGTTCAGGAATTCCACCATCTGGTCCAGGGTGATGTAGTTCCGTTTGCTGCCCGCTTTGATATCGTCGAACACTTTGCCCAGTTCAGGCGGTCCCCCAACATTTCCTTGTAGAACTTGTAGAACGCTTCGAAGGAAAATTTTTCCTTTACCAACTGATCGTTTTTCTTATCAGTTGGTTTGAGTCCGGCTGTTTTTAAAGCTTCAACGACTTTCTTCTTTTCGTCTTTCGCGACAGCTTTGATGATTCTGGAATTTCAAAGGAATTTGAGGTTTGTTTTATAATAGTGACCAAAATATCTGAAAATTTTCCTCAAAGCATTCCAAACAGACATTTTCAATCCAAAGAATGCTCTGACAAATCTCAAAAGTCACAAACTGAGTCATAAGTTTTAACAAATTTGAAACGCTACGGGAATCTACGACAAACTCACTCTTTTATCGAGACGTTTTTGTCGTCTTTGCTTGATAGCAATATCTTTTTATGCCTGAAAAATTACATCCACTAAGTTACACCAGGAAAGTAATTCATTAATATAATTATTGACTGAGAGGGAGCTACCAACTGAGTTTTAAGCCCTACAGGCTTCCTATATATTAACATTATTCTCAATTTCCTGCAACGTACCATGTAATTGCAGAAATATTACAGTTCATTTTGAACCATGAAGTCAACTCACATTTTCCGCACATAGTCCATTTGCGAGAGGTTGGTGTTGACGAAGAAGTTACAAATGGCGAACAAGTCCGTCACGAACCGCTGCAAATTAATACGTTATATTAATGCGTTATATATCTACATATTTAAGTTTTCACATAATGAATAATTTTCTTTATTCTCATCTTAGCTCAGTGAAGTGAAACGAACTTTTTCTGAAAATTAAATTCAAATTTCTGAAATTGAATTTCAGAAAAGTTCGTTTCACTTCACTGAGCTAAGAGAATAAAGAAATTATCCATTCTATTATGCGACTTATAAACAATTATCCGATATTTCAGTTAAGTTAATATTTACAGATTTAAGTTTTTTGATGATCATATTTCAGAGAAAATCATGAGTATGGAGTGTGTACTGTGGATCATGACTTTGGATTATGGCTGTAGATCATGGCTGTAAGCTTATTTGATCCCTACCGAACCTCGCAATAACGGAATGCAATTGTTCTATAGTTTCTTGCTCTTTGAATAGCAAATTAGATGTTTTAGATTAAGTGTGTCAAGGCACGTTTTACACTTCTGTGCCCTTTTATTAAAAAGAAGAATTGTGTTGATGTTTTTCAGAAAAGGCCACATGGCACTGTTAAATTATCACTTTTCCACTACGAGGTAATATTGCGCAACATCTAAAACCCCGCCCAATTCTCTTGCAGACTAGGCCGCCTGATGTGCGCTGTAGGCTATTGTAATGTGTATAATAGCCCAATCCAAGCGGAGCCTACTGATCCATGAGCAGGCTGTAATGTATACTTATACAATAGCTGAATTCCAAGCAGACGTCGGCGTGTAATGTGTATACTTGCACACTGTACAGTGGTTGGGATTTCGTTTATTTTTGCAAAGTGGCTGCTCTTGCTGGTAAAAGTTACACTTAGCGAGACTCTAATTACTTAATGACCCGCAATTAGAGCGGTAACAATCAAATTACAGATCATCAGTCAATTAATTAGCCTCGAATAATATTGCGCGCGCGGCAAAAAGGCAAAATTGCAGAAATTATGCCGCGCGCAAACACCTAATTTTGTCGTGGCGTGTTACGTTTGTTAGGCGACTAAAAATAGCTGTGAAGAAAGGTGAATAGAGGTATTGTTTGTGTACAGCAATGATAGCCGACCCATAGTGGTGCGCATGTATGTATGGGGGGACTACAAACCTGACAATCTTTCTTGCTGAACGCCATGAAAGAGTAGAAGGTCTGTGCAGTGAAACTCTCCGCCGTGACGATCGTAAAGCATCGTTCCGGCACTGGTTCGTCGGCCTCCCCGACCTGTTTGAAGTTCTCCAACACTCTGGGGTCCTGTGGGAGAGAGAGTGGTATTAGTTAGATATCACACAGCGAACTACACACGTAATTCATTACATTGCATTATAGGCTGCAATTCCCTCATTTTGCAAGGGGTTCTTCGTATCTTGGTTACATCACACACGAGCAAATAGAATTCTTAGGTGTAAACTGCGTGATGAGTAGATTTATTTATTACCAGAGTTTCAGAGTTCATTTAAATTCCATTTTTATTTCACCCCAACCACCACCCGACACGAAATAGACCTAATTCAGTGCGGCGACTGACTCAACCCCATCGCTCAGAAAATGCCAGATGTAAGTAACTACAAACTACTAAACTATCATAACATTGCTTTGCAGCGTTTCTAACGGTTATAATGCAGCCTGGGTTTTGCTGCAAACTCTGATGCGAGCACATCATTACATTTCCTGGTCACATTATTAATCTCCACTTTTAAAATACTCTGACCTATAATTGCAGTGATTGAGCTGACTCGAAATAAAATTCTCTGGCCTGAAGGTAACCACTATTCACTAACTACCGGAGGCTGAAATTCATTAATTTCAGGAAATTGAACAAGATTCTGGGGTTTTACACCACCAATTTAAGGCTTTACTTGAACCCCAATGTATGGAATTGCATAAATTGATTATGATTAATTTTTTTCAAGAGTCTGAGATTTGAAAATCTCCAGGACTGACGGTTATTGAGGTAGACTTTCTAGTATTCTAACTCCACACAACAACCTGGTAACCAAGGCAACAACACACCACTCCAACCAACTCACAGTAGTTTCATGTCGTCAAAATAACGATCAAATACCAGTCAAAAGTACCCAAAAGCAATTAAAAATACATCATGAAATTGTAACGGTAGCCGACTGAGAATACGTGAATTGGATTTTATAGTAGCTTCAAAGTTCAAAGTTTCATTTTCATCAGAAAATGAAAAAATAAAAAAAATCTCATTGCTGAATAAAATATTCAACAATAACTCGGCATACCGCACAGAAAAAAATAGAAGTTGCCAACCAAATGACGTCATCAGAGAATTAATTAATTAGAGAAGTAATAACTTCAAAGATCAAAACATCAATTCATTCGTACTGCCATCATATAAAAATGGTATCGGATTCCCTCATTATTTCGAATGATGAGACTTGGACTACCTCACTGAAACTTGAAGCTTCGCACTAACTTCATACAATACCAGTGTAGATTCCAGGCGGGAGGTGTTAATAGTGATCTGAACTTAACTTTTTATCACTGCATTATCAAAGGGAGGGCGATATAAAACAGGATGATTTAGAAGTTTTTGTTAACTAATTTCGCTAGAGAATTAAGTGATTCATGCTCTGTTAGAGAAAATTAAAATCATCTGTATATTTCCAAAGTTCCAACAAAAACTCCCTGAATCAAATACAGTTTGTATACTATACAAAATATGTAGATAAGTACACATATATTATATACATAGATGAATAAATTGAATTACATTCATTTCATTATTACTTTATTAGATTTGTGATGAATTAATAAACAGTAGCCATCTCCCACCAAATAATGTAAGTTTGAGTCGAAATGACGTATTCTATGGAATGCATGAGGCTCAGGGAGTGAAGTAAAAAGTCATTGATTCAATGGACGACATTCGACTTGTTTACAATGATATAGTCACAACTTGATCATCGTTTAACAAGCATCCTAAAATCTCATTGCAGGAAGTTTTGTTTTGACACGCAAATATACAAATATTTCAGTAATTTGCTATATCTTAGCTTTCTGTAAAATTCCAAAATATTGCCAAACTCACTTCCCACCCTGGCGTGCAATGGAAATAAATAACTTCGTTATTAAACCTTCAAATGATGCGTTGACGACGTCATTATCATAGCTTAAAATGATGCACTGATGACTAAAAACCGCCTATTCCCTACACTTTGAGTTCAGGTGTTGCAACGAAAGTGGAGGATATATTCTGAACCCAGAGCTAAAGTGTGATAATTAATAACACGTGGTAACAACATGTTTGAGAGTAAGGTGTTGAGATGACGTCATAATCAGGGTTTTGAGTAGTGTGCTGATGACGTCATTTTCATATCTCAAAGTGGTGAGTTGGTGACGCTAAGGCGCATATAATGTTTATCACAAGGATTTAGCGCTGGACTAATAGACATTAGCAAAATAGAGTAATAGACACAGTGGAATAAGATGAGTGTATAACATTGGGTTATACTCAGGGAAAGATCTGTTAAAACGTTTCATGTGTAATGTACATTGAAAACTTACACTTGGGACCACCTATACCTTAATAATAACCACTCGCGCCGCTCGTTCGTCGCTAGGTAACACACTCGCTCCACCCGTGAATTATTTCTAAATAACGCACACTTCGCAAGATAAAGTCCGGCGCGCCGTTACCCAATGTATTATCTACATTTTCGAGTGTAATGTACTGTGAACTGTAAAGAACTGTGCCGATGTAGTGTACAGCGCGCAGGAGAAGGCTAGTAAGGTAAGATATTAATTCCACTTAGGACTTAAGGTACGACAACCTTTACTCTTCATCATTATCAGATTATCCAATATTCTCAAACATGATTCCATCAGGCGCGTTTTCAAGATGTGCATCCTATACCACATACATATATTATACATCGGCTAATACACGCCGTGTATAATTCCCTGAACACGTCGTGTATCCTCCCTGAACACCAACACACGTTAGATGTAAAGTTTACAGGCAGGGTAATTAATTAGGTATTATCAGAGTGGTACTACACACACACACACGCACCTTGAGCTGACACACATATTGACATCAGTAGAGCAGAAGTGTCAGTCTCCTTGAACTAGAAGTGTCACCCAGTGTGGCAAGTGAACCGAAATAGCGAAATAAGCCCCCTGAAATACTGACAATTGACATATACCAGAGTAGATGGAAACCTATCCTTTTCAGAACCTACTTCTTAGAACCACACACACACACACACAGTACACGCTTACACACTCTTACAAACTAACAAACTAACATACATACACACACACTTACAGCGTTCGACTATTCTCCAGTGTGGTAATTACAGCGGAAGGTAGACTGGTAATTACCCGAAACCAGCACAATACTCACCCCTACACAACTACAATAGCGTGATGGTTCGAATGCCTCTGTAGTGTGTGAGAGAGTGAAAGTGGTTTCATGACGTAATTATCATAACTTAAAATGGTGAGTTGATAACGTCATTATCAAAGCTTAATGTGGTAATTTGGTGACGTTTAGCGGCCTGCTCTTCCTTGCAAGCACAGCGGAGTGTGCAGTGTATTTCACTCCTTCAAGTACTGAAACCCGTACTTAGTGCAGCAACAAGACGATCCATTTTTCAACGACGCGTAAGACAAATAGGCGGTTCAACGCCATAAACTCACAACATTGAGCTATGATAATGACGTCATCCTACCCGCCTATTTCTCGTGCGAAGCATTTAATGGGCGGTTAAAATGGCTCTTATTACCGTGTTTTGGTAGGCGGTTAAGCGGGTACTGTAATTAGCTCGTGTTTTACTCTACTTTCGAACGATCTGCAGGTTAAATTTCACTCTTATTGCAGTGGTGAGAAAAGGATCGAGTGCATTGTGCTCTGTACCTACTTGGCTATACTTCCCAGGCAAGAAAAGGACTAGGGATTCCATTTCACGGACACAGTATTGTGCTCCCGATATACGTAGACAGTTAGAATGATGTCATTATCACAGCCCTGAGTGGCATGTTGATGATGTTACCCTCCGAGTGTTAGAACGCAGGCAGCTAAGTGGCCATTGTTTGCTCTATGCCGTAACACCTCTAAAATACCATGTTCACAGCCTCACACAAAACCTTATTTGGTCTAAAAACACCTTTTTAAACCGCTGCTATTGTCCTCTAGAATTGCAGCAGGAGCAACTAGCTCAGCCAATCAGCGAACAGTACCATTCGAATACCGTGCGCTGATTGGTTAACTCTCAGTGAGCTGTGGGGTAAACTAATAAGTACTTCCTATTAAAGATCCTGAGAGAGAGGGTGCTAAAACCCCGTGTAACTGCACACAGGTGCGTGCACTCCTTAATCCTTAAGAGGGGGAACATGCACTCAACTGGAAGGAGCAGTCTTTAGACTTTTAGAGTGGGAGACAGGCGCCGACCTCCTTACTGAAAAGCCACTCAACCCCGGCTTATTCAAAAAACCTGCTAGCTTCTAGCACGAGTTCGGGACAAGCAGAGACGCTTTGAATGGGTTCTTGTAAGCTTGTATGGCATGGCACTGCTAATGGGAAAATTCCTGGTCCAATTTTCAATATCACTCAACCTCCCCCGCTCACGGCTCATAAATCCAAAGTTACGCACTCAAAGAGCTAAATTCACTGTTTATTATTCCAAGTCACGTTTTAACCACACTAATGACTCAGTTTTGATCTATAAACTTAAATTTTGTGTGTGCTACAGCTGCATAATAAACATATTTACAGTATTAAACTCCAAGAATATAGCATCAATTATTCTATTATGTTCAAGAATTTAGGAATATAGAATTAATAATCATGTATTTCGCTCAAGAATTTAAGAATACAGCATGATTATCGTCTGATGTTTTAGAATAAAGCATAAATAATTTGATCTAATTATCTAAGAAAATAAACACAGCATTTGCCTCCTTAGATTCACACACACAGTACACACAATAGGAATTACACAAACTTTTACTCAATAGTATACTACTATGACTATAGTATGTGTGTAAAAGGTAATGATAAGCAGTCGAAGTGACGTCATTTCAGACCCCAAAGTAGTGTGTTGATGAGGTTAAGTGGTAAAGTACGTGCCGAGTGCTGTGCTCAGTCAATTCTCTCCCATGTTTTTGTTGACTATTGTGTTTTAGCTGCCCCATATTTGAGATAATTGGTATATCTAGCGAGGCTTTGTTGTACGAGGCTTTATTCAATCAATGTCTTGCAGTACAAGCCGGTTGAGTACAATGCCTGGGATATTTGGCGGCGACCTGGCTCACTTTACTTCATGTGTACAGGAGCAAGGTGGTAGTGAAGTGTGGTAGTGACCTTGCTCACTGCATGTGCCGTGTACAGGAGCAAGGTGGTAGTGACCTGGCTCACTTCATGTGTACAGGAGCAAGGTGGTAGCGAAGTGTGTGGGGGGACCTTGCTCACTGCATGTGTACAGGAGCAAGGTGGAAGTGAAGTGTGGTAGTGACCTGGCTCACTGCATGTGTACAGGAGCAAGGTGGTAGTGAAGTGTGGTAGTGACCTGGCTCACTGCATGTGTACAGGAGCAAGGTGGTAGTGAAGTGTGGTAGTGACCTTGCTCACTGCATGTGCCGTGTACAGGAGCTAGGTGGATTATGTAGGGGCTGTTGATGGGGGTAGGGGTGTAATTGTATGGGGGTGTAGTGAAGAGGGGGTAGTAGAGAAGGGGCGTCATGTACTATGTACAGGAGCTGCTAGATGGATTGCGATATGCGATTCGTGTTAGATGGATTGCGATATGCGATTCGTGTACTATAGGGGGTATGTCTTATCAGGTGGTGCCAGGAAAAGGGACGGGTTTACAAGATTAACAAGGTATACAGCACGGTTCCCGGCCCGAAATCTCTAATTTGATCGTATGGACGTATTACTGTATTATCTCAAAGTTTAAAGCACAGTTATTTGGATATAGCCACTTCGGGGATTATTTCTATTTTCTATTGTTGAGATTGTGGATATGATATCTCTCGATGATAGCACACCAATTACATTCTATTAATATTTATAAGCATGAATAAGGAGACAGCAATAGTACAATACACCAATTAGGGGCTGTGATGATATCACATTAATTACGGCTGGATCATGAAAGCTTCAATTAACTGAGATATAATGAGGGATCTTCTCTCCAGGCACACTACACACTACCTAAACACGCACAAGTTACACAGAAGTTACCAACTTGCCTCCATCAGTCCACTCTTTCAGTCCCAAAATCTCCATACCCCTCTATCGGTGAGGGGCATGAAATACGTGACTAAATCGTCTGCCACCAAATTTTGGATAGGTCGTGAAGTACGACAGACATTTCAATTCTGTAAGAAGTTTCTATAATTATCACCGTATGTCATTAATCATACACAACATATAACACACCTGGGCTTTATTGTGTTGTAAAGTTGTAAGAGCTCTTGTGTTAAGATTTAGCCTGTCTGGATTTTAAAATTGAATAATTATCATTGAAGAAACCAAAACAAGGCTCAGTAATTGAACTGGTTTAGAGACACTAGACTGACTGACAGGGCCAAATGTGTGAAACTGATTTGTTCTGAGAAGAACAATTGATAAAATTTTAAAGCGAATGCTGTTCAGTGTTCTGCTATAACACGGTAGATTTTTATACCAAGCGAGCTGTAGGTATCATCGACCAAAGAAAACCTGATTCTCTATTGGCGAAGTCTTTTTAACAAATCCAGTAACCTAGTGCTGGGTAGGCAAAGTGATAAGTCAGTGTGTTGGAAGAAGGTAGGATTATTAAGGAGGTGTTACTGAGGTTGGATAGTTCGCTGATGGGAACTGTCAAACCTACGTCCTGCGTACATTGTGTACAGTGTTTAAAACACAGTTTACTACTGTGTACTGCATAGAGTACACAGTGTACTTTACACAGTGTACAGTGTACACTGTGTACTGTGTATAGTACACAGTTTATTAGTGTGTACAGTGTACAGTACACAATGTACTACTGTGTACTGCACATTGTATACAGTTTACAGTGTACCTTATGGACATTTTACTAGTACAGTGTTATTATCCACAGGACTACACTTTCTACTTTCTAGCTGTTATTCTGTTACAAACAACTAACCTACGAACTCTACTCTCTATGGTTAGTGGTCTGTGACTATCGAAACCCTCTCAATCAAACTAAAATTTTATTGGTTTCTGCACTTTATCGAACCACCACTTGAATGAGCCCTAGTTTTAAAGAGAATTAATTGCCCGGTTCCAAACTCCAAGTTGAAGAATTGATAACATACTTTAGTTCTTGCATGTTAAATTTAATTTTCAGATCACAGCCCTTTCCATTCCCTTTTCTCGGAATAATGTGGTATCAAAGAGAGAAAGGAGAACTCATTACTCATCTCCTTCTCTTCTTTTGGTGTGTAAAATAAAAGCAGGTTCTGGAAAATAAGCTCCAACTTCACTCCGTTTTCTTTTGTGAGGGATTTATCTTCACTGCGTGTTTTTCTCTCACACTCACTGCGGATGTGAAAGAAAAGGATGCGCCCCCAGAGCTCCAACTAATGACGTATTGCTTTGAAGTGGTTAGCGGAGGACACTGTTGTTCTTAAAATGCTGCCCCCAATGGTATACCGCATCTCAAGGCAAAGCTCTTGAAAATAGAATGCACCCCAAGTGCTGTACCGCCAGTCTTGAAAATCTAAAGCCGCCCTCAGGTTAAAGCTCTTGAAAAAAGAAATCACCCCAAAGTGCTGTACTGCGAATCTAAAAAATTAAAGAACCCCTCCCCTTAAATTGCTGTCCCGCTACTCTAAAAATAGTTTATATTGTTAAAAAAGAATAGATCCAAAATGTATAATCTTTCTTACACTCTTACTGTTGTAAACAGGTCTAAACTCAAAATATAAAACAATAAAGGGACACGCGAGTAGGCATTCGTGACGTCATAATCATGGTTTGAAATGGTTTAAATTATGATGCCATACCGCCAATTGTTGCGCAAGTTTTCGTATTTAGGAACGCAAAAGCTGCTTTATTCAGGCACATTCAGCTCAAAATAATCATATTCCACGTTCGATTCACCGTCACAAACACACCGTTTAGAACTGTAACAATTACATCACTAACACACCACTTTGAGCTGTGATAATGACGTCACAACGCCCCTTATTATCATCCTACATGCAAGATTAGGTCATTGCAGGGATGCTGCGTGTAATTTGGTGTATGATCTGCAGGGCCTGTAATTAACGCACACCTGTACCATTCTTCTAACAATACAATATTCAGGGGGAAGGTAGACCGCAGGGGGTCACTAACACACCATTTTAATCCCTGATAATGACGTCACTCTTCACTGCCGGTACCTCACTCAATATAGAGTGTCGTGGAAAACACTGGTGGAGGAGGAGTGTACATTCATTCTCCTTTGAGAAGAGACCAGGGAGTCGACAGTGTATTGTTAACCGTTAATTTAATGGAGTCTGGGGGGTCTAGGGGGCAATGTTTTGAAGGGGAATAACATCATTTACTCAACCACTCAATTACTGAATCACGCAATTCATGAATAACTCAATCGAACTCTATCACTCAATTCTCAATAACTAAATGTACTCAATCACTCAATTCCTTAATTACTGAATCATTCAATTACCCAATCTCACAATCCCTCAATCAATTACTCAATTTGAACTTAACACTCAATCCCCTAAAATCTTACTTAATTACTCAAGTACTCAATCTCAATCACTCAATTTATCACTCAATCACTCAATCTCTTGATCTCCCAATCTTTAATAGCTCAATCTCTTTTTTACTCAATCATTCAATTACCAAGATTCCTCCTATTTCACTTAATCACTCTGAAAATAACTGCAATTTGCACTTAATCATCATCTGCGGACACAATTCAGCCAAATTCATATTTGCGATCTATCACCCCAATTTTTCCCGATCTATGCAGTATACACACGCAAGGGAACAAATTGCATTATTTAACAATTACCAGCAGCCAGCTACTGGAAGACTCGGCACTTTGATTAGAGTCAGTGACGGAAAAATTCATTGACTATTCGAAAGCGAAGTATAACATTTACAATTTGTATGTTGTTAATGCTACTGTATGAGCTTATTCCCAATTATCTTATCTACAATTTACAGCCAAAAATTCCTATTTTCCAAAAATTATGATTACACTGTTACATACACACACATATAGCAATCCATTTCTTGAGGGATGTGAGATAACAATATACCTACACATCATTTCTTGCGATGATAAATTTCTTGCTTTCTTAATAGGTAACGGTCTTTGTTCTAAAAAACGCTTTGTTTCTCTGAAATGCTTTGTTTTGCTGAATTTCTCTGCTCCAAATGGGGGGTGTACACAGCAAGGGCTCTCTCACAATAGCTCGCATTTAAATGTCTACTGTGTAGTCTCCACACTGTAGAGTGTACAGAGCATCGCGCTCTAGGAGTACAATTTACCCTGCAATTTGTGGTTAGTAATGCAGTGTGTGTGTCGCAGGCTGCTGCAGTTGCTACTCCCGCTGTGAATGGGGGCTGAGTGTGCTTGTGTATTCCGTGGGCGTGTAATCGTCATTAACGCACTACATTGAGCTATGATAATGACGTCATCTGAACCGCCCATTTCTCGTATGTGTGTGGAATTGGAGAGACAATAATTAACTATTAACACAGGGCCCTGTATAACGGCAATAATAAACCACGGCCAGTTCTGTGATTATCTTCACAAGCAATTGCTGGAACTGCCAGGTCTCCTATAGTAGAAGTAGTATTAGAAGATGGGACTGGCAGTGAGACATACAGCCTTCTCTGGTAGACGGGCTTTAAACAGGGATGTATAATATTTGCAGCTAATTACGCAATAACCCCACCTCTGAACCGCTCCAATATATTAAGTTATTAATTAGTTAATCACAAGATTAACTCACAACACCACCACTCCACTACAGCGAACGTCCTGACGACGGTTCCGCATGTTGAGGATTAAAACGCACATCCCATTATCAAGATCTTAAAATGTAGGCACATGAGATCCTTGCTCGAAATGAAATAATAAGCGATTCATCATCATCAACTTACCACATTGAACTATGACAAGGACGTCATCTTATTGCTCTAATGATGAAATAAGAATATGTAAGCAAGAGAAGATTGTGCGTTAGTCAAGTCAATTTGGAGGCAGGAATATGGGAATATAATATTTTCTGTACTAAGCACTGTTGTCCTCCTTCTGATACACAGCCTTCGTCCTGGCAAGCATTCCTCTTTCTTCGAGTCTGTCAAAAAACCTTATGTACAAAAATAAAAGGGGGTTGACGTCATCAATCTGCATTTCTAAGCAATAGAAATGACGTCACTTTCAGCCACTAAATACTTGTGCGTGACTCAAGATATTGTCTAAAAGCAGCCTCGATATTTTCAAACAACTTATATCTTGTTTATGGGTGAACTTTGGTTCGTGATGTAACTCTCCTTGCTGAGTTACAACCTAGTGGTTACTACAAAGTACCATGTAAGATGCAGCAGCCAGGACAAGATAAACCCTTATTACACATCTTCATCAGGGAGAATTCATCCTTTCATTATGCCTCAAGAGAACTAATTGCTTTATTGAGAAGATATAGTGCAAATGGTACGTCAATAAAGGACTAATGTCCACTTCCATTGCCTGATTTTACTCCCACAAAACATATCGTGCTTTAAAAATTCTCATTGTCTTCATAAGTTTACAGTAGACCAATAAAAACAATCCAATTTTAATCACAAGTGTCATAATGTTGGAAGCCCTATTCGACACATAAGTATATACAACGAATATCACTTACATCACTTGTCAAATATTATCTTAACTCCTGCAGATTTCTGGATACCAGGCTGCATTTCACTTATTGCCCATAGAATATTAATAGAGTGCATGTATTAGATATTCTCCTTAAATTGTCAGTGTAGTTGCATACTCTCATACTGCATTGTCCATTGTATTAAATAGTAACATTGGCACCTATAAGGTATCACTGCTTTTGCTCATATTATATTCCAGTGCCTGATGACTTGTCAATTCTATAGCGACAGTTGCAAATGTCAAACAAGCCAACAGCATGCCAACAAAATTAAGAAGAATTTGTAGGTAGCAGCCATTAAAGACTTACCTTAGGGCTTTTATCAGTCCTTATGTCAACAATCTGAGCAACATCTATCACATTCCCTTCCTGAAAAAAATTATTTACATCTATAGGCCTAGAATAACATTGCAACATATATTTCATTTTCATGATTGAATTCTTATTGCTGAAATGAGCATTGATGCATACAATTCTGTTATTTGCTTAGTTGACTTTCTAAATAACTCAATACTCACCATATCTTGAGTAACATACTCCACAAAGAAGCCATTTTCCTCAACTCGAATCTCACATGTAGGGGCTGCAATAGAGTCCTGAAATGTTTACTAAGTTTAGCTCTTATTATCTGCAGTCACTAATAATAGAAGAAATTTCCCTTACATTAAAAATAAGCACAGTAAAACCTTATTTATTCTTAATGTATTAGTGTATTCATTCATTCAACATACATAGAATCATGAATGAATGACTAGATAGATTTTCTAGGAAATGAAATTTGTGGTTAAACATTATACCTCCTCCCATTTCATCATCCGCTTCCATTCTAACAAGTGAGGGGCTAGTGGAGGCACAGGGTCTTTGGTCTTATAATCACCGCGAGGCATGGTTCAGGCAGTCTATTAGATCATATCTAACTATCTGTAAAGGAATCAAGTTTAATAAAATATTGAGGCAGCAGGAGGTCTTTAACGAATGGATTTAGTGGACTATTATCTTCATTCTCCATATGAAACTTTCTTGTTATCCTCCAGGGACTAAAATAAAGAGAATTGTTGAGTTGCTACATATATTTTTGGTTTAGGCCCCAGAATCAAAAATATTTAATCTTCAGAAGAAAAAAATAGGAACAGAGTAGAAAATGTACTTTGGAATTCAACCTTTCAGTCATGGCTTTTTCGTTCCTAAATAGTAAAATCTTTAGTTGAACAGATGCTATATCAGTGAAGGCCTAGATGACTTAGTATCAACATGGATGCTCACTCAACAAGGAACTGAAGCTGAGAGGTTCTGTTCAGTCTGAACAGCTATTGTGTCAAATGTTAATTTATACAAACGTGTGTTTCTCAACACAACCCCAGATAGATTCTGTAGTCTGGTGAGATCATAGTTGATGGTCAGTTCTTCCGCCTCCTCTCTCACATAAAGACTAGCTTATATAACATCATGATGGAAGATAACAGTACTGTGTTGGCATTGATTGTCAAGCACAAGGAAATGTCTTGATTATCCTTAAGGTATAAGGCCAACATTTGTCATTATGGTTGTTTGGATATGTGCCAAGCCTGGCAAACACAGTGAATGGCCTCACATATAGGAGCATATTAGATCTATTAATTAATTAATTTGCTGAACAGGATGTTAAACAAGGAACTGAAGCTGTGAGGTTCCATTCAGTCCAAACAGCTATTGTGTCAAATGTTGGTTTATACATAAGTGTGTTTCTCAACACAACCCCAGATTAACAAGGCCCATCTGTCCTTGTCCATACTTCATTCATAGTTTCCTCACTTTAAGGCCATTGTATGTAACACAATGATGACTTGATATTGAGTTAGAGAACATGGGTCCAGTCCATAGCTAAATATTTCACAATGTAGGAAAAATATTATTGCAGCAGAAGAGAAATAGATCAAAAGGGAAGAAAAATCACAAAATGTAGGTTTGATGAATATTCAAACCAATTGCACTTTAGCATATCGCCTACAAATAAAAATAAGTACCCTTATGTTTAGGTACCCACAATTATTTACTTACACAAATATACTTCACATTTATGTGCAGCTATATTGCAAGTTATGGTTTGTCAGATGTTGTCTGATCCCCTTTGCCTTCGGCGCGCGCGTCCGCCGAAATAATGGTCAGACACTGTCTGAAAAATTATGGTTTGTTTCCTTAAATTTGAAAGAAGGTAAGAATAATAAAAATATATATAGTAAGTAGACTTCCCCTAACCAGGGGCGTCGCGCTTTTCCGAAACGACAAGGCACCACGCGCGCGTAAAACTAAGGATCTGGTTAAAGCAAAATTATAGGCCGCCGTGCGCGTTACTATCGGTCATGTTTCATGGTAAAGCTTTGCCCTAACCAGGACCCTGGTTATGTTACGCGCAGGGAGTGCGCGGCACAGCACCCCTGGTAAGGGGAAGGTAAAGCTGGGCAAAAGCATGGGCAAGGGAACGCACTGCTAGCACGGATATTGCATTGGATAGATATAGAGAACTGAGAAGCACCGCGCGCATTAATATACATTTATACAATACAAGCCGCAAACCCACATGACCATGCACATGACACAGAAATATACATGTTTCTCTGTGCTAGATGAGCGCGCCGCGCGCGAGTCTCACAATTAATTAATCAAATGAATGAAACATTGAAACAAAAAATTTTAAATTGTATTTATTTTTATTTTTATCCTTTTATTGCCATACACTGGTGTGGTTGGATAATTAATGATTATTTAGTATACTGCTTCAATAATATACGTTAATATTACAATGCAAAGGGAAATATTTTATTTTATTTTAAATAAAGATTTCTTTATTCAAATGATATATAAGTACAATACTTTAAAAGTATATTGCAACCACTCTTATGCTAGTTTAATTGTATGAATCTGCTTTTTTTCATTTCTATAATATCTAGTTGAAATCTGATTTTTTTGGTAGAGATAGCTTTGTAACTAATGACCAGTGAAAGAAACTATAACCAGCTTGGTAAAGCCTGATGGTTCACGTACTACAAGTGACCATGAGACAGCTGAGTGTTTGGCCAATGCTTTTAGTTCTGTCTTTGTTGAAGAACCTCAGGGTCCATTACCAGAAGCTTGTTATAGAAGGGAAGCTATTTGAAAAATGTGGTGATATATCCATAACTTATAGTGATGTTTTTGATGAGTTAAGCAAGCTTTCGATACTGCCTCACTATAGACTTCTTTTAAGTTAGAAAGTTTTGGCATTTGTGGTAAAACATTGGCAACAATTCAGGATTTCTTATCAAATAGAAAAATGAGAGCTGTTGTTGGAGAGAGAAATCTGATATTTAAGGATGTTAAGTCAGGTGTCCCTCAGGATCCCAGTTTGGGATATTATTATTTGTCTTTATATCAATGTTTATAAATGGAATGAAAAATGTTTCTAAAATTTTTAGATGATCTAAGATGATTGTTAAACTTTACTAATTTTGATGAAAATTCTGTTGACTGAATCATACTAGAAATTTTAGGAGGAAACTTGGCTTTTTGAAATTTAATTTAGATAAATATGGTGATGCATATAATTTGAATGATCAAGGAAATAATACTTTTTTAGATATAGGCTCTTAAACAGAGCATGTTGAAAAAGACTTAGGTGTTTCTTATGGATGAAAATTTGAAATGGGATTTAAATATTGCAAAATGTGTAAAAAGATGCAATAGGACTATAGCATGGATAAGTAGAAATATTATATCGCTAAAGATGGGATTGTAAAAATTTAAATTTTTGGCCCAAAAACTTTAGATGTGCCCCCTTTTTAGCCCTGCTTTTACCTAAAATGGGGCCTTTTTGAACTGGGAAGGGTCCAGCCGCCCCCGAAAAATGGGATAGGGCTTTTCCTAATGAGCGGGTTGCAGGCCAACTTTCTACTCTAGCGAACAAAATAAGGCATTTTTGAGACTTTTTAAAAAACTGAAGATAAAAAAGCTTGGGGCCCGCATTTAAATTAGGGGGAAATAAAGAAGAAATTTTACCAGAAGACTATGAAAAAACTGCCCCCAAGGGGGTTAAAAAAATTAATGAAAATTTTTTTGGGGAAAAAATTAAACCTTTTTTGGAATGATTTGCCCAAATTTTTGGGGTGCCTCGGAATTTTAAACATTTAAAACTTTTAAGAACACCACAAGATAAAAAAAGTATTTTCACCAATAAATTTTTGGACATATCTACAGTTTTTTCTTTTGGAAAAGGGTGATACTTATTTTATAACAGAAAAGTTTCCAGTATCTAGTATAACCCATTTGTGAAAAAGGGAATAAACATTTATTCAGCATAGGTCATTGAGGTTTTAGGCTGATTGGTTTTAAACTTTTATTTTGTTATTATTAATCTAGTATTTTGCTGCCATATAGTGGTATTTTAGTCCTTGTTTTCTAATAAATTATTCACATGTTGATTGTTATATAATTCTGGTGCAGATTTTTTGCAGAAGGTGTTTTATAATGATGTTAAATGGGCACCTGTGTTCAAAGATGCGTAAAGTGCTTGAACATGATTGTTATATTGTCTTTGTGAGCAGTGATGGTTATGCTGCTCTTAAACTAAACTAAACTAACCATTTTTATTTGTTACTATTCTTTTATTTTGGAAGGAGCACCCAGCTGTGGTATCCAATTAAATTGAAGTAAATTTCCTAGTTAGTAATTCTTATTCATTAGTATATGGACACAATTTACGATTTATTGTATTGACTGATGCAATCTTTTAAGCACTGATTTCATGTTAGAATCGTGTTATTGTATTTTCAAAAATTTTTTTACAATTAAAATTTTTGCTGCAACAACTTTTTGTTTGGGGGTGTTTTTATATTTTTTGAATTATATTTTAATTTTTTCCCGTTTTTTCATAATGGTTTCTTCTTTAAAATTCCCTTGTTCATTTCACTTTTTAAAAAGGGATCAATTTTTAAAATTTCCCCCAAATTCTCTTTTTTTTGTACTAAAAAGGGGAATACCAATTTATTTAAAACTATTTTCCAAATTTAAATTTTTTAATTTTTTAATGTATGCAAAAGGGGTTTCAGATATTTTTCGTTTGATCTACATGCATATTGAAACCCCTTTTTTATGTTATGTTATGTTTTTTTTTTATTTTTTGAAAAGTTTTAATTTTTGGGGTTTTTTTATTATTCGTTTGATACACCTTAAAAAAACAATTCACCCTTTTTTTTTTAGTTTGAATAAATCATATTCTTTAAGGGAAAATTTGGGAATTTAAAGGATACCCTTTCTTTTTTTTTGTTTTCATGCATCAACCCCAATTGGGAAAAAATTTTATTTTACTTTTTTTATTTTTTAAAAAAATTGGGAATGTTTTTTAACATCCCCAACCTTTCATAATTTTAAAGGGTTTTTTGTTTTAAGCCAAAAACATTTCTAAAGATTTGCGATTAGAAATTTATTTTTAAAAAATTGGGACCATTCACTTACCCTTTAAATTTTTTTAAAAATTTATTATCCAAATTCCAAAACTTTAAAGTTCTTTAAACGCTTTAACTTTTAAATTTTTCAGGATTTTGTTGAGGTTTTCCCCCGGGATCCTTTAAGATGACCCTGTTTCCCCAAAATCAACCCCTTAAAAATTAAGAATCGAAACTGTCAAATGATATTTGACAAAATTTTTGACCAATTTTAAAGGCCCAATGAAACCGGTTTTTAAAAGATCCAAAATTCCAAAACAGAATGTTTTAAAAAAAACAGGTGGTTTACATTTTCAAACCAAAAAAACTTTCCAAAAGTGAAATTTTCTTAAAAAAGACAAAAAACCCGGGAACTGTCAAATCCCCCCTGAACAAAGCTTTCCCCATCCACTTTAACTTCCTTCCCAAAAAAGAACTCTCAAAAAAAACCACCTCAGACCAAAAAGTGTTCTTTCCCCTTTTCAACCTTTTGAACAATTTCATCAAAAAACTGAAACAAACTCCCCTTAACAGGAAACAAGACTAAACAAAAAAAATCAAACCAATTTTAAATGGGGGTATTTCCCAAAATTTGGGAAAAACACACTACCAAAGAAAAATCATGGCCTTTTGGCCCTTTTTTCAAGAAAACAAGGGGAAGGAGAAAAAAAAGGGATTTTCATTTAAATGGGCCAAAATTTTTTTTGAGAAAAGAGAAGAAAAAAAAAATGCCCTATATTTTTACATTTATGGCCTAAACCCGCATAAATGGCTCAAAGAAACCCCAAAAACCCCTTTTAAAAAAAAAAGGCATCTAATGGGTTTTAAAGTGCCAAAGCAGCCTTTTTTGTGGAATTGTCAACTTAACAGAAGAAACCAAAACCTGAGGCAATTAAGGGGGGAAAAAGGGTTTTGTTTTTACTACTTCTTCTAAAAGCTCCAAAAACCCAAAAGGGCACAAATTTTGGGATAAACTATGGGACAAAAAGTCTTTGGGGCCAAATTTTAAAAAAAACTTTCCGAAAGCATTTTATGTTGATTGCTTCCACTAATGACGATTACCATTATGCCATATATGGGCAATGGAAATATTATGGGATCATGATGTAGACTACTATACTGTAGAGGTAGACCCACAAAACACACGACTAAAATACAACGCTTTTATAATATAAGTACAGAATAACGAGTATCTCTCCTAGCATGCTTGGTATCTGACTGGATTGTTTTATTTATTTGCCAGACATTTTTGCCTAGATAAGACCAACAACTCTGATCACTATTGTCTCTTATATTTTTTCTGCCATTTTTCCGCGACATTGTTACAGATTTCTGGATAGCTTTCCGAAAATGTTTCAAAGTTCGGTCAATTTCTTGTGCTGTAGAAATCTTGTAATCGTTTTATGAAATTTGAAATGCGTATTCATGTATTTATTGTTGCAAGCTCCTTTATCCCCGCCTATCATCTTATCTTATCTTACTACTAGCAGGCCCGTTGGGCCTGCAAACACACAGCTCACTCGGCGCTGCTACGCAGCACCTCGTTCGCAAGTTTTAAACACTGCCATTCGAATTGATTGATACTTTTACCGCATCAAAAATTCCAATTTGGTCAAAGTTATGCGCAAAATCAATATTCAAAAAATTTATGAAGGAGCAGAGTGGAAAATAGATCGAATTCGTCGGTTATATCCTTAGACGTGCTAAACCATGTGAGTTTTGTTCCAGCGTTCCGTTTTGATTGCAAGATGATGTTAATTCTGGCAACTGATTCTCATACTGACACTGACATTGGATAATTTGTTTTGTTCGCAGGCCAGGAACTGTCTTCGAAATCTGCTACACCTACATTCGACTCGATTGAATTGTGCACACCTTGTAACCTTAACGGTTAATTTCACAACTGCAGTTACTACTGTTTTCACCGACTAAACTTTGATTATCGACCAACCTCTGCCACACTGAAAGCAATGCAATTGCAATATCCTCCATTATTCAAGTTATACCCATTCCCCATCTTGAGATCTTAAATTTGAAGTTAAGGAAACGTCAAAAATTTTCAAAAAGCTACAGCACAGCATTAAACAGTCGTAGCGTAATAGAAAGCACTCGCATAGAACTGATTATAACTGCACGTGCAAAAATTGGTTTCCGTAGCAACGGCGCGACTTAGCCCAGCTTAGCCTTCGTTTCTCTTGATATTCTCTTGGCAAGCTCAAATTTAAAATGTGCGCCCGCACAGACAAACATAATTCACGTGCTCTTACGAAATTATATATAAGATATATAATGCGTGTTGTTAATATTTATATATTTATTTATTTATTTATTTATGGCTGGCGATTCGTTTTCAAGTAGGCAACGAAATTCTTTTTTATCGTGTTGCAAAAACTTTATAATGAATCAGAAAAAAATTATGAGAGATTTTTTCGGCCACCCTGAGGGGTGTGGGGCCACGCCCTTTTTCCGCAAAATTAAACTTTCGAATTTTTTTCAAAATTCCTTCGCCATTGAGTTGTTTATGATGAATAAAAATTTTGAGAATTTTGTCCGAATTATTGGGTCACCCTGAGGGGCATGGGGCTACGCCCTTTTTTCACAAAATTAAACTTTCGAATTTTTTCAAAATTCCTTCGCCATTGAGTTGCTTATGATGAATAAAATTTTGAGAATTTTGTCCGAATTATTGGGTCACTCTGAGGAGCGTGGGAGGCCACGCCCTTTTTTTCGCAAAAATTAAACTTTCGATTTTTTTCAAAATTCTTTCGCCATCGAGTTGCTTATGATGAATGAAAGTTTTGAGAATTTTGTCAGAGTTATTGGGTCACCCTAAGGGGCGTGGGAGGCCACGCCCTTTTTTCGCAAAAAAATATATTTTCGAATTTTTTCAAAATTCCTTCGCTATGGAGTTGCTTATGATGAGTAAAGATTTTGAGAATTTTGTCGGCAAAATTGGGTTACCGTTGGGGGCATGGAAAGCTTTTTTTCGCAGAAATTAAAGTTTCGAATTTCCCCTCCAAACTTGCACGGTCAAATCACTGTCAAAAGGACATTTGGCCTATAGCTCATGCGGCTGCCATCAATCGCCGTCCGTAGGACGGGAACCGACTAGGTTCTATAATGTTGCTACAACCCCCTCTCATCAGGTTTGATGTTACTGCAACCCCTCTCCCCCTTGTTCAGGTTTATCAGCAGTGTTGGAAGGTCTGGGAGACCTGTGGGAGGACGAGGAATATGAAAAGGAGTATGATATCCAGAGCTTCATAGACTCGCTCCACAGTAACAGCACTACTCTCAAACCTACCTGAGGGAGCACTCTCAAACCTACCTGAGCATGGCAGATATCAGATCATGATATTTAATATTCGTTTATAATTACTACTTGACCACATTTTGATGTATTTATTTGAGAATTTTACTTCGGGGGATTTTTTGAAATCTTAAGATTTCGAAATGGTTGGCGTTTTTTACGATTGGTGATTTTTTTACGAAGAATTTCTGCGTTTATGTGGTTGTGGGGTTAACAGTGACAGTTCGAACCGCGGCGTACAGACAAGTCTTAACGCCGCGCAAACTTACTCCTCGCACACAAAAAGGCTGCGTTATTCCCTACGGCCAATTAGAATAAACGGCATTTGCGGGTTCTAGAACGTTTTTACATAAAAATTTAAGAGTTATTATCTTATGCCTTTGTATTTTATGATATTTATTTGAACATAGCGTTGCGTTATTCACTGTTGTCGCTTAGCGCCGTCGTCCATAAAGGAGTTCCGTCTTTCACGTTTGAAGATTTATCATTCAGCAGTCCAGCAAGAATAATGCAATCAATCAAACCACAGTGCACACCCACTTTTGCCCAATTAGCCTCTCCTGGGAACGGATAGCCTTTATGGACGGCCGCTAACTCCATACTTTAAATTCCAAGCAATTTTTCAGAGATAAGATCAAAATACAAAGATAAAAGCAATGAAATTTGATATTTAGAATTCCGTCTTATGTACCTATTGTCTCCCGTGATTCAATGCTAATTGTATTTGATGTTATTTTAGCTCATGCTTTATGTAATTATATTATTGATATCCTAACCACCCCAATGTTTGTTTAGCAATGTTTGTTTAGGAATGTCGGAGGACGTGTAACGAAGTTATGTCTCTGACTGGTATGTGAATTGATATTATCTTTGAAATACCTTCCCAGTATTATCTTTGAAATATTTGCCTCAGACGCACTCCACCCACCTTAACTTCGTTTTCAGCGATTTTCCTCCTAATTAATAACCGTGTCATGTTTGCCGATTTGCCGTTAATTCCACGTACCGTACCGTGGTCCCAATCGTCGTGTTCCCCATTGAACCCGGTACTATTTTCCGGTAGTATTAGCTTAACATAAGTAGTGCCTTAAAATCGCCTTGACATTGACCAATCTGCGAGGGAATTGGCAGTCAACTCGCGCACTGATTGGAAAATTTTATGCTCGAAAAACCATGACGAAACTGCAGTAGGAGTCAGCAATTTATTCGTATTCTATCATGCACTTGCATGAAATATTTGCCATGCAAACAGTTCATGTTGTGACCCCTGTGTTGATGTTGCCCGGTAGCTTGCCACTTTTAATGTTTGTACCTTTTGCCATGTACCTTTACCATGATCAGTGGTGCAAATCCGTATTTTTTATTGGAGGGGATGATTCGGCTTTTAAGGCTAATTTTTGGCATTTTTGAAAATTGGAGGGGATGATTAAAATTGTCGCTAATTACTTAATTAGATTACTAAATTAAAGAAACAAAATTTGTTTCTGGCCCATGTCTGCGACCATTTCATCAAATTTTTAGCCTATATTTGCGGTCTGACACACATTATATTCAGAGAAGTGCTTCTTGCATTATAATTACAAGTTAATCTTGTAATTTATCTCATTAGCAGAATCAATGAGAATTGAGAATGGGGCTAGGTCGGAGGTAAGTATTACGTAATTACTAATCACAAAAGATAGGCATTGCTACATTGATGATGCATGAATCGACTCCTTATTGCTTTATTGGCAGTCACAAATGACAGTGTACACACTTAAATGTCTCAATTTTCATTGAGTCGCTACATAGGTTACCCTTGGGCACAATACTATTTGGTAGAGTTGTGAATAAACGTCGGAAAGTAGACCGCCCTACCTACTGTTATAAAAATTAATGTCGAGTGTACCTAATTAGTCAAAATCAGCATTCAGTGGGCATGACTATGAAATTTAAGAAATATATTTTAAAGCGGTGCAGACCCCATGGCCCATGGGCCACAGAATTTACTGTCCAACAAGAGTACAATACACATGCAATAAGCACAATTACAAACGGTAGCAAAAACGAAAAAAGTTGTAGTAGGTAATTAACATCAAAATGTCGCAAAGATGTTATTCTGTTTCAAATAGAACTGAGTGAATTTGATTGTTTATTCAAGCCACTTTCACCCAGCACCTATACACTCTACTAGGCACCTAGCAACTTGAGACGACATGTTAATTTGATGACTTAACAAGATGGGATCGTCACTCAATATATCTGATTGACATTATACCAGCAAATCAATCACCAATAAACACCACATACATAAACAATATCAAGGAACATCGAGGGGTAATGATCTGCAATGGTTGCCTTTGATCACTGATGTGGTTTTGTAACGGAGCTTGTGTGAGCTCAATTACAACAGAATATCATTTCATATAAAGCTATGAGAGTATGAAGAACTTACATAAACACCGGACAAATTGCATTAAAGACCACAGTTGAGTGGGAATTACATCCAATAATAACTTTCTGATCTTGAAAATAACATGATGAGGGATTTCGGCTATTGAAAATATTTTGTGAAATTTTGGAGGGGATGAAATTTGGAATTTTTGGGGGGGATGGGCTTCAATTTTTGGGGGGGATAAATCCCCCCCATCCCCCCCGGGATTTGCACCACTGACCATGATGCCCGCCGTATCTCGGTAGCAGTGTTCCGCATTTTGAATAGCAGTGCACAGGGTCGGACAATTTCCAATCTTCTCTACAGCTTATCTTAGATTACTGTGTGAATCAAAGGGGCAGCAGACTAATCCATTTCAATCGTAATTGTTAGAGAAATTACAATGGTGATATCAGTGAATCGCAGCGTGACGGAATCAAGCAACGTAACGCGATGAGTTGTGACGTAGATTGGAGCTATAAAAGATGTGAAATCAGGTGTTTCTGAGAGTCATTTGCTCCACATCGGGCGCTCTCGTGGTTGGGTCCTAGACACTGACCACCTTAAGTTGCCTGCAGGTGGCTAGGTAACCAGGTAAAGTACTCGTGTTCGGGCTTCCTGTAGGCACTGTTCACCTTGTACTGGACCTTACATAGTTGTAGGATCATGCTCACTGTTGATCTCATGAGATAGTTCACTTTGGTAGTCACTCGCGTATCAACTCTGATTGGACGCCTTGTGATGAGCAAAGAACTCTGTCACCAGATTGAGAGAGAACCTGTAAATTGTTTATTGAATTTGAATGACAATGTAGATTTCATGAAAATGTAGATTTCATAATCGTCCCGGGCTTATGGTATTTTCTCTATTTTATAATGCACCTTGCTAATAGCAGTTGTTGTATTGTTGCCTTGTGTCCTTGGATTTTACTGATGATTGACATTAATATAAATAAGTGATAAGCAGGAAATGAGAACTAGAAGCTGCTTCGTTGTGAATTTTTGTGTGGTACTGTGCCAATTTTTCTCGGTGCTGCCACGTCATTTTGCTCAATAAAGTAGGTTTAATCATAGCTATTTTCAAACACAAGAAAAATATTTATAGGCTACCCCTAGCTGTGCATATTGCACAAAGCGGCGATGTCATCAAGTCGCATTGCTTTTATAATTTATTTGCTCCTTGCTTGCTAAATCGATTATTAGTCATAAGCCATTGTAAACTTGATTATTATCACATAGTCTGGTCAGTTAAGGGCTGCCGCCTGCAACGGCTTGAAACACCTTAATGACCGGTTCAGTGATGTAGTTTAAACCCTCCTTATTGCAAATCCGGAGGACCTATTTTGTTAGGTGGTGGAACATGGCGCAATTGCGCCATTTGCGCCATGGCGCTGAAAAAATGCTAACTTTTGCTAGGAAGGTCGTAGAGACTTCGTTTTTAGCTTAAAAGAACCGCAATGGCCATGTTTATATACGACTTGTTAATAAACATATGCCCTAAAACGCTCACAAGCCGAGTTATGGGGGAAAACTGTTTTTAGCCCATGCGCAGGCTTAAATTTGGCGATTTTTTTATAACTTGAGTCAGGAGGGTCATAGAGACTTTGTTAATAGCTTAAAAGAATCGCAAGGACCACGTTTATATACGACTTGTTAATAAACATATGCCCTTAAACGCTCACAAGCTGAGTTATGGGCGAAAAACTGTTTTTAGCCCATGCACAGGCTTAAATTTGGCGATTTTTTATAACTTGAGTCAGGAGGGTCATAGAGACTTTTTTTAATAACTTAAAAGAATCGCAATGACCACGTTTATATACGACTTGTTAATACACGTAAGTCCAAAAAATGCTCACAAGTCGAGTTATGGGCGAAAAACTGATTTTAAATCCACATGTGGGTCCAAATATTTGGCCCAAAATGGATCTAATTCATTATTCCAAGTTATAATCTTTCAATTGAAGCATTTCAAGTGATCACAAGTCATACATCTTGTCATAAAGCAGTTCTTTAAACTTTTAAACGATTTGAACCTGCTGTTGTTCATTCAATGGGGTGGCAAGTTTGATGTCCCGGACAATGGGGGAGCCAAAATGCCTTCCCTTAATTGTTGCACTTCAAATTGTTGCACCTCCCCTTGCAGCCACATCTGAGTAAACACACCAGTCTTTCTACAAGGACATGTTTCACATTTGGCTGAACGACACTTGCAGCACTTTATCAGGTCAACTTGGTCTCCCACATTCTAACTTAGCCTGCACCATAACTACCAACTTGGGCTCCTTCATACCAAATTGGGTCCCCCATATTAACTTGGACTCCCCTAATAACTCAAGCTCCCCCATACTAAATTGGGCTCTCCCATACTATTTGAGCTACCCCATACCAAAGTGGGCTCCTCCGTACTATTCGGGCTACCTGATACCTAGTCGGGCTCCCCGATAATAACTACCTGGATTCAGTATTAACATGCATTAATTACCCGTATTAATTTGCATTGAATTGGGCCCATTTTGCGCACAGAGTGCAACTGCAAATGAGTTATCATTGGGGTAGCCCAAGTTAGCATGGGGGATCCCGAGTTATGATCACCAAGTTAATACGGAGGAGCCCGAGTTAGCCTGGGGAGCCCGAGTTAATGCAGTGGGAGCCCGAGTTATTATTGTGGTAGCCCCGAGTTAACATGGAGGAGCCCGAGTTTTCATGGGGAGGCAAAGTTGATGGGGTAGCTGATTTATCATGGGGTTGCCCGAGTTATCATGAGGGAGCCCAGTTAGTACATGGGGAGCCCGAGTTATCGATCATGGGGAGCCCAAGTTAATAATACGGGGGAGTCCGAGTTAGCATGGGGGAGCCCGAGTCAATGCGGTGGGAGCCCGAGTTATCATGGGTGAGCCCGAGTTATCATGGGGGGCACGGGTTTTCATGCTTTCATGGGGGTGCCAAAGTTTATACGGGGGGGGGGACCCCGAGTTATCATGTGGGAGCCCGAGTTCGTATATGGAGAATCCGAAGCTAGTATGGGGAAGCCTACGTGTCCAAATATTACGGGGGACTAAGATGGCATGGGGTGCCCAATTTAGTATGGGGGAGCCCGAGTTTGTATGGGGGAGCCCGAGTTAATACGGGGAAGCCCGAGTTTATAAGGGGGGAGCCCGAGTTATCATGGGGGTGCCAAATTTAGTATGGGGGAGCCCCAGTAATCATGGGGGGAGTCCGAGTTAATACGGGGGAGCCTTAGTTATCATGGGAGGAGCCCAAGTTAATACAGGGGGAGCCCGAGTTAGCATGGTGAGCCTGAGTTAGCATGGGTTAGCCTGAGTTAGCATGGGGATCACAAATTAGGGGGAGGGCATGTTTGTATGTGGGTGAGTGAGTGCGGTAGCCCAATGTAGCAAAGGGGAGCCCAATCAAGTGAGGGGGAGCCCAAGGTAGGGTGGAGCCATACGCGGTATAGCCCAGGATAAGGGTTAGTCTGGTATGGTTGATCCCGTGTTTGGGAGTTAGCCCAAGACATTCCAGTAGCCCAAGGTAGGGTTGAGCTATATGCGGGTTAGCCCAGGATAAGGGCGAGTCTGGCATGGTTGAGCACGTGCTTGGGGAGTTGGGGGTTAGCTCAAGGCATTCCAATAGCCCAAGGTAGGTTGGAGCCATATGCAGTATAGCCCAGGATAAGGGTTAGTCTGGTATGGTTGATCCTGTGTTTTGGAGTTAGCCCAAGGTATTCCAGTAGCCCAAGGTAGGGAGGAGCCATATGCGGTATAGCCCGGAATAAGGGTTAGTCTGGTATGGTTGATCCGGTGTTTGGGAGTTAGCCCAAGGCATTCCAGTAGCCCAAGGTAGGGTGGAGCCATATGCGGTATAGCCAAGGATAAGGGTTAGTCTGGTACGGGTGATCCCGTGCTTGGGAGTTAGCCCAAGGCATTCCAGTAGCCCATTAGCCCAATGTAGGCTGGAGCCATATTATGCAGTTTAGCCAGGATAAGCTGGTAAGTCTGGTATGGGCGATCACTTTGGTCAGATGAAACTACTATTATTACTCATTATCTGTGTCATTGTATAACACAGCTAATGACCTAAATCATCATACCTCGAAAAAATATTTTTTTGCATGTATCCTGAGTTTGAAATCACAAAACTGCATATTTTTTGCGCAGGCAAAAAAGTTATTCACAGGTGCACGAAATCAATTTCAACATTTCCTCTCAGCAGCATCCTAATAGCTCCCTGCACGTTGAGTTGATTTCTAATAAGTGGAGCAGGGGTCTGGGGGCGGCAGCCCCAGAAGCCAGACGTTTTCTATAAATAAATTTGCCGCCTCAATAGGATTTTAACTCTCAATTCTGTCCTGTAAGTTGAGTCGATTGATAACATGTGAAGCAGGGGTCTGGGGGCGGCAGCCCCCAGATGCCAGACGTTTTCTATAAATAAAATTGTCGCCTCAATAGGATTTTAACTCTATCTGTCCTGTAATAGTCCGGTAGAAAACTGACAAATTTTGACGAGTTAGGGAACTAACTTGGGGCAATGACTTAGGGTGTTTTTTCGATTCATTATGGTCCCAGGAGTCACCAAACCGGAATCCCCGAAAATCCGGTCGGCACTTTTCGAGATATGGCCACGCCCTTTTTCGACCGTGGGAATTTTTGGCGAAAATCACTAAAAATTCACAAAATGGCAAATAAGGCATGATTATATTCTTATCCCATGTTTTTTGACCCGAGAAATCGATTAAAACCATTATCTAAGCTCTAGACCCAATATTTCGGCCAGTAGGGGCCCACGCCCACTTTTGTCATAGATATTTTGGCTAAAAATCGAAAGTTTCGAAAACATTGGAACATAGGCATGATTATACTCTAGACCCATGTTTTTTGACCCGAGAAATCGATTAAAACCATTATCTAAGCTCTAGACCCAATATTTGGGCCAGTAGGAGCCACGCCCACTTTTTGACATGGACATTTTGACTAAAACGGAACTTTCAAAACATTGGAACATAGGCATGATTATACACTAGACCCATGTTTTTGACCCGAGAAATCGATTAAAACCATTATCTAAGCTCTAGACCCAACATTTGGGCCAGTCAGGGGCCACGCCCACTCGTTTTCATGGATATTTTGGCTGAAAATCAGAACTTTCCAAAACTCTGTTACATAGGCATGATTATACTCTAAACCCATGTTTAGAGGGTTGGCAGAAGTCGATTGAAAATGAAAGCATTATATTTTCAATAATGGCCAAAACAAAATTATCTAATATCTAAGGCCTAAAAGAAAGGCCAGTAGAGTCAGTGGGTGTATGACATTTCATCTCACGACATAAATTCATCTCAGGACACTTCCCTGTCCTGACCCTGACCATAACCATAACCATTAACCGTAACCAGAACACTAACTCTGACCCTTACCTAGACCCTTACCTAGACCCTTACCTTTGCGTAGAGTTGACATATTGCGAGATTAAGTGTCATGAGATGAAGTGTCGTGAGATGAAATGTTTAGGTGTAAAAAAACCTATCTAGAAAATAAGCCCAGTGAAATAGACCTAGTATCTGCTAGTGACACACCTGAATTCAAAGTGATATAAATATGCAGCTTAACTTCATGGAGCAAGCACTTCCTGCACAGCTTTCTGCACTGTATTCGAGGAAAAGCATAGTATTGTTTTGTTATTATGCTTTGTTTGCATTCCAGCCATAGATGATCATTCTAAATCATAATCATCGTTTCGACCTCCCACAGTTTTCAGTGTTATGTGGTTAACTCATTGCAATAACAGAATAAAATGTATTATTCTGAGCAGCATTCATCTAGTTATATGCAAGTTTGTTTATCAATTAACCTTTCATATAATAGATAATATTATTATGAATTATCGACCTGCAATATGTTTTGATAACACTAACGTTGGAGATTAAGCTGGTTTAATATTTTGCCCTTGTATCAATGATGGGATTACACATCCTTGTTCTACTTGTTTTGTTTTCAGTTGCAATCATATTTGTTTAGCCTCAACCTATACGTTTTTGGTTTCTGCTTGTTACCGTTGGCCTTTCAGTTATCCTCCATAGATGGCAAGAATGAATTTTTTTGGGTTTAAGGGAGCAGTTGACTTCGAAGGAATGACACCGATAAGCAGAGAAGCTAGCACTCAAAGGGACGGTGCTACAACAGCTGACTCTGAAACACAGGTAACCGAAATGCTGAGGAGGGACACTCATGTGTCGAACCCGTTTACAGAGCCCCCTTCCTTACTTACCCTGCTATGGGTATGTAGAGTACATCCAGGAGCTGGCATCAGACACATGTGGCGCATGCCAGCTGTACATGGTTATAGTAACCATTGTAGAGAAGGGGAGGAGCGGCTGGGTATGTCCGAAGCTGCGGATGACACCTAGTCTGAAATGGAGGTGAGTGTTCAACAAATTCAGTTACAAGTGATTGTTGGAGTATATTGAAAATGTAGACAGTGTCTGAAATTTGCTGTTGAAATACATAGTTTTTCATGATTTAGTCATTATTACAATATTGCATACTTGAACGCTCACTAAGTCCAATGCTCGTGTTTTAGCAGTTCAACAGGGGTGAATGCAAGTCAGGTGACTTAATCAAGATGCGGTGGGTTGAAAAGTTGTCATGCTCTCTGCTACCTCGGGGGAACAAAGTTATGAAGAAGGCAGAGTTCCTACACTGCCAGTCCTGTGGGATCACCGTTTCTGGGGGGTTTGAGATTTGCAGACAATGGTGGGTTTCAGTTGATATCAGCAATTTGATACCATACTTCTCTTCACGTGGTTATTTAGTCTTTCCATTATTATCGATTATATCGCACAAAGTTAAATATGTATAGATGTATGTACTAGCCAGATGAATGATGATATACTTGAACTTGATATATGGCTACCAATGTATCAGTTCTGATGCACACCATAACAATTATTCCATTATTTTCAGTATGGTTGGGCCATGATGGAAATGTTGCCGGCGGGAGATTTCAGATTTCAAATGGAGCCACCTTTTCACTGTACAGAACATCATTGACTTGGATCCGTAAGGTGATGTGGGGTTCTTCGTGGATGTGATCAAACCCAATGAGCTCCATGATAAGTCTGGAAAAAGTTTAAGCTTCGAAATCTCGGGGAACTCTGTGACCTGTATGTGCAAAGCGATGTTTTACTCCTATCATCGGTATTCAAACAATATCGTGAGGAGTGCTACAGCAACTATGGGCTCGATCCTCTTCACTATGTATCCTCCCCTGGTGAGTTGATGGATTGAGTTTATTTGCTATTTCTTTATCATTTGCATGACTATGGTTGGAATAGTAAATGTGTTTGCATGTGTTTACAATCATGTGGATATGTGTATATAGAATGTGATGTATATTTTCAGCATTCACATGGGATGCAGGATTAAAATTCACAAGAGTGAAGCTACAACAGTTACATGATTCCGACATGCATATGTTTCTTGAGCTTGGAATAAGGGGTGGCATATCGAATGTGGTAAAGCGATTTGCAAAAGCTAATCTAAAAGCCAAACTCCCGGAATTTGACCCCAGCAACCCAGAGGAGTTTCTCCTCTATCTTGACGCCAATTATCTGGTGAGTAGTATACTAGTATATCATGATAATATCAACAATCAACTTTGTAGCCTTAGTGAACACCCTTGTTTGATAGAATACTCTCATCATTACCTACTCTAATTTGTGGTAACTGAGATAAGAAATAGTTAAATATGAACTACTCAGATAAATGATGATAAACCTGAACAATGAACATGATGTATGACTACCAATGTAGTGCAGCTCTGATGCAAATTTAAATGGAGTAGCACAGTATAAAGGTATAACAATTTATCCATAATTTTCAGAACGGTTGGGCAATGATGGAGATGCTGCCAGTGGGGGACTTTAAATGGAGGTACTTCTTCACTTTGCAGGATATCATCAACTGGGATGCAGAGGGTGATACAGGGTACTTCGTGGAGGTGGATACAGTCAAACCAACTGAGCTCCATGATAAGCTTTCTGACCTCCCACCATTCCCGGAAGCTTTGTCAGTGCCAGAAGATATGCTATCAGATGTCACAAGGGATGCAAGAAGGAAACAGTATGGCTCAAATGACAAATATCAACCCACGAAGAAGTTGATTCCAAATCTCGCTCCGAAGACTAAATATATTGCCCATGTCAGGGCTCTTCAACTCTACATAAAGCTTGGAGGAAAGGTTACAGTTTTTAAAGGATTCACAGGGTTTTACAGTTCAAGCAGTCTCGGTGGTTGGCACCGTATATTACCATTAACTCTGAGATGAGGGCAAACTCCACTTCAGACTTCCGAAAGAGCTTTTATTAGCTTATGATAAATAGTTATTTCGGGAAGACAATGGAGAATGTTCGTAAATACTCTAGGATAGTCCTCATCCAGAGTTGGAAACAACATCGACTGCAGACCTCAAAACCGGAGTTTAAACGGTTCCGGATCTTTTCTGAGACCTGTGTTGGGGTTGAGCTCCGGAAATCACAGGTATGCTTTGATAAACCAGTCTATGTTGGAGCAGCAATCCTGGATGTGAGCAAGACGCTAATGTATATATATGCACAGCTTCTGGTATTTCACCCTGAAGGAGCAATATGGAGAGAAAATCAACCTCTGCTTTACTGGTAATTCTTATCAATGTACGTTTATGGGAATAAGAATGTGATTCTGAAAGCTTCTTCTCATGTAGAACTTTCTGATATTGGTTGAATGTCAAAATCATCAAATCAACAAAATATGCATGATATGCCACTTATTAAAAGTCACATAAATCATCAAATGGGCAAATATTTCGATAATAACTTGCATAACTTATATAAGTGAACTCAGTGTAGATCCTTGCTGTAAGGCATGGTAAACAAGGAATCGAAACTCCGTACAGGACATTGCTATTGCGACGAATGTGATTGTACAGATAAGATTTAGATTAACAATAACTATTCCATCCAGGAGGATACGCTGCCGAATCTGTTCGATGGTGCAGTTTTGCCAAAGGGAAAGGTTCCTGCATGAGATGGGAAGTGGAAGAGAACAACATTAGGATAGATACGACACTCTGGTGGCTTACCACGAAGAGAACTCCTCTCAACGGGAGAAACACCTTCCTACTTCTAGTCCTGGAGCTGTGTCAGTGCCAGAAGATATGCTATCAGGTGTCACAAGGGAGGCAAGAAGGAAACAGTATGGCTCCAAGAGCAAATATCAACCCACAAAGAAATTGATTCCAAATCTTGCTCCGAAGACTAAATATATTGCCGATGTCAGGGCTCTTCAACTCTACATAAAGCTTGGAGGAAAGGTTACAGTTTTTAAAGGATTTACAGGGTTTTACAGTTCAAGCAGTCTCGGTGGTTGGCACCATATATTACCATTAACACTGAGATGAGGGCAAACTCCACTTCAGACTTCCGAAAGAGCTTTTATAAGCTTATGATAAATAAGTAAATAGTTATTCCGGGAAGACAATGGAGAATGTTCGTAAATACTCTAGGATAGTCCTCATCCAGAGTTGGAAACAACATCGACTGCAGACCTCAAAACCGGAGTACAAACGGTTCCGGATCTTTTCTGAGACCTGTGTTGGGGTTGAGCTCTGGAAATCACAGGTATGCTTTGATAAACCAGTCTATGTTGGAGCAGCAATCCTGGATGTGAGCAAGACGCTAATGCATGTATGATATGCATATGCACAGCTTCTGGTATGGAGAAAAAATCATCCTCTGCTTTACTGGTAATTCTTTCGAAAGCTTCTTCAGAGACTCGAAGCTGGACACCAGCAACTAGTCTGCTTCTTCTACACAAGAAATTAAGCTTTCCACTTGATTGATTGTATTAATAGGTATGGAAATTAATCAACCATCCATTGTCTACCTCTAACAATAAAAATGAACGCAAATATTTCGATAACATTTTTCTTCAATCGTATTCCATCAGGAGGATAATATGCTAATTTTAATGATCACTTCGATGGTGCAGTTTTGCCAAAGGGAAAGATTCCCGCATGAGGTGTGGAAGAGAACAACACAAGGATAGATACGACAGGGTAGTGGCTTACCAATGTAAAGACTGTCATCCCAGTAGGGAAATACCTTCCTATCTCTAGTCCTGAGGGAATTCTTCACCCCAGGGCACGAAAAGGACTTTGAGGGAGCTCGAGGGAGAACTTCGATCGTGTCTGTAGAGTAACTAACCAGGTCAGAGGAGTTGGTATCATCACTCATTGACATGGCGAATGCACATTGAATGGCAATGAATCATTGCTCCTGCTGGACAGAGATCGACCGGGATCAGTTGAAAGAAAAAACTGCACTTTCAAGGCACCTGCTATTCTAAGATTAGCTGGAGACTTCCAATCGTGCTGTCAAAGAACATCAGCACGTCAGTGAATCGATCAATGACCATTTCTCAGAATTGATTGAGAAGGTGTGGCAGCATCGAATGAGTACAAGAGGACTCATCTCTATCAAAAAACTTTTGAATTTCTCTATTTTCTATTGCGTTTGCCCAAAGACTAGCGTCCTGACTCAGGGACGTGGAGCCAGACAAGATATTTATAGATTTTTCTTCAATCGTATTTGTGATAATGTGCTAATCTGTTAATGAACCTTATCATCTATTTAATTACCCCAGAATCACATATTCAATTTCAATGCCCGTGTTTCAATACCTCGTTCAATAACATGTAGGGTAGAGGATATTCAATTTACCGACTGTAATCTTAGTATCAGGAACTACCACGTGACCGCTGACCATGTGTCACGTGTGAACAGTACATCTAAAGGGGTGGTGAGTGGCACCAGATTAAAGGCGTGGACCGTGGTAGGGCTAGGATGACGCCCTAGATTAGGGTTTGGACGAGGGTAAAAAGTGATAGGGCCATGCTAGCATAGGCCGAAAATGAAGTTTCTTTAATCTCAACAAAAATGATGTTCTCAATTTGTAGATATATTTCTTGACTTGATACAAAAAACTGCAATTGAAAATCTTTGAAACTGCCAAAATGACAGAACTTGAAAGTGATCTGATTTTTACATATAAAATTTATTATGTTTCTTCACTAATAATGGCCATACTTAATTATTTTCTACTAATTGTGCTGAATGAAGTTGAATTTTAGTTTTTGTTCTGAATTAACCCTCTGAAAACACTCAAGACTAAAGAAAAAACCTCAGGTATTTATCTTTCACCAAAAAAATTTGCCAGCAAATTTAAATTTTGTCATTTTTAGTAATTTTTTTTGGGCATAAAAGAGCAAAAATCGTTGTTAGCGCACAATAGTGCGCCATATTGCATGGTTCCATCTTAAAGAGGAGAAATTTTCGCTCTAGATGCAACTTCGGTAGCTTATGGCCACTTCTGGCCTCCCAGGAAAAAATTCTAAGTCATAAAATCGGGTGAAATTTGAGCCATTTTTAGCAAATTTTGGAGTCGATTTTGGTCTCTAAAAGATCAATTTTTGGCAATTTATCCACCATAAAGTATCTCAAAATGATATGGCACACATGTTTATCAATAAGAAATCATAATAAAACAGTCATTGTAGATGAAATTGAAAAAATCCAAAAATAATGATAATTTTTTCCTATTTTGATGAAATTCTCCCAGGAATATTTACGATTTTGCTGAAAAATTGACCTAAAATGGACATAACTTTTTGGTTCTGATCAATATTTTCGCACAATTTAAAAAGTTTCTGGTGCTTTAGACAGTGTGCTTTCCATTGGGAACACAAAAGAAAGTAATGGAAGTATTAAAAACATTCCAGAAAAAGTTTTTCTGGCATCAGCCTCTCGTTCTAGGGGATAAAAAATCCTTCAAAAAGGCCCAAAAATTTTTTCTGTGAATTTTTCAAGTCATATTATGATTCTAAACATATAATGTGAACCCAATTACCATAAGAACATGTTTAGGAGCTAAAGAAATGCTCTGAAATGGTCTATGCTAGCATGACCCCCTCTCACAGCTCACTGTGCAGTACATCTAAAGGGGTGGTGAGTGGCACCAGATTAAAGGCGTGGACCGTGGTAGGGCTAAGATGACGCCCTAGATTAGGGTTTGGACGAGGGTAAAAAGTGATAGGGCAAAGTGAGCTGTAACACCTCACTTTATATACAACTAGCAGGCCTGCAAATACACAGCTCAGTCGGTGCTGTTACGCAGCACCTCGTTAGCAAATTTTCAAATGAACTAAATACTTCTTACCGCATCAACAAGAATTGCCCCTGCGGGCTTGATTCTTCAAATCTTGTTTGTGGGATGTTCCCGTATGCAGGCGCTTAATTTCCCTCCCCGGCGGCGCATGATGTTACCTTAGCATCATTCTACAACAGGCACTCCTAGTAGGAGTATAATATTGCGCCAATGCTATGCCAATTGCGACCACCGAGAACCTGCATTGGCACGCGTGCCATTTCTTCTAAAATTCTTTGCTAGATTTTTACGCATTTCAAGTTGTTGTGATCAGTTCGTTGTAGATTTCGCCATTTCACAGGAATTGGTTTTACGTTTCGCATCAGATTGTGTAACTGTTTATTCACGCACTATATTTTCTTGACTGTTGATATTAACTTGACTGTTGATGTCACTTTTCATCTGATCTTCAAAATTTCAAATTTCATGCTTTCTGTTTCAATGCTGTCACCGCTCCTAAAAAGAATCATTCTGCCTTTCACAAATCACATTGACCCGCCGTATTTTTTGAACTTAGTCGAATTCAGTGTACAGTCGAATAGTGATACAGTTTGGTACTTAAAATGATACTAAAACTAATCCATAGCCCAACCCACTCCTAAGATTTTAAGTCACGAATTCTTCAACAGCCCTTCAATTTAGAATTTATCATAATTTTAGAGAATTTGAGCATTTTCCACGGATGGACCAAGTCAGACTTTAGTTTTGACAACCGACAGCCAATGATTATAAAACTCGTGATTTTGAAGATTTGTGATAAGGGGACGGATGGAAGGACGGACGGACGGACGGAGGGAGGGACATTTTCGCGACTGATATTATAAAGGAGCAATCGGGCACTTTCCAGAAATAACAGTCAGGATTCAGATAATGCTGGCTAAGATATTCCCCATTTCTGAGAGGTAAGTCGGATTAGTAGGCAGGATTCAGATAATGCTCGCTAAGATATTCCCCATTTCTGAGAGGTAAGTCGGATTAGTAGGCAGGATTCAGATAATGCTCGCTAAGATATTCCCCATTTCTGAGAGGTAAGTGGGATTAGTAGGCAGGATTCAGATAATGCTCGCTAAGATATTCCCCATTTCTGAGAGGTAAGTCGGATTAGTAGGCAGGATTCAGATAATGCTCGCTAAGATATTCCCCATTTCTGAGAGGTAAGTCGGATTAGTAGGCAGGATTCAGATAATGCTCGCTAAGATATTCCCCATTTCTGAGAGGTAAGTCGGATTAGTAGGCAGGATTCAGATAATGCTCGCTAAGATATTCCCCATTTCTGAGAGGTAAGTGGGATTAGTAGGCAGGATTCTTATTATTATTATTATTATTACTAGGCCCGTTGGGCCTGCATACACAAACTCACTCTCTGCGCTGCTACGCAGCTCCTCGCAAATTTCAAACCCGGCAACTCAAATCAACTAAATTATTTTTACCGCATCAAAAATTCTAATCACACCAAAAGTTATAAAGCTCCGAAATCAAAACAGCATTAAACGTAAAGAACGCGTCGCGATTAATATACGTGCAGAATATCTGTATCCATAGCAGCGGCGCGACTAAGCCTAGCCTTTCTTACTCTTGATATTTCCTTGGCAAGCTCTAATTTAATGGTGTGCGCTGAAACATTATTCACGTGAATTTACTTTATTATTAAGATTATTATTATTATTAATTAACTTACTGTATAGATAATCTAAATCTTGGCTGTATAATCACATTCGTTGCAATAGCAATGTCCTGTAATGTAAGTTATTGGTTAAGAAGAATTAAGTTTTTGATGATAAAATTACATTTTCTAAAGTTGTAACAATTACCATTACTAGGCTATGAAGATTCAAACAGAGTTTGACAAAAGATAAAAGAAGTATATGAGATTATAGCCTCCCATATCCTCCAAAACATTGAAAAATGATTCTTCCTGAAGAAAAATTAGAATTTGATGACAATGTTATTGAATTAAAATTCAAACTGAAAAGTCAGTCATTCAATATTCAAAAGATGAACTTACTGTCCAGAACTTCTAAACAACTCACTAAATTCTTCAATGAGTGTGAACGCAGGAGAAGAGCTAATGATGAAATTGATGATAAAGATCAAGATTTCTTGAAGTACAAAGAAAATGTTGTCCATTTCATTGAAACCCTCTCATCTAAAGCAAAGGTGAACTTACTAATTCATTTTGAACATTTTCATTGGTCATTGCTCTAATATAGTAGGTACTGGTGTGCTCCTTAGTCAATAATTAAGTTGAATTTACCTTAGGAGGTTTATTTATAAAGGTTGTAATTTGCGGATTTTTCGGAAAAATCCCTATTTTTCACACATCATGACAGTTCAAAATGATGTCATATGTTAACTAGAGTAATTACTCGAGAAAGATCACCAAATTGCACCCTACCAAATTTGTAAACACCAAAATTTTACTCCACATAAATACACCACCTAAGGTATTCAAATAAAAAAGAGTTAGGTATACTTTTCTTCAAGACATCTATCTGTTGAACATGAAACAAAATCAATCAAAATTTTGCATCAGAGTTACATGATATTTCTTTTTTACATAACTTTTCCCCAGGTGGAGAAGGCCCATGATGATTCCCTTCGTGCTGCAAAATTAAAAGAACAAAAAGCTGAACTGTTATCTGACATTCGGAGATCATCAAATGCAATTTATGCCGACAAAGAAGAACAAAATGAGCAGGTTTTGATTATACTTAGATAATAACATGATAATAGAATATTTCCCTGATATATTATGAATTCTAGATTAAGAGGAAAATGGAAAATATACAAAACCTACACTTAATTGGTACTTGACTTGTCTTACTTTGCTAATGAAAATAAATTCTCTTTTTGTAAAATTATATTTTCAAAAGCAACGGAGGATCAAACATGCAACAAATGTTAAAGGACAAGAAGAAACAATAAGTATGGCTAATAAGTTGGTGCCAATTCATGAGAATCTCATAGCTTCTTTTAGAAAGGTGGGTCTATTAAGTTATCTTAAATGAATTTTTTGAATGTTGCTCTGAAAATCTTGCGTTCAACTAATTTAAAAGTATGCCATAGTTAAATATATTTGGAGAAATAATCAATCTGGTTACTGGTAAAGAACTTGGCTCTGGATTTTTAAACTTTTTGAGACCTATTTCTAAGTTTTCAAGTTAATATTAAGTTTATGTTATTATTTTCAGAAGAGCAATGGTTCACAAGGCGCTTCCCTGGAGTCAAAGAATCCAGTGCAAGTGAAGGACATGAATAATAAAATGAAACATTTGCTCAATTCAGCCAAGGTTTGCAATAAAGCAATAAGTTTGAATTGGATTGAATATAATGATATTGAAATAATATAGCAATCTGAATTAATTGAGAAGCTAGTTAAATCTTAAGTAAATGTAAGACTGATAGATATTACCCACTAATACCATTGCAGACCAGTGGTGATGATGAGATACTTTCCCATATCGATGGGAACGTGGTGGTTGGAGCTGGGCAGATTGGGAGGACTCTGAAACGCGGGAATACAGCATTCCAGTCCAATCTCAGCCAGGTCTGTATTTCAGTAACACTTGCTTGCTTTGATACTATGGCATAGGGCCTTTACCATAGTATAATCCGAATAAGTTCTGCATTTTTGAATTTTTTAAATTCTCCTTTTAAGCTATAAATCCAGCCCTGATGATGGTTAGTGCTCTAACACATTCAATACCTGCTACTGTTATGTATATTTTATCGCAGTATCCTCATCTCTGCAGGTTGCTGAAGGGGCCAGGAGAAAATCCACTGTACAGGCTGAGCTGATGAGTAACATGACGAGAAAAGCAGGAAGCACAAAACAAGCAACAAACTTCACAGAAAAAGAGAATAGAGACAAAATGAGTGTTGTTTTGGTAGGTGTGAAGTGAATAAGTTCTAGTACCTACTTTACTTACTAAAATTAATTATGATTTCAGTGGAAAATAATTTATGGTAAAATAATGAATAAATTATTTTACCATAAATTATTTTATCCTCACTTTGCCCTTACGTTACCCCCAGATCGATATCATAATTAATTGGTCGTCCCCAAAAATTTCAAAGGATGTCCTAATTGAATTAACTGCCATTAATTAGGTAATTTTTTGGAATTTACGAGAGTACAAGATGCATCATATAAATAAAGTAATCGCGTCAAAAAAGCAACATTAGCATCTGGTACCAATATAAAATTACAAATTATCCTAAGATTCAGTTAATCTGGCGATTTATGAATAAAAACCAGGATTTAAAAAAAATTTGAACGGAACATTCTTTAGAACAGAACAGGCTTGGATGGTCCCATGTAATACATATCTTGAGAAAAAAAGAAAATATGAAGCATAATATCCACCTAAATTATGTCGTCGATCGATGATATTCAGATTAGGATCTACTTAATTGAAGTACTCAAGTACTCAGCGACGTAAAATCAATGTGATTGAAATCGAAAATTTATTAACATCCAATTAGTTAGCAGTGCGAAAAAGCAACGTGTAAAGTAACAAAATTCAGTTTTGATATAGCAATGGCTCGGCTTTACAGCTCCCACTTTACAGCTTCTGCGACCTATCATGATAAAATTAGATTACATAATACGCCATCTGAATATTATGGTATATGAATATTATCACAATCATTTTAAAGTTTTGATCCTCCTCAGAGCCTTTCACATTTAACCTATTCATTGCGGTTGAAAAAATTAAAGTACTACATCGCATTATTATACACAAAGCTTGATATCCGCCAATATGCCCACAAAATAAATCGGTAGTTAAAATGTCGTAATTACTATAGAAAGATGTGTTGAGATGATTACGTTGAACCTTCACTTTTTCGCAACAAGGTGAGCAGAGGACAACATCAAATTCGATTAATTAAAGACGTCCTCCGATTCCAAAAATCATTAATATCATAGCTTTACGTATGGAAAGTTGGGAACGGCGCGATACCGCGGGGGTAACGCTAGACTTATCGTCGGGAGTCCCAAGTAGAACACAAGAGAGAAAATTAGAGTACTACATCATATTAGAGTAGTTATTGGTCGTGTAACAGAGTGGAGTGCCGAAGGCACGACACGATGTTACACGACCAATAACGCTCTTATTTTTCGCTATGGAGATAAGAGGGATCGATTGCCGTCAAAAAAGTTGACCTAAATGCATGCATTCATGCATTTTCATTCACGTGACTTTGTGCACCAATAGCAGCCCGCTACGGGCCTCCCCTGACCCTGTCTCGTGGCATTTGAGCTTCTACTAGTGATTTCAATGCAGCTACATTACTGGCTGATATGTCTACCACGTCAGTTCCGCGTGCTACGCATAATTCACTCTAGAACACGTGACCCGGTCAGGTTGAATGGAGGAGAAAATACGAGATTTATGGAACGGCAAGCTCAGGAGGATCAGCTGCGGTACTTGTAATTGATAGGAAGTAAATGCAGTCACTTCAGAAATTTTTACGGATTGTGCGCTTGCTCTTAGCATTTGCTGTTGACTACTAATGTTTTAATCATTTTCTGCTCCGGAGTTCACAGATAGTATCAATCATGTGCGCTTAACTGCATAAACCGTATTATGGAAAAAACATGCTTACTAAAAAGGTAGTACCCGCTTCACGGCACAATCCATTTGTCTAATGTTTGTTGTAGCATTTCTGTAATCTACACCATTCGCAACGCCTATGATCGTATCCATGAATGAATGAAGTTCCAACTATTACGTCATAGGATAAGGAATTGGATTCTTTTTAAAGCAATCATTACGTGATTATACTTATTCTTAATTTCAATACGTTTTTCATAACCTGCCGACGAAAAATTCTAACTACCTATGACGCAACTATGCTCTTCCCCTCTCGTGTGACATCCAGAATATTCATATTGGCCCGTATCCAAGTTTTTTACTCCATAGGTAATAGATACCATCATGTTTCACGTACATGGTTGCAGTAACTTTTGCCTTGATATGAGCTCATTATTAGGTATCAAAATAGCGAGTCAATAACATACAACCGCCAATTTTTCGTGCGTGGATATTTGTAGATTTGCTATAGTAGATTGGGAATCGGATTATTCTGATGGGGCAGGTCAAGTCATAGTCACGTGACACGGTCAGGAGACACGTTCACGTGGTAAATGCCTGCCACAAGGTCAGTCACGTGGTCACCACGTGACCGCTAGGTGGCTACCACATGACAGGCACGGCCAACAGAGCGAAAAATAATGTAGCATATTATGCCTTACCACGATCACTGCATCAACCTCTAAAAATAACGCCATGTTGTGAGATATGGAAGGGGGGGAATAGGATGACATGTACCTACCTCTCTACCTATCGAGCATGGTGTAGAATTTTCCAAAGAGCGAAAGTGAGTTTTTTTAGAACTTTTTCAATAAATACTCAGTTATACCTATGACATAAAATTCTTTGAGATTTTGTCGTCCCCATTTAGACCTTCGTTCCCAATGATATCGATCAGGGACGTTACCTTTACACGGATATTGGGATCAACTGCGATCCTGTTCTTAAACGGGGAACCGAATCTCGGTAAATCGACTGATTCACTAACTCATAATCAGATAATTCACTGTCTAGAAATTCATGGGGCATTGAACCCTCTCATTCTAGAATATTGCAGTAGCTCTATGCTAGAATCACTGGCATCAATATTCAAAAAGCCGTACTTTTTACTTCATTAAATGTCTGTACACATGCGTCCGAGACATGCATCATTGCTCTGTTGTTTCCAACCTAAGCGGAGAGAGTTCATAGCGGTTTTCAAAAAGCCACCTGTCACGTCGGCGTCATTTTCCTTCTTGGGGCTGCGGCCGCGGCGATGAAATTACTGAAATATCAATTTTCATTTCCATATTTGTACATTCATTGGATGCAAGAGGTTTTAAAGTTGGCTCGTAATATAATGAATTGAGATCAAGTTCCCACCACTTGTTACGCGAATGTCTGGGGTAAATTAAAAGATTGTACTGCCACAGGTTACACAAGTCGAAATATTAGGTCGCTTTTGTTTATCTTATACCTCATATAAAACAAAAGAGGTGGTTAATTAGTTTGCTGGTGTGGACAACCTTCTTTCTTGGAGTTTACTTTGGAATTTTTTGCTGGCAGAAAATGCGCTGGATCCAGAATGGTTCCAGAATTCTGGATTTGAAGTCAATTTGAAGTGAATTCTTTAAAAAGTGTCTGGAAAGGTAGTTAATTGGTCAAGGCAAAAATCGGGCAAATTTGTCAGCCGTGTTTATAGCAATACGCGTGCACGTGCAAATCAGCAGTGGGGTTGCAATGGAGGATTGGGCTGATGGGTTATAATGGTGGGAGCTAAGGTTAGGGTTATTAACGTCAGTATTTAAGTTAGTCTGGTCAGTTAAGGGCTGCCGCCTGCAACGGCTTGAAACACCTTAATGACCGGTTCAGTGATGTAGTTTTAACCCTCCTTATTGCAAATCCGGAGGGACCTATTTTTGTTAGGTGGTGGAACATGGCGCAATTGCGCCATTTTGGCGCCATGGCGCTGAAAATGCTAACTTTTGCTAGGAAGGTCGTAGAGATTTCGTTTTTAGCTTAAAAGAACCGCAATGGCCATGTTTATATACGACTTGTTAATAAACATATGCCCTAAAACGCTCACAAGCCGAGTTATGGGCGAAAAACGGTTTTTAGCCCATGCGCAGGCTTAAACTTGGCGATTTTTTATAACTTGAGTCAGGAGGGTCATAATGACTTTGTTAATAGCTTAAAAGAATCGCAAGGACCACGTTTATATACGACTTGTTAATAAACATATGCCCTTAAACGCTCACAAGCCGAGTTATGGGCGAAAAACTGTTTTTAGCCCATGCACAGGCTTAAATTTGGCGATTTTTTATAACTTGAGTCAGGAGGGTCATAGAGACTTTTTTAATAGCTTAAAAGAATCGCAATGACCACGTTTATATACAACTTGTTAATAAACATAAGTCCAAAAAATGCTCACAAGTCGAGTTATGGGCGAAAAACTGATTTTAAATCCAAATGTGGGTCCAAATATTTGGCCCAAAATGGATCTAATTCATTATTCCAAGTTATAATCTTTCAATTGAAGCATTTCAAGTGATCACAAGTCATACATCTTGTCATAAAGCAGTTCTTTAAACGATTTGAACCTGCTGTTGTTCATTCAATGGGGTGGCAAGTTTGATATCCCGGACAATGGGGGAGCCAAAATGCCTTCCCTTAATTGTTGCACTTCAAATTGTTGCACCTCCCCTTGCAGCCACATCTGAGTAAACACACCAGTCTTTCTACAAGGACATGTTTCACATTTGGCTGAACGACACTTGCAGCACTTTATCAGGTCAACTTGGTCTCCCACATTCTAACTTAGCCTGCACCATAACTACCAACTTGGGCTCCTTCATACCAAATTGGGCCCCCCATATTAACTTGGGCTCCCCTAATAACTCAAGCTCCCCCATACTAAATTGGGCTCTCCCATACTATTTGTGCTACCCCATACCAAAGTGGGCTCCTCCGTACTATTCGGGCTACCTGATACCAAGTCGGGCTCCCCGATAATAACTACCTGGATTCAGTATTAACCTGCATTAATTACCCGTATTAATTTGCATTGAATTGGGCCCATTTTGCGCACAGAGTGCAACTGCAAATGAGTTATCATTGGGGTAGCCCGAGTTAGCCTTGGGAGCCCGAGTTAATGCAGTGGGAGCCCGAGTTATTATTGTGGTAGCCCGAGTTAGCATGGAGGAGCCCCAGTTTTCATGGGGGAGGCAAAGTTGATACGGGGTAGCTGATTTATGATGGGGGTTGCCCGAGTTATCATGAGGGAGCCCGAGTTAGTACATGGGGGAGCCCGAGTTATCGATCATGGGGGAGCCCAAGTTAATAATACGGGGGAGTCCGAGTTAGCATGGGGGAGCCCGAGTCAATGCGGTGGGAGCCCGAGTTATCATGGATGAGCCCGAGTTATCATGGGGGGCACGGGTTTTCATGCTTTCATGGGGGATGGGGGTGCCAAAGTTCATACGGGGGGGGGGGGGAGCCCGAGTTATCATGTGGGAGTTAGTTAGCCTGAGTTAGTATATGGAGAACCGAAGCTAGTATGGGGAAGCCTACGTGTCCAAAAATTACGGGGGGACCAAGATGGCATGGGGTGCCCAATTTAGTATGGGGGAGCCCGAGTTTGTATGGGGGAGCCCGAGTTAATACGGGGAAGCCCGAGTTTATAAGGGGGGAGCCCGAGTTATCATGGGGGTGCCCAATTTAGTATGGGGGAGCCCCAGTAATCATGGGGGGAGTCCGAGTTAATATGGGGGAGCCCGAGTTATCATGGGGGTAGGCCGAGTTATCATGGGGGAGTTAGTTAGCCTGAGTTAGTATATGGAGAACCGAAGCTAGTATGGGGAAGCCTACGTGTCCAAATATTACGGGGGGACCAAGATGGCATGGGGTGCCCAATTTAGTATGGGGGAGCCCGAGTTTGTATGGGGGAGCCCGAGTTAATACGGGGAAGCCCGAGTTTATAAGGGGGGAGCCCGAGTTATCATGGGGGTGCCCAATTTAGTATGGGGGAGCCCCAGTAATCATGGGGGGAGTCCGAGTTAATACGGGGGAGCCCGAGTTATCATGGGGGTAGGCCGAGTTATCATGGGGGTGCCCAATTTAGTATGAGGAGCCCGAGTTATCATGGGGGGATTCCGAGTTAATACGGGGGAGCCCGAGTTAATGCGAAGGGGGGGGGACAAGGTATTATGGTGGTAGCCCGAGTTATCAGGGGGGAGCCAAAGTTTATACGGGGGAGCCCGATTTATCATGGGAGGAGCCCAATTTAATACAGGGGGAGCCCGAGTTATTATGGGGTTAGCCCAAGTTAGAATCGGGGAGCCCGAGTTATGATCATGAGGGTAGCCCGAGTTATCATGGGGGAGCCCGATTTTTCATGGGGGAGCCAAAGTTTATACGGGGGGAGCCTGAGTTATCATGGGAGGAGCCCAAGTTAATACAGGGGGAGCCTGAGTTAGCATGGTGAGCCTGAGTTAGCATGGGTTAGCCTGAGTTAGCATGGGGATCACAAATTAGGGGAGGGCATGTTTGTATGTGGGCGAGTGAGTGCGGTAGCCCAATGTAGCAAAGGGGAGCCCAATCAAGTGAGGGGGAGCCCAAGGTAGGGTGGAGCCATACGTGGTATAGCCCAGGATAAGGGTTAGTCTGGTATGGTTGATCCCGTGTTTGGGAATTAGCCCAAGACATTCCAGTAGCCCAAGGTAGGGTGGAGCCATATGCGGTATAGCCCAGGATAAGGGTTAGTCTGGTATGGTTGATCCCGTGTTTGGGAGTTAGCCCAAGACATTCCAGTAGCCCAAGGTAGGGTGGAGCCATATGCAGTATAGCCCAGGATAAGGGTTAGTCTGGTATGGTTGATCCCGTGTTTGGGAGTTAGCCCAAGACATTCCAGTAGCCCAAGGTAGGGTGGAGCCATACGCGGTATAGCCCAGGATAAGGGTTAGTCTGGTATGGTTGATCCCGTGTTTGGGAGTTAGCCCAAGACATTCCAGTAGCCCAAGGTAGGGTGGAGCCATACGCGGTATAGCCCAGGATAAGGGTTAGTCTGGTATGGTTGATCCCGTGTTTGGGAGTTAGCCCAAGACATTCCAGTAGCCCAAGGTAGGGTGGAGCCATATGCGGTATAGCCCAGGATAAGGGTTAGTCTGGTATGGTTGATCCCGTGTTTGGGAGTTAGCCCAAGACAAATTCCAGTAGCCCAAGGTAGGGTTGAGCTATATGCGGGTTAGCCCAGGATAAGGGCGAGTCTGGCATGGTTGAGCCCGTGCTTGGGGAGTTGGGGGTTAGCTCAAGGCATTCCAGTAGCCCAAGGTAGGTTGGAGCCATATGCAGTATAGCCCAGGATAAGGGTTAGTCTGGTATGGTTGATCCTGTGTTTTGGAGTTAGCCCAAGGTAGGGAGGAGCCATATGCGGTATAGCCCGGAATAAGGGTTAGTCTGTAATGGTTGATCCCGTGTTTGGGAGTTAGCCCAAGGCATTCCAGTAGCCCATGGTAGGGTGGAGCCATACGCGGTATAGCCCAGGATAAGGGTTAGTCTGGCATGGTTGATCCTGACTCCTGTGTTTGGGAGTTAGCCCAAGGTAGGGTGGAGCCATATGCGGTATAGCCCAGGATAAGGGTTAGTCTGGTACGGGTGATCCCGTGCTTGGGAGTTAGCCCAAGGCATTCCAGTAGCCCATTAGCCCAATGTAGGCTGGAGCCATATTATGCAGTTTAGCCAGGATAAGCTGGTAGGTCTGGTATGGGCGATCACTTTGGTCAGATGAAACTACTATTATTACTCATTATCTGTGTCATTGTATAACACAGATAATGACCTAAATCATGATATTAGGCCAGTATTTGAGTTTTTTGATGCAATTTAAAATAAGTATAAGTTGGTTGTCGTGGCTATTTTTGAGCAAAAATTTCTTGGTTTGGAAACTGTTTGAAAAAATTGTCCAAGTGGCTGGTTAAAGGCCAATAAGGTATACCAAGATTAAGGGAAGGCATTTTGGCTCCCCCATTGTCCGGGATATCAAACTTGCCACCCCATTGAATGAACAACAGCAGGTTCAAATCGTTTAAAGAACTCTTTTATGTCAAGATGTATGACTTGTGATCACTTGAAATGCTTCAATTGAAAGATTATAACTTGGAATAATGAATTAGATCCATTTTGGGCCAAATATTTGGACCCATATGTGGATTTAAAATCAGTTTTTCGCCCATAACTCGACTTGTGAGAATTTTTGGACTTATGTTTATTAACAAGTCGTATATAAACGTGGTCATTGCGATTCTTTTAAGCTATTAACAAAGTCTCTATGACCCTCCTGACTCAAGTTATAAAAAATCGCCAAATTTAAGCCTGCGCATGGGCTAAAAACAGTTTTTCGCCCATAACTCGGCTTGTGAGCGTTTTAGGGCATATGTTTACTAACAAGTCGTATATAAACATGGCCATTGCGGTTCTTTTAAGCTAAAAACGAAGTCTCTACGACCTTCCTAGCAAAAGTTAGCATTTTCGGCGCCATGGCGCCGAAATGGCGCAATTGCGCCATGTCCCACCACCTAACAAAAATAGGTCCCTCCGGATTTGCAATAAGGAGGGTTAAAACTACATCACTGAACCGGTCAATAAGGTGTTTCAAGCCGTTGCAGGCGGCGGCCCTTTTTTTGCCTTAACTGACCAGACTAAGTGGGGGTTTAAGCTACGATCAAGGTAACGTTTCAGGCCATGGTAAGTATATTCTTTAAGTATATTATATTCTTTAATTCTGCACCTTGCTTACTAACGCTAAGATAGTTAGTATGTGTGAAACTATTCAAGAGCAGTTATTAGAGCAGAAATATCAACGTTTCTGACCATCGTTTAGAAGTTGGGGCTAGTCCATTGCAATGCTGATGATAACCCCAGCAAATACAGAATGCTCTCTTGGGCCTTGAGTGAAATGAAGCCGTCAATATTCTGCATTACCATGAAAATAAGCCTGCACAGTTGCGCACTGATATTAATTTGATTGAAACTGCCCATGCTACACTCAGATATATTTCATTCTGACAAATGTCACTCGAATCTAACTTTTGATTATCATATTAAGGTCGATTGCAGTGCTTAGTTATTGAGCAGGTACTAGGTTACTGCAATCCCTTTATGAGTTTATGGTACATTCTCCTTGGAGCATGCGTTATACCCAATGGGTAATACCCATTGTTCAATATGAGAATATGCTAATATCGATGGGTTTAGAGGCCTTGGGACTTTTGGCGACTTATCCATCAGGGTCCAGAGTATCTGTGTATCGAGTCATTAGCCCAAATATAGAGAGGGTTATTTCTTCTTGGAGATGAGCGTATAACTGTGTGAGTCTGGATAATCACCGCTGGTCTTTGCACTTTGCAGTGAATGTGTGAATGGTAGGTTGGCATATAATATTAAGGATCATAATATTAAAACGAAGTTGCACAAGTAGGTGGCTCACTGGCTCTGCTCTCCTAGCATATTAAAATATTATTTTCACTCATCATTATGGAATATTATTACTAACGGAGAAGGTGTTGTTAATATTCCACATTAGATAGTAAGTTAGTAGGTAAGTTAGTTGGTACGTCTATCTTCCTGCTCCCCCACTGATAGATTCTCAGATTAATTTGCACGGCACACATTGCAGGAAATAAATATATTCTATATATATATTATATATCCGTGTGGGAGACAAATATCCTCTACATTATATAGGAGCAAGACGAGGTCCTCTTGCCTCCTCGATCGTATAATGATTAAATATCCCATTAATCGGACGAAACGCAGCTCTTCTGCATGCCTGGTCAGTTAAATGTTATACTCGGGCAATATTTTCATTAAAAACACCTGTGACAATAACTCAATAATATGTAGTGCCGTGGATGATGTGTCTTGTGTAGGGTTTGCAATATTTTCATTTCAATCATAAGCAGGAGCATATTGAAATACGTTATTTAGGGCCGGGGAATACTCCACATTTGGTCTACAAATAGGTTCTGAGAGAGTGAGAGAGATTAAATCATACAAATTAGAAAGTTTCCATTTTCAATTTCTTTAACCAACCATGTGACTTAAAATTTGAAACCTAAAACTTTTCAAAGCCTGAATTCTTGTTGGCAACTTGCAAGGAATTTTAGGTTCTATTCTTAAAATTGGACATATAAATAAATAACTTACTTACTGATCCGTTCATTTCAGGAGTCCGCTATGCACAAGGTGGCGGGCAAAGAGGTTGAGAAACAAGTTGAGGAGGAGCAGCGAATGGAGAAACTTAAAATGGCAAAAGAAGATACGCTGGAGAAGATCAATGATTATGGCAAGAGGAAAGATGTTCTGGAGAATGCTGACACGTCGTATCTCACTGATGCTGAACATGATGTGAGTACCCTTGCTACACTCCCCCTAAAGCTCCAATCGGTTCCTTTCATGCATGATTCAGAAAATTTTAGAGTTGCATTTCCAATTTCACCCAAAATAAATTTTAACTTGTTAACGTTCTTTCGAGATAACTATTTGATATATTGGCAGGAATCGGCAGTGAAAGGAAAAGCAGAAATACTGGCAAAAGTAACGAAAACTACTTTTAGTGTAAAGAAAGTGCCGAGTGCAACTGCAGTAAGTGCCTAAGTACCATACCCCTAACATACGTTTTCTATAGCCTTACTCCAGGATTAGATTTATTAAAGCGTCTTTACCCGATATGGGCAGAACTTAAATTGCTTTAGTATGGTAAAACTTTAAGCAAGTTCTACTTCCGTGCAAATGAAAGCCATGCAATTAGGTCAACAGTATAGCTAAGTCCATAAGCGTGAAATTTAGTTATTCATATCAAAGTAGTAGACGACCTAAATTAGTAGATTATCACAAAATGTGTCGTGGTACAATGCGCTGATAATTAAACGCCACTTGGTACTGTTGCAATTATTGCACTCGGCTTCTCCTCATTCGATTTAAAAGTACTGCGCTAATCAATACTCGGCTTAACCTTGAACACTTGAACAATCAGTTCAAATGTAACACTATATACCATTATCATAACGTACATCAACTTGTCAAGTTATAATGATCAATCATTTCAGATGAGACTGGCAGAAAACCCAGTCATCGCTAAGTTGGCGAAGCGAAGGCCCACCGGCCCTCCAAAGCCGATTGGCGTGCAGAGGGAAGCTCAGAAGGAAAAGAAACATGGTCCTCCAGTCATGAATAAACCTTCAAAAGCCGTCATTGCTGCTGCTGTTAATGAAAGGAAGGCTAGAAAGAGTGTAGGGTTTGTTAACACTGCTGGTGTAGGCTCTTCTGCTGCTGGATCATCGGCCACTGGTAAAAAATTCTCTGTGGCCAGCGCTCGTCCTTCTCCTTCCCCTAATACTGGTTCCCGCAAGACTTCAGCCCCATCTCCTTCCCCTAATACTGGCACCCGCAAGACTTCAGCCCCATCTCCTTCACCAAGATATGGTGCTCGCCAGACGCCAGGTTCAGCCACAAATACTGGTGGCCGCAAGATTTCTGGTCCATCTGTCTCTCCTAATACTGGTGCCCGCAAGGTTTCGGGTCCATCTGTTTCTCCTAATACTGGTGCCCGCAAGGTTTCTGGTCCATCTGTTTCTCCTAATACTGGTGGCCGCAAGGTTTCTGGTCCATCTGTCTCTCCTAATACTGGTACCCGCAAGATTTCTGGTTCATCTGTCTCTCCTAATACTGGTGCCCGCAAGGTTTCTGGTCCATCTGTCTCTCCTAATACTGGTGCCCGCAAGGTTTCTGGTCCATCTGTCTCTCCTAATACAGGTGGCCGCAAGGTTTCGGGTCCATCTGTCTCTCCTAATACTGGTGGTAGAAGAACCTCCGCTGGAAGATCTGAACAGAAGCCCACTACAGGTCAAAGATGGAAATAAAAGTCAGTAGCTAACTTAGTGAATTATGATATTTCTATCTAATGTAGCTTTATGATATAACACCGTAATTATAATATTTATTCTGATCTTGCTCCAAACTCCCTAGGGCCTAGGTCCCGCCTTTTTCAGAAGCTAGTTGTATTGTATACTTGAAGAATATCTACCTTACGAAAAAAAATTTACATGGAACAATAATTCCGGGGATCGAAATTGTAGGGGTACGAAATTTGGGGATATTTTTGGGAATATTACGCATATAAACATAAACGTATGATGATGACGTCATTTTGAAATTTTGTGGGGAACGAACATATTATGGGGATTTTTTTACAAAACCCCTTGTATTAAATTTCGTACCTTATAAATTTGTCTCATAAGGTAGAACTTCAACTGCCATACTGACTAATGCCTGTACATCACAAACTCGTATAACTTGGATTTTACGCTTAAATGTGCCTGCTTTAGAAGCTTTACCGGAATTTCAGCGCCTCTAACCGCTATCGCCAAGCTTCATAACATTAGCAAAATTAATCGTCTGCCCTCTGTAAACTTATAAAGATGCCTCATTAGTCTGTACTTCACTGTCTCCTGTCTCAGAAAGGCTTGGGATATTAGGGCCTGTCACATAAATTCCTATTGATAATTATGCATAATGAATTCAAAACATTCAAGATTCTTAAATCAACTATTAGCCTACTATGTCAAATTTTCCTTTGCCTAAACGAAGTATGCAATAATATCTACGTTTTTAATGCTGCCTTGTGTCAATACTTCTGAAATGAAATTACTTTAATAATTCCAAAGCAATCATGTATGGTGTCAGTGCAATATTATGTCATTCAAAAGACTTTTCCAATTAGTGAGTAAATCTCTCAAAACTCCTTACGTAGAAAATCTTATTGTCATTCTAGTACTCTACTACGGTCTACATGCTTTTCCAGTAACTTCTCATGTGGGATTTTTCCACAACCATCCAACCTGTCGCGCTTAATAAGTTAATGCATCTACAGCTTTTACCATATACTATAGTGCTAATATAGTAAAGCTGAAATACTAATAAGCTAATAATTAATATACCAACTAAGAGGCCTTTATCATTTGAACAATAGAATAAATTTATACAAGTAAAATCTATCTGGGACACCTTAATAATATTATGTAGTTTCATACCAAAGCTAATAACTCTGTAAGCTTATAAAGTTATTCCACTTCTAAAAGCTACATTTCTTCTATTGAATAATTACTGAGCACTCTTCGTTCCACCTGGCTCGCTAAGAACTTAAGAAACAAAAAGCAAAAATTATATTTTTAATCAAATAATATTCGTCTGACTAAAGAATTGTTTATAACATACTCACAATTCACACACGATTGACATTTCTCAGTTTCTCAATTTGACTGAATCATAATATCAACCCACGCATGAATTCTCATTCGTGTTCTCTTTACAGCAAGGAGCCGTGAAAGCAGTGGAGATTCTAGGAACGTCATCTTCAGTCCTCGACCTATGAAGTAAAAAGGACCTAAAACACTAGAATGAATTCATGTTCTGCTAGATTTCAATGCTAATATGCTAAGTGAATTTTCTCATTCTATTTCTTATCCATTTTGTTCCCCTTTGTTATTACATTTGGAAATACCATGCTGTGTTTTGCTAAAGTAATGTCACAGTGATTTTAGTTATCCTTTTAAGGAAAACTAGTGTCAATTTATATTAGTTTAAATAATGAATATTTTTATTACTGTTTGGGTTTCTGAACTTTGTGATCACAGGGCAAGGTGCAACTTTTTCCCATGAAATACTTCAGAGGTGACGGTACAAGGCGTACCTTCACCTGTATTTCAATAATTAGTTCATGAATAAACAATCCTTCTGTTTTTGTCAACGATTTGGTTATGTCTTTTTAAATTATTTTGATAGATTTGTAGAAACTAAATTCATTAATATTATGATAATAAACTATTGCAATATTAATTTATTATCATTTGTGTCAAGATTTTTACCCATTGTTTTTGAAATGGCCATTTGTGATAAATTTTGTGCTCAATTATTAACTTATTAATCGATGATTGTTTAATTGCTTCTTCTGTATATCATTAGATGATTGTCGTATCATGCACGAGTGCACGGTTCAAGGCTTCCAAAAATGGTCAGTTGCACTTCTAGCATATTATCATTTTAGTATTTTAACCGTTTTGTGAATGATTCAACATCTTTACATGCGATATCAACAGATAACAATCATTCAAAAACTCAAATAGAAACGGCTAGTCCAACGACAAATTTTCATAGAATCTCTTAAAAATGCTCGGTAATTCTGAATATCACCGACTCTACGCCTATTGCCATCGAAATTTGTGCTTGCGGCGTACAGTCAGTACTCTTTTAGACTACCCAGCCCTGGTATTTTGACAGTTTGCTCTTTTGTTCCTATTCAGCTATTCTCAATACCTGAGTTCTCTTGATAATATTAAAATATCATATCTCAACTAACTCCATCCATCTCTCTGTAGCGCAGGTATCATGACATCTCCTTCTGCTCTGCTTCTCAAGATAGAATCCATCATTTCGGACATAGCAGAGTCACTATCTCGAGGTGAGTCTCCCAAGTACACCATGGTGTCCAAGAGTCGGTCTAATGTCACACAGGATGCGACGGGAATCCGTCTGGGGGACACCACTACTCAAGTGGAAATGTTCGGCAGACAAGGGGCCTCTGCCATGAAGTTTTCTAAAGTTGTGACAGTCCTGTCGCTCGTTTACAAGTTGCTAACTAACGGGGACAAGGTCACTCAGAGGGACGCTTACTACACGCTCAGTGGCACCTTCTCCAGCCAGCACGACTTCAATTCCTGTTTTGAGGACGTGCTCCGTATTTTGGACGTACCCAGGCGTACCCTGGGCGTGACTGCCGCTCCTAAAGGAAGTGTTGCAGGAGCTGTGTCCATCATTCATGGCTCTCAGCACATAGACTGTCTGATGCTGGGGAAGTCGGGGTATGAGTTGCCAGGGGACCCTACCACACTGCAGTTTAAGAGTTTGGGGGCGAGGTACATCGTGGTGGTGGAGAAGGACGCCGTCTTCAAGAGTCTGTGTGAGAAGGTTCTGTGGAATGAAGTGCCGTGTATTCTGATCACAGGTCGAGGGTACCCAGGACTGGCCGTTAGGGAGGTGGTATCCCGGTGCGAGAAGCAGTTCAAGATACCAGTCCTGGGGCTGTTTGACTACAACCCACATGGTCTCCAGATACTCCTTACCTACAGGTTCGGGAGTACCAGGATGGGCAGGGAGGGCATCCAACACACCTCTAACATGCTCTGGCTCGGACTTCACTGGTTCGATGTCAAGGATGCTCACGTTAAGCACTTCAAGAACTTCACGAAGAAGGACCAACAGCTTTGTGATTCGCTCCTCTCTCAGCCTTTTATCAACCAGAATCACAAGTTTTACGAGGAAGTATCTCAGATGAAAAGGCATCAGGTAAAGCTGGAATTGGAGTCCTTGGAGGACTTGAAGCAGTTTGTTGTTGAGAAGATACTCAAGAAAAAATACATCATTGAGCGCTCTTTTGAAGAGTACGGCTGATAATTTCTACATGAATCATTTGTTGAAATAACGTTACCGTGATGCCTTCGTCAGTGTGTCAGGCAGTGCCAAGTCCTTCAGGGGTTTTTAATTTAAAGTTCAGTATAATTTTAATTTTGTATCTTTTTTTACCCATTAATTTATCAGATTATTAAATTTGTTTTGTATTGGTAGTTGGTAGAAAGTTTTTAACAAAGTTTTTTTTACCAATACAAGGTATCTTCTTGTATCTATCTATCCCTTTATAGAATTGTTTGTCATAGATGATTATTGATTAGTGTATCATTATTATCATTGAAACGTTTGAATAATTGTTAAGTCAATTAACTGTTAATTGCTATCTTTGTTATTTCATGATTGTATTAACTTATTAAATATTCAGCATAATATTTTATTTTTAAGTATTTTGAGTACCTTAGGAGGTCTATTTATAAAGGTTGTAATTTGGGGATTTTTCGAAAAAATCCCCATATTTTCAACCTACCAAAATTTTGCCCGCCACAATTTAATTTTACTCCCCGATTTAATTCAACCCGCTTCAGAAATTTCTTGAACTATCTGTACTAAAACAGTACAATTTCGTATCAGAGATGAGTTTTCAGATAGTTACAGATAATTTAGTCAAAGTCAAATGGTTAAAACAATTGAAATTCAAAAATTTAGAACAGTAATTAATGAAGCAGAGGCTCAGGAAGACGATCAAGAATTCGATTTGTAATATTAGAATTAATCTATTTTTCCATTGTTTTCCGCAAAAAATCTTTCATTTGTCAGCAAAAAGTTAGAAAAATCACCCAATTTTATTTGGTGGGTGAAATTTGGGGATTTTTGAAAAAAATCCCCATATTTTCAACCTACCAAAATTTCAAACACCGCAATTTCAACCCACATAAATAGATTTCCTAAGGTATTTGTTCCAAGCATATTAAAACGAATTCTTTGTTTGTTTTTTTGAACTTATGAGATATAAGTTTTAGAAATATTCACTTTACATCATCCTTCTTTCTTTATTTTCAGCCCATTGCATTATGATTTTCACCTACCAACTCAAATTTGGCCTTTTTCGAAATAGAAGTTCTTAGTTGTGAACTCTGTTTTTATATGAAATATTCACACCAGGGGCTAATTACAGTCATTATCACTAGACACTATTTTAATACACCGGCACATACTTAGAGTAACTGCCTTCAAAATAGACATCTATGATATTAGTACACCAAATTATTGATATTATGCTTAATACTTATAGGGATTAGGGAATGATAAATGATTGATGCACGAATCTAAATCTTAGCGTTGACTATTTCCCCTCCCTCTCTCGGCCTCTCCCTCTTTCTCTATTTCTACTGCTTTCCATCTTGTAGCTCACATGGTATACGTTCCTTTATTTAAGGTTTTCGCGTCATCCCATTTCCCAATTTCTATAGCAAAATTACACAATTGTACAAGTCGAATTATATCTCATGAAATAAGCGCGATATTGTAGTATTAAGTGGTGTGTATATGAATTCACAATAATCGTTGGTGTAGTCAATTTTGTTGTGGAGTCCCATACCCTCTGCTCCACTCGTTAGTGCAATATGTTGAGCAGTGTCCTGTTCAGTGCTCATTGGAGTAACGTCGAACAATGGCAGAGCTTCATTCCTATTTGCATAATAACCTTCGTTACAGAGAGATTAGAGGAAATAAAGTCGTGCCTTAGATAGTTCAAATCCTCACTGATGATTCCCTGAGTATTGCACGGCAATGGAGCAGATTTTACCGATCAGCTGTGTGTACATTCGTGATTCTTTTCTCCTGGAAATATAAACATAGTATAATAGCTTTGTTTGCAGTAACCGTTTTGCGTTTTCTTTTCGATGTTTTCTTTTTACACTTTGAATATTTTGTCTTGTCCAGTTAACGTAGTTCAAACCTCTGCTATTGTTGTATTGTATGTAAAACTCTTTTGTGTAAGTGTCTGACATCCTTTCAAGTGTTCCTCCCCCTCGAACACGTTACATTGCACGCTGACCGACAACTGCACCCCCTACTGATCATGTGACTTGATCACGTGACACACAATTATCACGTGATATATCACATGACATGACACGTGACTGTGTGATGAGTTAATTGAAAATGTATCACAATGTAGTGGGAGAGCAATCTGCAGTATAATTGAAACTGGTTGTTGTATGTACATGTAAAGAAAAACTTAGAACATTTACTACAACATAAAACCATATAAACATGATATAATTTCTCAATATGACTAAATCGGATAGATTAACGATGAAAATCCACTGGTAACTTCAAATTTCATGTCCAAAATATTTCGCCACTTCAAACAAATATTCAAGAATATATTCATAATCTTCAAAAGCGCAACAGATGTCATACAGTTCTCGGTTGCGGGTTTTTCGTTTTTTGGCCGGTGAAATCCCCACAGCCAATCTGTCCAGATGAAAGTCTGTTGCAACTTGCTGCTCAGAGATACCTCTAAAGTACTCTTGCACAGATGGCTTGGCCCTGTTTACTCTCGTCTTAAAGCCACGGTGGAAGCCTTCGACCATGTTGCTAGTCCGAGGGTAATCGTGAGCAAAAATGTGTAAGTTTTTTCTTTCTTATCGGATAATAAAGCATATATAAGAGGTAAGCACTTGCCATCAATGACTGCATGAAAGGTGTAGGACTGCTGAAATTGTGGGGGGCAAACATAAAACGTCCCATCACAAATCCAGTTCGGGTGGTCTGATAATGTCTCCAAGTTCCGCTGTGTAGAGAAAACTATCAATCGCGAACCTGCATCCGTGAAGTCATCGAACAAAACGAAGGAATCTCCCCTATGAGTGACGGAGCATGTAGGTGGAAGGACGAATTCCTCAGCGTCCTTGGCTTCAGGATGCATAGCTGATCCACAAGCCCTAGCTCTGCTGCGTTGTACGATTCGTCTGAGGGACTCTTCAGTAGGGAGCAGGGTGTTCAGTTCCGACGAAGACGACTTCTGAGCTTCTGTCACAAGATTCTGGGTTGCTGACAGTGGTTGGTCTGACGCCTTCCGCTTCAGAGAAGAGATTACATCATGTCTCTCTCCCAACTTAGGATCAGGAGAATGGTTGTGAAGCTTCTGCCCACGACAAAGGGAATCCGGCGCTTCATCCAACGAAAGGAATACCCTAGATGGACACTTGAGTGATCTGTGCTTCGTACAACGCCAGCAAGAAGATGTTGAGCTGTTCTTATCCTTGTGATTGTTGTACGTGTAGCCATCAGTATCTAGGATTTGACGATTCCCACGCTGACCAGTTATGAAGCGCTCGAAGGCAACGTTCGTGGGGACAGGAGCAGCAGTTGAAGGAGCAGCAGGGACAGGAGCAGCAGGGACAGGAGCAGCAGGGACAGGTGCAGAAAGGACAGGAGCAGAAAGGACAGGAGCAGCAGGGACAGGAGCAGCAGGGACAGGAGCAGCAGGGACAGGAGGAAGGATGGTGGCCGTGGATGACGATGCAGCAGAGGTTGGAACCATTAGAGTTTTAACTCAAAAATTCAGAAGTATACAAGTATAGCCATTGATAACGATTTCATCAAAGTTTTGAGTGGCCGTTTTTTGGTTAAGAATTAATTTATATGGTTTTTAGCAGACAATAAAGTGTAAAATTTCTCCATCGATTGTTTTAATAACACTTAGACAGAAACATAAGATGAAACAATGTGAGACGTTCATTTCTGATTCACTATCATGACTAAAATATGACTTTTTACACCCAATTAGCCATCAGGTACTCCGAAGGTCATGAAAAAGTAATTGCTAATTGGTTATAAATTGTTACAATCTAGACAAGGACTGACTGTCTCCTTTTGTTTCCAGTTCATGCCATCAATACGCTAACTAAGAGAGCATCTAATACCTACGTATCACATCCTCGTATCCTGTTATGTAAAGCTAATTACCCCTTCTCCAATTCCAATGACAAAGGGAGAGCTTCCCTTTAGCGTTTGCGTGGAAAGGTGGACCACTGCGTAAACAAAGTAACGGTGGAAAGTTAATCAGTAAACAGTAAAGTAGTAACCCCAAAACATCGACTCTTGCACTATAAATGCATAAATGTATAAATAGTAACTATCGTCAATTGTCATGGGTTTGCAATGTAATGGGGTCTATTCCTCTAGCTTCATAAGTCGCTAGACACAACATTCCAAAGCATGAACTGGTGTAGTGTTTAGTCCAACTTGATCGAAACCTAAGATTTGAGAAAAACATGTATTATCAGTCGACGCAAAGTGATTTGAAAATTTAGAATCACAAGCTATCTATTTTAAACTTTGGTCCTACATTTTAATAGACGGACTTATATTTTAATTAATTTGAAAATTTAGATAAAATACATGAAATTGTACATGGCAAGGTCTTATTACCAGCACCTTCCAATCCAGTGTTTGGAGCGAAGTACGTTCGATGTACCTTTACCGTACTGTTTTTCTTCTGTACCTATAAGGTATTGGGTTTATAATCAGCATGTCTCTGATGTTGATTTTAACTTGATTGTGAATGGAAATATGTTTTGATAGTGAGGGTGCAGTTGTCGCCCTGAGTTCATATCTTTGATTGAAACTTCAGCACATCACATGTACATCACATGACACATCACGTGACAATTTGTTCATGTGACATATCACGTGACCTTCTCCTGGGGGTGCAGTTGTCGTGCAGCCACATTGCAACATTGCATTGCTAGTAACTATAATTGTACCATATAGTGACATAGTCCTATCGTTATCCATTGTCTTTCACTTGCATGACTGTATGTGAACCTTACACAGTTACACACGAAACTTCCCTTACAAGCTCCGTGTTCTTACACTTCGTACACTCATTGATCACATAATATTGCTTCATCTATGCAGAATATGTAAGATTCCTCTGGGATTTTCGGATCTCGCCAAGATGAATATGCACCCAGTCAGTAAAACCGCCAGGTTACGTCTTACCTGGAGTGAGTAACCTTCACTCATTACACCAGCAACACCTGTTATAAGTCGTTAGTCGTTTAATTAACATCCACGCAGTCTGCGATAGTGGTTTAGCTTTCCACAATGTGGATCGCATGGTTTCTTTAGAACACCCTGCTTCATTTAGTGCAGCTGCAAATGTGAATACCACTAATTTGAGAGCCCCATTGTTTCATGTGTGTGTGGCAACATTTTCATTCTTCCATGAATACATTCAGAATGGAAAATTACATCTTGAATATTCAATGATTTAGGCTCAATTGTTCAATGGCTCAATGTATGTAATTTGGGAACGCTTTTTCAGTTGTTAAGTCAATGAAAACGCATGAGGTGGAGGTTGCAAATTTGTACGCCATCACATACCTTTTACCCATAAATTGCTTGAATTTGAATTTTGTCCAAAAGACTGGTTAAAAAATGCCGTTTAAAGTTTGGCCGGTTAAATAAAAGTCCAATGATTTTTTTTGTATACATTATATCTTTTTAAATTTTATGCTTGTGCATTTCACCCTAGACGCACTTGAGTTTGTTTTTGAGTACCTGAATCAGTAAATGTAAGAATATTGGTGGTTACCAATTTGCCAATTGCCACAAGCAAACACACACATGAGTAGTACCCTACGAACTGTACTTCATACCACGTCATTAATCATTATCCCGATTACCTTGGCATAGATGTAGGGTCATGATATTAGTGATTGGATTGGTTACTCACGTTCGCTCACTCACTCCCAAGACACATTTGTCAGGTGACATGATTCAGGTCACATGCCAAGATCCACCCGGCCAGGTGCTCTGCGTCACAGATATTGCTCCCTTCTGGTTGCTTTCAGTTTTCACCCCGTTTCACCCAATATTATAGTCAACTGTACACAGCGACTGAGAATCATAGAAAATTCTCTTTGATTTCTGTTGATACTTCATGCTTCGTACTCATGTGTTTACTGGAAATCAGCATTCCTTGTTGTTCATTGTTACTTATGATATTTTAGGTACCTTCATGGATGTTATCTGAACTGCCAAATTCTCAGATTAATATTTTTGATAATCTTTATATACTTTCAGATCTGTATTTCTCTATGTTTGTATGTTTTCTCCTGTAATGAAGAGCCATTTCCTTATGACTGTGTTGTAGACATAGTTTCAGATTTGCAACCGGTGTTGTATGAAAACTGATGAATTGTTTCAAAACCTTTAACTAAGTAACGTGCTAGCGTATGAGTTTTCGACTTTCTTCATTCGATATACTGATATAGTGTGCAGCCACACCTCACAAAAGCCTGCAAAATATTGGATCATATCAATTGTCTAAAGCTAAACGGTTTATGAGCACATGCTTCATGTTTCTATTGTAAGATTGTACACTGTGCACTTTCTCTCAGTAGCTGTACTAAAGTTAGTATAAGTAATTGCATGCTCCAATAGCAACGTTGCCTTGAGAAGAAACAACAAACGTTCCTTATTACGTGTTTACGTAATAAACGCAATTTATTACCGAACTGATTGTTTCATCCATTCAGCATTCACTAATATGATCATGCTATCATCTTATCATGCTATCATAATAACATGCTCTTGAGCTATTGCGACTTGTTTGTCTACTTATTTTGTGTTTATGATTTCTGATTTTGTGCCTTTTTACGTTGACTGTGAATCATCAACTCGGCTCAAGATTTCAAGATTGATGTATATCTAACAATTAAATATTGCTTTAGTACAATTTCTAAAGACTGAAATTCCTTTATTCGAAGTAGGTAGCAGGTACGTGCGTCTACTTCACAGCAAATTTTTGGAGTCGATTTCTGTCTCTAAAAGATCAATTTTGGCACTTTATCCACCATAAAGTATCTCAAAATGACATGGCACACATGTTTATCAATAAGAAATCATAATAAAACGGTCATTGTAGATGAAATTGAAAAAAATCCAAAAATAATGATAATTTTGCCCTATTTTGATGAAATTTTCCCAGGAATATTTACGTTTTGCTGAAAAATTGACCTAAAGATGGACATAACTTTGGTTCTGATCAATATTTTCGCACAATTGAAAAAGTTTCTGGTGCCTTAGACAGTGTACTTTCCATTGGAACACAAAAGAAAGTAATGGAAGTATTAAAAACATCCCAGGAAAAAGTTTTTCTGGCATCAGCCTCTCGTTCGGGGGATAAAAAATCCTTCAAAAAAGGCCCAAAAAATTTTTTCTGTAAATTTTTTCAAGTCATATTATGATTTCAAACATATAATGTGGACCCAATTACCATAAGAACATGTTTAGGAGCTAAAGAAATGCTCTGAAATGGTCTATGCTAGCATGACCCCCTCTCACAGCTCACTGTGTACTTGTTATTGAATGTATGAATATTTGCCTCGTATTGATCTCTATCCACCTCCATGCACTCATGCAATGTGCAAGACTTTTAGGCAGTCTGCTCTTCATTTTCCGTTGTCGTGTCAACAGCTGCCAATATAGTATGAACTTATGAACTCATACAGAATATGTAAAGATACTGATCTTAAATGGTGGCATACCTATCATGATATTAAGTGTGATTTGAGTGACACATTCTTAGCCAGTTTAAGCGTTTATCGTAAACACCCTTGCTTAATAAGTTAATAGATCTTCAAATTCTCTCTCTCTCTCCATGTCACTCACCATACATTCATTATTCTCATATTGGAGCATCCCTGTTTTCTGATCGATGTCCGAATTCCGAATGTCCAACTACTTGGTTTTTACATCTCAATACTTAAATCATAATAAAATAGAAACTTAGAAATAGAAGTTTGTTGTTGTTTTATTTTGTAAAATAAGAAAATACCATCGTTATATGATAATGCAAAATTCAAGTGTCTTTTTAGTCAACTTATTAAAATTCCAGGCCAAAATATTTTGCTAATACAGACAGCAAGATACCGTGTTTGTAAAATTCTGACATAATCTCATTTAAATTTAGCATTTACTGTTGCTTATACTAAATATCTTATCAGTTATTTCCATGTCTAGATGTCTGTAGTTCTTCATTTCCCGTTGCCTTGTCAACACTTCCACAGCTATTTTGGTATTTTATAGTTATCCGACTTATAAAGATACTTCATATGATTTTGAATGGTAAAGTATATGAAAAATAAAACTCGTCGTGGAATGTGTAAAGATAGCGTACGAAAGTAATAATTTACCTTTATACATGCTTCATACATAATATGTGTTCTCACTTGAGCATACATATTAGTATATTAAGATATTATATTTCTAATTTATTTCTAATGACATTATGGTTATACGTAAATGTAGTATTATCTGGACACTTTAATTAGTATACTCGATTAGCCATTTGACTCTCAAAAAGTAGGATCAGGTTGGGAATTGGGATGGAACTTTTACAACCCTTGATAATTCTGCTAGCATACCCATTACGCATTACCCATCCTATTATTGTATGCTTTGTTCCAGGTTTCAACTATCTTTTGAAAAATGACCAACTAAAATCCCAAGCGTGCCAACGCTTCACCCCTAGCCTTTGCCTCAGCTGAGGTGCAATTGCTTTGAACAATAAATGCAGCCCCCGACTCGACCTGACTGTTAAACAAGTTATTCCTATTTTGGTTTATCCCATAATATTTCCGCTCTCAAGTTGCCTAGACATTTGAGTCTTCACGCATATTTATTCAGTCAGGTAGATTGTAGCACCACCCTGGCCTGCAGTATTGTGCCAGTAGGCAGTAGCCTGCCAGTCGCGAATATTGCTGGCCTGAGGTGTTGCTTCACTTTACCTGCGATTGGAAGTCTAGGTATGTTGAAGTATTTAAATTGGATATTTGAGTAGATTGACAGCTCATATTTATTATGTACCATTATGACGTTCATATATTGCAATTTTCATTTGCGTAACTCTACTGCATCGTGTGACTTTCAATTAATGTTCAATTCGATGTACAGTCACAGGATGACTATGACTGTTAGAATGTGTGCTTGAACCAGCAGTTAAAGTTCTATCGACTTATTATTTTCATCAAAAATGCCCCTACCAACCCGTTCAGAGTTCATTAGTAATAATCCCCTATAAGGGCTGATCTGATGGATCTGCGTTACATGCTCTGCATATTTGAATTCTTTAGTCATTCTATGCTGTCGCCACTCTTGGCATTTTGCTCCATCATAAACGAACTTCAGTCAAGGAATTCGAATTCTGCTCCACCGCAATTTTCTGGTTGTAGGACAGGTCAAGTCCAAAACTACCTTAGTGGTATAAATTATGGTTTCTCATTATTAAGACGACTTTCTAACCTTCAATAGTACACACCTTAAATTTTACAAATCTTTAATTATACTGACTATAATTTCTAAAATCAATTTTAACAGTTTCAAGAAATTTCCTGTCCCCACCATTCTACCCTTCTTTTATATTTTTTGCATTGATTTCGTTAGGATTTTGGGCTGCGTTTTACCGTTCTTGAAAATTAGAGACTAATTGAGAGAGGCTACAAATTCGTTAAAATTTGATCTATTATGGGAGAATTTTCAGAGCTATAACTTTTCTCTCAAATTAATAAATACAAACCATATCTATTACCACTAAGGTATATGATATATCACTTAATTCGTGACGAACTTCTCTTGAAAACTACAAAATTTGGCTAGGCTTTTATGAATGATACCTGGAGAACATTGAAATACCCATCCCACAGTGCCCTACATGCATATTGTGGTCTGGTTATAAGTGCTATAGAATTATCTCCTGGTTTTATACTACCCTCAACTGTGGCCTACAAATCCTTTGAATATTTGAATTTAAGCAGGTCAATCACCTGCTTAAATGTCGTAAAATGGATTTTCTATTGCGAAAGTACTACTCTACTGTACTAAAGTTTACGAAGTATCGGTATATCGGCAGGCTCATCAAATGAACCATGTGGCAACTTTCAGAGTTCTAGACCTACCGGTGATCGTTAATTAACATTATTGAGACATGATGCTAAGGTCTCACAGTAATCATAGGAGCTACGTAACCTTAACATCACTATGTTTGTTCTGTAAACCATGATCATGATAACATTATGTCGCTGTAGGAATGTTATGTGCACATATTATTATTATTAGGACTAACAAGTGCCTCGGTCATTGCACTGGGTTGTTATTATCTAAGTTGGCATTTCCTGGGTAGCACCTGTTAAGGGGGCCGGGGGGGTCTGAGGTCGATTTCCCGTTTTTTGTTGTTTCTGATAGAGCTGAACGCCAGCTACCAGTAGGTTTTTACCGCATCAAAAAATATTGTTCCTAGCCGAAGTTATGAATTTTTCAAATCACGATTTTGCCTGTGATCACGCGATTTGCCGAAAATCAACTTTAAAATCTATCTCCTCCTACAGTTTTTGAGGAAAACCCTTGAAACTTGGTAGTTATGTTCTAGGGCATAAAATAAACTTTTGATCGGTCAGATTTTTGATTTAGGCCTCAGAAGTGAAAATATGAATTTTCAAAGTTGGCTCCTGTCCAAAAAATGGTCAAAAATGGCGATTTTCAAATTTCAAAAGCCCATATTTTCACTTCTGAGGCCTAAATCAAAAATCTGACCGATCAAAAGTTTTGTTTTAAGCCCTAGAACATAACTACCAAGTTTCAAGGGTTTTCCTCAGAAACTGTAGGAGAAGATAGATTTTAAAGATGATTTTTGGCAAATCGCGTCGAAAGTTTGCGCGCGCACTGTAATCACAGGCAAAATCGTGATTTGAAAAATTCATAACGTCGGCTAGAAACGATATTTTTTGATGCGGTAAAAACCTACTGGTAGCTGGCGTTCAGCACTATCAGAAACAACAAAAAACCGAAAATCGACCTCAGACCCCCCCCCCGGCCCCCTTAAGACACCAAGTAGCAGGCGCAGCCATTGCATTTTTAGTAGATGTGTGTTGCAATTCTACTGATTACGTTATAAAAGCAGTGACCGAAGGGTGTGTTCTACTATTGTTACTCATAGTATTTGTTGTAGTGGTTCCATGCTTTTGGCTTCTTGGGAATCCACTGACATTTTATCATTTTACTTTTTTCAAAAAGGTACTCAAAGTAAAATTTCGCCTAGCAATTCCTGGTCTTCGTTGACTGTAATTTCTTTTAGAAAATGAGTAACCCATGAGTTCCTCTCGGTCTTCTCTGCAGTCCTTGATCCCTCCTTACCAGTTACCTCCTTAGAACATGTAGAAAATATGGCTGTTTCACTAGCAAGACGGCTCCATCCTTATTTCTATATTTGTCTCATCACAACTCCTTCACATCGCGTTTTGTTCAGGCTGCCGACTAATTTACTACGAAGTCCAAAGTAGCCAGTTCTCTTGACAATTAGGGTATATATTACTGTAGCTTTAATAAGTAAAGAAGTAAGAAGAGTTTCTTTGGTTATCTTGTATTCAAGGTCCGGACATTAAGTCTGTCGTTTATGTTTTAAAGTCGACCATTGTTGTATTGTCCATTAATTACATGGACTATTTGCCTTAATCATATCTCGTGGTTGGCATTGCTCGAACTTCAAGCATCCTTCTTTAGAACTAGAGACATGGCATTACATGGCCTTCCTAGGACTCTAGAAGGTGTCAGTCATCTCGTAGTTTTCAAAAGGCCCCTTCTTGAGCTCGGATTTTTTCCCAACAAAGTGGCAATTGTTTCTTCTTTTTTTGAATCTAGCATCACCGTCCAGAAGTCGGTGATGAACATGTTTTGATGAAGATAATATCGAATGTTGGTTCTTCTTCTTTTTAGGCTTTTATCTATTTATATCCGCCATCCGGAACGTTGATTTTCGATATAAAAGTATAAAGTTTGATGGAACACGTTGGAGTCAGAAACGGTTTGCTATACCTATAAATCTATAACGTCAGTGCTTTTCCGGAAGTTTCAAGTTACTGAGAACCTATACTGATTACTACTCAGGTCTCATTACCCAATTTAAGGTTAAACATAACTCCAATGTATGCCAAATCGACTTTTCCTTCAATCTCTATCCGTCTTATATGACTATATGCAACAGTAGATGGTAGGAAAATGGATAGGCAGTTCAAATTGTTATATTATCTGGAATTTATGAAAACCAGGTTATTTGCTTGCTTGTCTTTTCCGTGATCATTATTATTCCAAATTTCCAACCTTCTAATAGCAAATCGTAACAAAGTTGCTGTTAAAGCCTCCCAAGCTCCGAGGCCGCAGTTGCTAATATCCACAAGGAACAACTTAAAGTCTAGAAAAGTCAGCGTTTGGGGTTATAGACCATCATAACCTAGTCAACCATTTGTTCATTTGGACAACAGCCATGATTTGGTGTGATTGTTAGATTGCTGACTGTAATGCATATGTTTTAGTTTCATTTCAAGATTTCACAGGTCTCCTTTTTTAATACGTTTTCACAAAACTAGTACAATGCTTTTTCTTCTACAGGAGTGAAGGAGAGGGATTTCTTTTGAAGTTTTATGATAAATAGGACGAGCAGAGTTGTCACAAACATCGTTTATTGTAGCAATAAAACTGCAACCCTAGAAGAAAAACTATGATGTAGTAGTACGGAAATTTTCAAATGTTCTATCAACATTCATTTTCAACCATCTGAAGATTATAAGTTGATTAGCATAACAGATAATAAAATTATTCAATCAACATGAGTCAGTACTGATAGTGTAGTCAATACTGTCAGTACTGACTCATGTTGATTGAATAATTTTATTATCTGTTATGCTAATCAACTTATAATCTTCAGATGGTTGAAAATGAATGTTGATAGAACATTTGAAAATTTCCGTACTACTACATCATAGTTTTTCTTCTAGGGTTGCAGCCTTGCAGGTTCCTTCCTCCCTATAGTTTTTGCTTACGATCTTACACTAAAGGTACACGTGAGTTATGACGAAACCCCTCATTATTATAATGCCTTTAATAGTAGATTTTGATTTGACGCGCAATATTCACTGGGGATGACACTGCGGAGGTAATTTTCATCATGAGAAAATATCGAGTTACATATTCTGATATTTTATGACCATGTGTTGCTGTTGCTTAGTTGGTGTTTTAAATTGTCTTAATTTTTCCACGTTATTATCATATAGACGGGTCGGGGTGAACGGAAGGTCGGAAGGTTAATTACTGAATTCCTGTGTAACTTTTGATAAGTTTTTATTCAAAGTTTTTATTAAGAGATGAGGTCACCGTATAAGGGGGGGGGGTTGAAGTATTAAATTATATCCGGATAGAATAGTTGGACGAGCCTTTGTAGTTTTAGTATAATTCTTTGGTTTGAACACGGCACAAACAAACCTTAAAGCAAAACATGATATGAATTCTAGGTACATTCAGATCACATGAAGTTGTAATTTAGTAGATTATAGGAAATCGTTTGATTTATCAAAATATCGCAGGCGGGAATTTTAATTAGTTTCGACTTTCGAATTTCTTGTGGTAGGTGGCTAAAACGTGCAAGTATTAATCCATAGACCATTATATATGACCCAGACCATATATTCTAAAATGGCTCAAATACTCTAGGTCCATTATTGATCTAGTGGAACTTCAGGCTGAGCATTCTGTGTTTGAAGGAAGCAGGAAACGCTAATTTCCCGGTCTCAGCGTACAATATGCAGGAAATTTAGGAAATATTATCATTTAAATAAGTTCTGTAATCCTGCTTATTCTAATTGATTGCTACGAGTCTTTGAGATGGCTTCTATATTTGAACTCCAGCAAAGCTAAAAGTATTTCAGTGCTATTCCAATATTCCAGTCGATTTCCACAGATTGCGGTATTAGATTATTGGACAATCATAATTGAAGTATTCATATTTTGGTTACAATTCAATATCCATTTTGAAGACTTTTGAATTTGCTGCCCATCGGTCCGATGACATAACAGTAATAAAGTAATTTTGGCTTAGAAGGATTCGATTTGATCACGCAATTGACGGTTTCAAGTACGTTTAGCCCATAGTACTTCATTCGCCAATCGCTTGAGACTTTCCTGCAAAATTGACATTTCCTCATGTATATTCTTATATAGTACAATACATGTAGTGTAGTATGTACCTTCTTTTGTAGTTTCCTGGGCATGAAGCTGAAAGGACGATGGTTCTGATTAGTGACTTATGAAAGTACTATGTATTTACAGTTTACACCGTCTTTGAGATTTTCTACATTTCTCAGCGTTGCACGGCAAGGAAGGTACTCGAAACGTTGACTTTGCCATCAAAAGTCGGCTGCTTTGTTATCAGCGGCAAATTTGAGTTTTGGCTTACTCAAAGGCCCATTTGACATTTCTTAATCAACGAGTTGATTGTAAACTCGCAGGCTGATTAAGTGATTAGACTTAGCAAAGTGATTTCGGGTTACTATGGGTAAGCTTATGTACGGTCAATATTAAATACTGTGCCACCTTACCTTAAAATAATTCAGTTCCACCGGTATGACCGGCCTCTCTTGGCTCCGCTCTAATACACTAATTGATTCCACAGTGTGAATATTAATAGATTAATAAGCCAATGAAGCTTGATAACGCTCATTTGGAAATTGGGAGTACATTCAACGGAAACGTGGCTCTCGATAATACCACCAATGCATTCTTACATTGTGCATCATGAATCATTGATCAAGGCGACATATTCAGTCCTTTGTCATCTCGACACTTCCTCTCTCCTGCACAATATAAGAACATAATATCGACCTCGACTAATAGGAGGTTGACAATGACGTTAATTACTGGGCTTCAAGTGGTCAGAAGGCAATGTCCAACTACCCTCTTGTCTCGTGTGAACAACACCAAACTACCACTGAAGCTCATGAATTATTGCAATGTTATAGCAGAGCTTGAGGCCGTGTGCAACTCTAATAGACATGATCATCAGATCATCCCACCCCGTGCTATTGATGTTATTATTGTAGTAATGATGTTACTCGCGACCGTCTATGGTTTTTGTGCGACTGATGTTATGCATGTATGAACTTATGAAGGTGGTGCTGGGAGTGTGATTGTTACAAGTAAATTCCACTTAATTGGTTCCTTTGATCACCAAACTGTGTAAGTTGAAGTATTGAGCTTGGACTTTGGACTGCTCCAATCTCGATAATCATGGCATGAAATTTAAAAAAATGGGCATCTTTACTTTATTAATAGGAACAAATGGGTTGATAAAGTGCTAGACTAATAACTTATTAAGTAATATAATAATGTTCTATCAGCAAACAACCCCGAAAAAGCCCGAGTGGATATGAAAATTGGCAAATAGGGGTGTAATTTTTCGGGTCCTATGGGGGTTTAAGTTGGTTTGACCAGAAATTTTGAAAAAGTTACCATAATATTTGTTGGTATCTTAGGCTCTTTTTTAGAAATGGAACCATTTATGTCGTGCAATTTTTGGCAATTTCTGAAATCGTACCATTTTTTGCTGATCAATTTTTGGCCTTTTCTGAAATGATACCATTTTTGTTAGGGAAATTTGGGCCTTTTCTCAAGTGGTACCATTTGTTTTTGTGATGTTAGGCATTTTCTCAAATGGTACCACCAAGAATGAAATTTGGCACAGCTTCAAGATTTTAACCCCCTTAGTGGATATAAAAAAAGTCAAATCGGGCTTTATTTTTTCGAGTTAATGCTTTAATGATGTTTTTCGGTGTTTCCTCCCCTATTGAGATATTGAGATACTTCACATGTTTATGACTTTATGACTTGTAACTTATAATTAAAACTAATGGTACCATGGTTCATTCTGTACAAATTTGCATCATGTGTTGGAATGTCGCTGTTTCGCCCTCACTCTACGTTTTATAATTTTATCGTAGCTATTTCATGGCTCTTTCATAGAATAATTTTACATTAAATTGTACATTAAAACAAACTACAACTTATTTTACTATCCAACTACGGTTTTGAGTTTTTTAAACCTATGTAAACCCCAGTTCAGTCACCAAAACTTTCGAATCAATACTTCAAGAGTCGAACATTGACATAATGAGCTTTGTCATAACTTCTTAACTTGCGCTAATCTATTAAAGTATTAACCCCATACATTGATAACAGGTATTAATTAATGTAAACTGCAAAATAGATTGATCTCGGAGATTGAAATGCTTATAATATGTTAATACCAAGTTACCAAGTCGATTACCAACAAAGTTTGAGATTTGGGTTGATTTACTGGCTAATGAAGAAGATCTTCTCGGTACTCGGTACAGCATCTTGTGTTCAAATACTCATCTTATTTAATTACGGTAATGCAGTACTTTAGAACTCTCATTTATTATAATATTTGGCCTTGCATTCGAATATTCGACCATGTATTCGACTATTCCTCTATTTCATCATTCCGTTGACGATCTCACTGCTTGAGCATTTTGTCATTTTACTGGTCTGAAATCTGAGCAATAAATGGGGTGAAAATGCTACCATACACATAGTAAACATTAACCGTTAGTAATTACACCTAAATTACAGTTCCGAAAATTTTCCTTGTGCTGCTAGTTGTATGGCGTATGAGCTTTGTAGCTTCTACTCAATACACACCTTGACACGAGTAACCATCCAGATTGCAGAAGTGAGTCTATGACTTGTGAGAACTCGAAGAGACTTCAGTAGTGTACTTGCAAAGTGGTCCTGGGCTTACCTCCATTATGGTGCAAGGGAGTCACGACCCACTTTAAACGAGAAAGCCTGTTGTATGTTATTCAGGTGCCTTAATACTCAATCGGTTTGATTAATTGGAATATTGGATGAATACAATATAAAACATTGACTCCAAAGCTCCAGCAGTGTTTGTTCGTGTTGGCTCATAAAAAAGCGTGCTATATCATCTAAGTCTGCCCCAGTAGTTTGTATTCGGTTGCAACTGGTACCGATGTCATGTCATAATATGTTCCATTTACTTCTTTACTTTTTGAATCTGATTCTGGATAGCTGTACAATGAAATGACTTTTCATCAAGGATCATTTACCTTGTGCTGTCAGTTCTCATGAATCTTTTTTTGTATTTCGATTGTTTAATCTGTTAACGCCTTACGTCAAACACATCACACGTCAATAAATCGTTAGATTTTCACACATAAATTAGTATAAAAAGTTTTCATCTAAACTTCATTCTTTACAGATATAGTTTTTGACATGAGGAGAAGTGACAAATAATCGATCACGTTTTTCAAGAAATTGTAGGTTTTAAAGAATATATCATTAGACAGCTCAGTTGGCCATTTCTCCACCTATGAATAGATATTTCGGTAATACCGGCTGTTATTAGAGTAGCAATATGGTGTGAAGACCGTTTATAATACGTAGATTCTTTGAAGAAAGTGGCACTACGGGAGCTCGAAACTTCGGAATAAGGGATAATCACAGTTTAAACCACCCCATATTCCTGCTTAAATCTTTAAATAACACCCGTACACTTCCCCATACTGCGTAATTAAACGCTCTAGCTCTGCAGAATAAAGTTTGTTTTTTTATTTATTCATTCGTGGAAACATTAAAAAGTGGGATAGCGACTGATAATTAATTCCCGGTTGATTATTGATAAAATACTCGATATTATAGTCGTTGTAAACGGTCCATTCTTGATAATAAAAGTGACTGAACGTATGGTATAAAAGCATCTTCGCTCGGAATGCGTCTGGCCATTTGAATATTTAAGGGGTTTTTGGGGTGTCGATGGCTAAAATGCTAAAACGGAGTTTTTGGGAGGAAATGATGGACTGATGAAGAGCATCCTGAATGGAGAAAATATTGTCCTTAACCTGAGTTATGTGATTATTTGGCCTAAAAGTCTATTGAATAATTTTTTTCACTTTCATACCAAAGTCATGTTTGCTTGATTCTCCTAAACTCCTAAAATATCTGGGATGCTTCTCTATAGCCAGTATAGCCCCATCATTCCCTAACCCTAAAGAGGATTGGACAGGAGTGTTTCCCAGGCTCATTAAATACGTTATATACCTACCACTGCAGAATTGATATTATGGTAATGTTAATTTCACAACATCGGGGAGGGAGAAAGCGCTACATTAAATACGTTTATACACAGGTTGTTTCAATATGCCCAATACGCCCATATTAAAAACTCTTAAGTGCTTCAGTTGAAACATTTTAAGCACTTTCTTCCATTAATGTGAGATTTGAGCTGTCACGATGATATTTTGTATTATCGATATCTAACGTTACCGTGTTATCGATTAGAGCTGATCTCCTATCCTCCCTCACCAAGATTATGTTATAATATAATGTATCATTGTACGTGCTCCTTCATAATTAGTTAATTAGTTCATTATTTGTACACATTCATTCACTTAAACACACATTTATTCCACCGTTTATCTTTTGATCAGCCAGCTCCATTTCTTCAATCTCTCGCTCTTTCGATGATTATCATTACAACATTAAATATGTACACTTTGCTACATGAACTCATGAACTGAAAAGTGTAAATCGACTGCCACTATAGTTCCTTTTCCAATCATTTATTAACTCAATGCTCTGTTCTGAAAAGTGGGCTATGAGTTGATTCTTTTATGCCAGTATTATCTGATTATTTATGATTCTATGAATTGTAATTAACTGAAATCTTGAAATTTTTCTCCTTTATTATTCGATATTTGACGTTTTGACTGCTAGTAGATCTATGGGTTGCGTTCAAACGAAGGAGAAGACGAGTAGTAACATGAACAGCATCAGCAAGCAGTCCCATTCGGGGAGTAAGAAGAAACAGAACGGATCCACCAAAAATGAATCCCTAAAGGTGAGAAACTTATAAAACTTATTTGAAAAATCGCTGTTTGTAAGTTCAGCTACGCGTTCCTTTTACAAGTTAGCAGTGTAACGTTGCATGGAAGCTATTTTTCCCGATCCGCGTTCGAGGAGCCACATAATTTGCTAGTTTTGGGCATAAATTACATGCCTAATCGTTTAATTTTTTCACGCACGGGGAGAATGAAGGGTTTATCATCCGGATTGTATGCATTAATCAGTGTAATTAACAATGAGGCCGCAGGCCGAATTGTTAATTTTTGCATTAAATTCGATGATAGACATGTTTAACCACCCAAACGCCTAGATGGACCAAAACCACAAGATTTTGTTGGTGGTTATTCGGGGGAAGGGTTAAATGAAGGGTTTATCATCCGGATCGTATGCATTAAGCAGTGCAATTAACAATGAGGCCGCGGGCCGAATTGTTAATTGACACGATTAATGCATTAAATTCGGATGATAGACACTATTTAACCATGACCCAAACGCTAAGATGGACCAAAACCACAAGATTTTGTTGGTGGTATTTCGGGGGAAGGGTTAATAAATTCTCAATCTCCATTCCGGTATTTTGTATCCATGTCACGTGACTGGGTCACGTGTTCTGGAACTTAGTGTGAGTGGCACGTGGCAGACATATCACACATTAATGTATTAATGTTGCTGCTTTTGGGTACAACACAACACACATTAAATTAACTAACTGAGGCAATGGAGGCCTCAAATATGATTGTAGCACTGATGATGTTCTAAAAGTATAGTACTTTGCTATTTTACAATCAGCTCGTGTGTCTCATTAAAGTGTTATGAAACCTGGCAACTGACAGGGACAAAGTATAACTGCTTTTGGGTCACTGTTTAAACTTTTAAAGCTAAAATGTCTTGAGGCTGGATCAGTGGAGGTCCAGGGCGGGCTGCTATAATTAATCCAATATACGAAATGTCACGTGAATGAAAATGCATGCACGAAAGTCAACTTTTTTACGGCAATCGATTCTTGTTATTCTTTTTAATAAGAACGTTATTGGATTCTCAACAGAATGGCATACCTTTAGCACCTCACTTTGTTACATGGCCAATAAATACCTTTCATCCTATTATATATGGATAACATGAAATAACAGCCTCTCACCGTCAGGGTCCCATTCCGAAGGTTGTTATATACGATGCTTCTGATGTAGAAGACGCGGACGACAGGTGAGGCAGATTCCGGGAATCCCAGCACCACCATTCCTCCTCAAGATGCCGTCCTCCGAGATCCTGTTCGCCGGAGAGAAGAGCAGACTTTGTACATATCCTATTCCTTTACTTACGTGTGAACTATATGAATTCGTGAACTCTGTGCCCCCGAGCTGTTGTCCAAAACAACGGCTTATTTGATGTTATCTTTCATGGTAATACTGACTTGATGATGTAGTTTTCTGTTATCTCCCAGCACGAATTGTATTTTGTTTTTGACAAATAAAGTTTGATGTTGATGAATTTAGAGTATTTTTAATCATTTATCCGAACTATGAGTTTATTTCATTTTCACTTTTCATTGATGTGAATTTACCTCTACCCTTGATGTGATTTCCGCGCATTTGGGACGAAATTGGGACAAATTTTGGTCAAAATGAGAGAATTTGACCATTGCCACTTTGACAATATCTTTGACACTTTGCCATATCTCATCGGCTATAAAATGGTGAACATTGATTTAAAAACCACTCATCAAGGTTAAATTGGCATCTGATTTATGTTTTAACGCGTAAGGTGTCTATTTGCCAAACTTTGTTCCAATTTTGAGAAAGTTGGACTTTCTTGTACCAAGTGAGCAAGTGAACAGCCGTGGTTCAAAAATAACGAAAAATCTATTTTGGGCATGTTTCCACCATTGAATTTTTTTGAATTTCAGTAGGATAAACTTGAAAACAAAATAAAAAGCCGTCATATTAGGAATATTTCGACATATGCTTTATGTCATTTTCAACCTGAATATTGATTATTTATTATACAATGCTAGCAAGCGAATATATAATAAGCGGTTACATGTCGAAGTGGTGACTGTATACCGCAACTTACATAGTCGAGGCGAAGCCGAGACCCCGTAAGTTGGATAATGGACGAGGCTGGCTGAGTTCATTATCGAAGGTATACGGTGACACCTGAGGTCATGAAACCGAATTATACCCCGACCGGAAATAGCTGGAACCAAATATTTTCTCACCAAACAACAGTATTTTTCTCTATTCGGGTCTGACGACCCCTCGTCCGATTCAACGCTTAAGTAGATTTTTTGAGTGCTCCTTTATAAAAGTCAAATTTCATTTAAGCTTTTTACACTTTAATTCAGTGGAGACCGTATAATAAGCGGTTACATGTCGAAGTGGTGACCGTATACCGCAACTTACATGGTCGAGGCGACTGTGTAAGTTGGATCATGGACGAGGCGTGCCGAGTTCATTATCGAAAGTATGCGGTCACAGCTGAGATCATGGAACCGGATTATACCCCGACCGGAAATAGCTGAGACCTACTATTTTCTGACCAAACAACAGTATTTATTCCCACTCGGGTCTGACGACCCTCGTCCGGATTCAACGCTTAAGTAGATATTTGAGTGCTCCTTTATAAAATCAAATTTAATTTTAAGCTTTTTCGCACTGTAATTCAATGAAGACCGTATAACCAAACTTACACGGTCGCTAAAACAAGCTTGGGAGGGGTATAACCAAACTTACATGGTCGCTAAAACAGGCTTGGGAGGGGTCTAATATACGCTTAGAGCATGGCTGGGAATGCGCTAATAGAAATTATTGCACGAGGCGTAGCCGAGTGCAATAATTTGTATTAGCCAATTTTGAGGGTACTTGTAGGCGTGCAATAATATACGGTAAATACACACTTGGGTGTGTAATTACCACATTAATTCCACGAGCTTGCGAGTGGAATTCATGCAATAAATGCACGAGCTTGCGAGTGCATTTATTGGAGTAATTGCACGAGCTTGCGAGTGCAATTACGATGGTAATTTACACACCCAAGAGTGTATTTACTGTATTATTACCCTGCCATATATGCAGCAATCAAAGGAGACGGTTTGAAACTTGGAAACAAATGAATGAACGTATTGCGTATTCGAACTCAATGTTTTATGGAGAATAGGTACAGTGGAACACTATTTCATGATTGAACCAGGCGAAAATTTTGGACAAATTTGCCAGTGATGAATTTGTAAAAGTCAACATCATCATCGTGTCGGGGTTAATTCAGCGAATATATTCAAAAGTCCAAAAGTGCAACTGAAAGAACCAGCGCCCAGCACTGATGCATACTCATAAGTGTATGATCTTCCATCGCCATAAAAACATGAATAATGAAAGTTTTTAGTAGGCACTCAATCGAAAGCAAAAAAATTCGCTCCACAACCATTAGCAACTGAGAGCTACAATCATATAAGAAACAAACACTGACGAATAGAAATGACAGGGCACAGAAATAATGCAAATGAAATTGATAGAACGGAGCAATACACCATACATACGGCGCCACAAGTCTGCGTTATATCTCTAACACAAGATAAATAAACATTGAAACACGAATAGAGTTATCAAGCGCGTCTGGGTGGCGCCATATACGATAGCGTCCCTTTTATCTATTTTATCTTTAATCTTGTGTTGCTCTATAATATCGTTTAGATATATCGTATTTTATCTTTTGTGTTCCTTATTTACCTTATCTCGTGCTACCAAATGTACCATTGAGAATATAACATATATCGTACCGAACACATTGTGCTCCTTATCGCTATTTTATCTTGTGTCACAGTATATACACGGTTAAGAATAAATTATATCGAATCGTTTTATATGAAAAGTGCGATAACAGATATCATGGGAGCTTATTATTCTCCCATCCTCAAAGAGATAGCAAATAGGTTAGAATCGCGAATGGCTTCGTTTCAGAAAATTTGTAGTAATTCAACAGTAGTAATTCAACAGTTGGGAATAGTAATTCAACTACTTGAATAGTAATTCAACAGTTAGGGTATAGTAATTACACACTGAAATTGTGTAATTCAACTGCTGGGTACGGTGATATTACATGATTAATATTGCCTCAAAATTCCAAAAGCAATACAGCACTGCAGGGTAATAAGGGTACATTGCACTCCTCACATTGGCTAATGCACTTAGAGCATGGCAATGGTCATGACGTTATTAAATAGAATCGGCTTTCGCCTGTGCAATAATTTGGTATTGTCTCACTCGGCCTGCTCCTCGTGCGATTAACAATATTGCACCTCGTCTACGCCTCGTGCAATAATTTTATATTAGCCAATTTGAGGCACTTTGTAGGCGTGCAATAATAAGTAATATACTCCTCACATTAAGAGCATGTGGCAAAATGGTCATGACGCTAATAATTATTGCACTCGGCTTCGCCTCGTGCAATATTTCCAGTATTGTCGCACCTCGGCCTGCTCTTTCGTGTGATACATTGAAAGAATATTGTACTCGCTACGCCTGTGCACAATTTCTATTAGCGCATTCCCAGCCATGCTCTAAGCGCATAGCGCATCTCCCAGCCATGCTCTAAGCGTATATTGTCGCACGAGGAGCAGGCCGAGTGTGATTACCAGTTTATTGCACGAGGCAGCTCGTGCAATAATTTTATTAGCGTCATGACCATTTGCCATGCTCTTAGTGTATTAGCCAATGTGAGAGTTCAATATTATGATGACTTTTGGATTGGGATTGGTGAATTGAGGAATATGGAAATCCACACCGATATCCGTGTGTAGTAACATTATTATTTACCGATATCCGTGTGTTGTTAACGATTCTGATTTCAACTGGATTAACGGGCCGTGAGTTGGCTACTTATTATTTAACTCACAGCCCGTTCGCCGAGTTTGAAATCCAGATTACGGAGCAATCTCGTACTTTTTTCGATCGTTAATAATAGTGTTATGTTATCGGGATATCGATATCGGTGGATTTCCATATTCCACTGGCTTCGCCTCGGTGGAATATTCACCAATCCACACCTCAATAGTGTGTAGTAACATCATATTATTCACCATGTGGTAGGGTTATTCCGGTTGAATAAAAACGTTATTTAGAGTTTTTTGTCGTATTATTCCACCTTTTTTTAGTATTATTCACACTTTTACCATGTTATTCCACTCTTACACCGTGTTATTTGCCATTTTATGGTGTTATTCAACACTTTTCCCAAATTAGTGATACGACAGAACGTCCTTTTCTGCTGGGAGAGCTGGCACACTGCTAATTTGCCTGATCAGTAGATAATTGCTCTCCACCAAAAAAGTGATACTACGGAACGTCCTTTTCTGCTGTGAACTGTACAGAATGCTAAAAAAAATCAGCCTTTTAAAGGCTCAAAGCTTTGTACGTTTGTACACTTGGTGAATAATATCGTTACACAACTCATAAGTATGAAGTAACAGCTTGTTTTCAACTCGGGCTACGCCCTCGTTGAAAACAAATCATTATTCAACTCAGCCTTCGGCTTCGGTGAATAATGCGATTTATGAACTCGCTTCGCTCGTGGCATAAATCATGTTACTTCACACTTATTCGTTGAGTAACTCTATATTATTGCACGCCTACAAGTACCCTCAAAATTGGCTAATACTTTATAGCCTACAAGCACACAAACATTATCTTTAAACCGGTAAATTTAAACTAGACGGCGTTACACACTGAAGACCACAAAATATGTCATACTACGTAGCAAACCAACAGAAATTAATAAATTACCATCAAAGTCTAATCACTGATGATATTGTACAGATAAAGTGTTAAAAACCGATACAAAATCAATGCATTTAATACAAAGTAGTACTTAGAAAATGTTTAGCGGAATCGACCACTCCTGCGTATTAAGTGTCTGTTTTCTACCTAACTTAAGCATGATACTCTCCATATAGCGGAGCCGAAGGTCGTGAGAACATCTTTCAGTAGGAATGTTCATTTTGTCATTTTTTCAGAAACCATAAACTCATAAAGAAAATTGGGGCCTATGTGCTAGTTTTCGAGATATAACGTCAAACCCATGGGGATACTGACGAAAATGGTTCACAAATGACAAAAAGTTAATTCTGGACACGTTCCCACCATTGAAATTATCAGAAATTTTATAAGGATGATGATAAAATAAACTTCCCTCCCTGCAAAATTACACCAAATTGAAATGGTTGGAACATGCCAAGCATCTAATTTTTGTCATTTCTGAACCCTTTTTCGTCGGTATTTCCTTGTTTTCGTCGCTTTTTCCTTGTGTTGAGCCTTATATCTCGAAAATTAGCACATTGACCCCAAATTCAATGCTGGAAACCTGCTCAAAACCGTCTCTTCTCTTCTGTGAACCATTTCTCTGAGTCAAAGCTTTCACGTTTTCACTCTTGAAGTCTTGAATGCAACTAATTCTCATAGATAATCATCAGACTGTGGGTAATTTTCTTATTTCATGATTCAAAAAAATTATCAAATATTTCCAAGTTAATTAGTTAATTGTGCGTTCGGATTGGTTCACTTTTAGTCGAAAGTCCTGCCGAACATCGTCCGGCATCTTTTGTTTGCGTAGCGCGCGAGTCATAAATTTTGCCACGACGTTAAAATTTAGTCACTAACCATGACAGAAATTTCACGCGCCAAGCCGCGCGCAAGACTCTGTTCGAATACCTTATTGGCCTTTATTTAACCGGCCTTTTAGGACAAAAACGACTTTCAAATTTTTGTCCAAAGGGCCGGTTTAAAAAAAGGCCGGTTAAAGTGGGGCCGGTCAAATTAAAGGCCAATTAATTTAGGTCAAATGAAACTTTTATGACTTGGCTCATATAGTTTAAAATTAACTTGGAGTTCATTACATAACACTTTTATGGCCTAAATCATGATATTAGACCGGGATTTGGGTCTTTTAGTGAATATAAGGGGCTTTAGAGGTCATTTCAGAGTATAAAATCCTTGATCTGGCAACCACCTGTAAAAAATTTTGTCCAAGGGGCCGGTTAAAACGGTTCAACACTGATTCAATTTTTGTCCATAGGGCCGGTTAAAAAAAAGGTCGGTTAAAAAAAAGGCCGGCTAAATAAAGGCCAATAAGGTATTCTTTTCGTTGAAAATTGCTGTTGCCAAACTTTTTTTGGTTGTTTCAGCCTTCTGGGTATACTCTGCCGCACATGCAGCTTTGAGTGAAGCCACGGATTAACTAACTAACTTGGTAACTTGGTTGAGTTTATCCGAGAGTCGAAAAGGTCATCAGAGGTCCTCAATCAAAAATACACTTCACTATTTTTCATCGCGCGTTCCATTGCTTTTGCGCGTTCCCGGTGCATTGCGCTCCCAAACCAATTAATATACGCGCGCAAAATCGATTTCAAGTCGTATGAAATGCTTAGTTACGCCGCGCGCTGTCTTTTGTGAATAACTTCTACGTAATAGTGATATTTAATTTCGCGTTGGATAAAACGAAATTCATTTATAAGTCGAATCACAGTGCAGAAGCCGGGCATTTCCATTTGCTGCTTGTTGTATCGTGGTTATTTTTTATGAATGAACATAGTGCAATGAACATAGTGCAATATTTTTTGGTGCCACTCTTGACAGGGAAACTCATTCCCTTCGACTTTATGTTACGCAGCGTTTAATGGTTCGCGTGGATCGCCGTATTATGATCATGATCAACCGTCTCGGGCAACTTTCATAATTTAGTAATTCGACCTGAAAGTTAATATATCTACATTCAAGCAATTTGAACTGAACGAATGAACGATCCTGGGTCCTTGCAATTTGCATGCAAGAACGAATAAAATTTAAAGGACTGTCGTCAAATTAACTATGGCTGTTTTCGAGTTACTACGGCTTGGTTGCTCAGTCCGACTCAAAAATATTGACTGAAGGGAACATTTTGGTAGGTCTAGGACACAATTTAACGGTAACATTTATCCCTATTATCAGCAATTACTTTTTTGGCGTAATTTTGAATGTGACGGATTTTTCTTATTTTTCTGTTAATGTGATGTATTGTTCATCGGGCTCACAATAAGGAGCAGGTTATACCGTGGGTATAACTAAGTAGAATTATTAATTAATTAATTAATGTATCATGTGATTTGTAATGTCTTTATTTTTCTGTTACATTTTCTACAGCATTGTTTTGTGACAACGAAATTAATTCTTTATCTTAGATTTTTACTGCTACATGTCATTTTTCTCTGAATTTAAGTGGCAGTCAGTTGGTGGTAGATTTGTTCGAAAAATCTCGATTGAAATTTCACTTAATTTCATCTTTCTACAATAATTTGATTTTGACTCTTTTAGAAGAGATGTTGGAAAGATGAATCGAAGCAGAGATAGAAGACCCCTGATGAAAATGGAGAAACTGTTCTTCTCATCGTTCCTTGCATCTGTGGCGCAGTGCAGAATATTCCTATGTGGCGTCCTGTTATTCCTCTGTCCTTTTCAAGTTTCACTTGTATCTCCATACCTTAGCCAATTTAATCCTATTCCACCAATTTTCTATTATTTCTCATCTTACTACTCGTAACTAGCGTTTTGTTCTCTCCATACCTCCATACCTTAGCCAATTTAAACCTATTCCACCACTTTTCTATTATTTCTCATCTTACTACTCTTAACTAGCGTTTTGTTCTCTTTTTTTTTTCATATTTTAGCACTGATTATCTACCCCAATTCCATTTATCATTATTTAATACTCTTCTTCCAGCTTCATACTAAAATCGACCGTTTTCCCCTTCCGCCCATCAAAATTTTAAAGGCCGCAAATTTGGTAAAAAAAACTCACCCTCTCAGAATTGAGCCGCGCACTTTGATTAATATCCGAAATACAACGACATTCTTTATATAGGAGCAATTCGATTACACGTGTGCGGCATATTACTGACTAAGTTAATCATACGTGTTCGTTTTCGTATCTCTCCATACCTTAGCCAATTTAATCCTATTCCACCAATTTTCTATTATTTCTCATCTTACTACTCGTAACTAGCGTTTTGTTCTCTCCATACCTCCATACCTTAGCCAATTTAAACCTATTCCACCACTTTTCTATTATTTCTCATCTTACTACTCTTAACTAGCGTTTTGTTCACTTTTTTTCATATTTTAGCACTGATTATCTACCCCAATTCCATTTATCATTATTTCATACTCTTCTTCCAGCTTCATACTAAAATCGACCGTTTTCCCCTTCCGCCCATCAAAATTTTAAAGGCCGCAAATTTGGTAAAAAAAACTCACCCTCTCAAAAAAATACCCCTTACCAACGGACTTCTTTATTAACCTTTTAATTTATTTTCTTGTGTTTAATTCAAACGCTGTTTTTGTTGCTTGTTTGAGACGAATTTTGTTTTGGTCACACCTATAGAAGATCAAAGACAAGCCTTGAAAACTAGCTGATGGGTTTGAATCCCGAAAGACCACTAAAGAAAAGCAATTAGGAAAAGGATGAGTGTTTTGAACGCATTTTTAACCTCTTATTTTCTTATTATATTTTTTAAATTTTCTTATTTTTAATATCTACTTAGTACTCACATACTGGGGAGGGCCGGGGGGTTGCCGTCCTTGCCAGGACGGAAGTAATCAATTTTCCCCTAGTACAGAATAATTAAATTTGGGAAGGGTTAGCAGAGATTGAGATTCATCGAGTAAGTACCATGTGGCATACGCCATGCACGCTATAACTTAAATAATCTCCAACTACAGCGCTACATATTTTATGTTATTTTACCACTTTCAAAACGACTGTGTACAATCAAATTTGCGGACGGTTTCAGATGGCAAGTACTACGAATCAACTACTTCCTGCTTTCCTGTTAACATACCAGTTTTCTACTTCATTTAGAGTATCCACTTTATTGCCATTAGGTGCTAAAGTATCATTTGTTGACTAGTTTTGTCTATCTTCTTTAATAATAATCTATTAATTAGATTTTCATGACGGGAGCATTAATTCACACTAGTTCTTCTAACTTATTAGGAATAAGCTAATAGACGGAAAAGTATTCATTACATCAGACAGTAAAATCGTTCATTCACTCATTTTTCTTGTCCGAACAACCAAAGCTATTCTTATGCGTAAGACTCAGGGTAGTTAATTTCTTTTAATCCAGTACAATCCTCCCGTAACGGGCGTATAAGCGCATGTTACTATCTGTTGCTTTTTATAATCAGTCATAATTCTTTAGCCTCAAGTTTATTGCATCGACGCAACACTATTTCTCATGGCTCGCTACGTTTAAAGTATCTTTTACTTAAATCATCACCATTTTCTTATGGCAATTTTTATCTTTACCTTAAGAATACTCTTCACGATGGGCACATTGGTGCAGTACTTCTTTTCGGCAGGCTAATTTTAATTATCTCTTTAACATTCTTCCACTCTAATGATTATGGGTGTACGGGTAGATTTGTAAGGAACTGGTAGGGCATTTTACCTCGAATAGCTCTGTCATTCATAATACTGCTTATGATATATGCAGGTGTAACTTTTTCCCGACTAGTTTTGCTAATTTATCTTCAACTAGCATTGCTTATTAATCTGTACCGATACTCCTCATGATGGGCGCAATGGCGCAGTATTTCATTGATTAACTATATTGGGCATTTATAGGGCATCCTCATGATGGGCGCAATGGCGCAGTATTTCATTGGGCATTTATAGGGCATCCTCATGATGGGCGCAATGGCGCAGTATTTCATTGGGCATTTATAGGGCATCCTCATGATGGGCGCAATGGCGCAGTATTTCATTGATTAACTATATTGGGCATTTATAGGGCATCCTCATGATGGGCGCAATGGCGCAGTATTTCATTGGGCATTTATAGGGCATCCTCATGATGGGCGCAATGGCGCAGTATTTCATTGATTAACTATATTGGGCATTTATAGGGCATCCTCATGATGGGCGCAATGGCGCAGTATTTCATTGGGCATTTATAGGGCATTCTCATGATGGGAGCAATGGCGCAGTATTTCATTGGGCATTTATAGGGCATCCTCATGATGGGCGCAATGGCGCAGTATTTCATTGGGCATTTATAGGGCATTCTCATGATGGGAGCAATGGCGCAGTATTTCATTGGGCATTTATAGGGCATCCTCATGATGGGCGCAATGGCGCAGTATTTCATTGGGCATTTATAGGGCATCCTCATGATGGGCGCAATGGCGCAGTATTTCATTGGGCATTTATAGGGCATCCTCATGATGGGCGCAATGGCGCAGTATTTCATTGGGCATTTATAGGGCATCCTCATGATGGGCGCAATGGCGCAGTATTTCATTGGGCATTTATAGGGCATCCTCATGATGGGCGCAATGGCGCAGTATTTCATTGATTAACTATATTGGGCATTTATAGGGCATCCTCATGATGGGCGCAATGGCGCAGTATTTCATTGGGCATTTATAGGGCATCCTCATGATGGGCGCAATGGCGCAGTATTTCATTGATTAACTATATTGGGCATTTATAGGGCATCCTCATGATGGGTGCAATGGCGCAGTATTTCATTGGGCATTTATAGGGCATTCTCATGATGGGAGCAATGGCGCAGTATTTCATTGGGCATTTATAGGGCATCCTCATGATGGGCGCAATGGCGCAGTATTTCATTGGGCATTTATAGGGCATTCTCATGATGGGAGCAATGGCGCAGTATTTCATTGGGCATTTATAGGGCATCCTCATGATGGGCGCAATGGCGCAGTATTTCATTGGGCATTTATAGGGCATCCTCATGATGGGCGCAATGGCGCAGTATTTCATTGGGCATTTATAGGGCATCCTCATGATGGGCGCAATGGCGCAGTATTTCATTGATTAACTATATTGGGCATTTATAGCGTTTTCTTTCAGCATCTTCATGATAATGATATGCAGGGGTTGCATTGGCATGATATTCTAAACATCGGCAAGCTTTACCTTCTTATCTTTTTCAATCGACTAGCTAAGTCAAATTGGTAGTATTTTCCAATTAATTCAGAAGATTATTCGGAAAACACTTAAGAATTATAATAACAACACGACAGAAAACTATACTGGTAGTCTCCCCATGGATGTGCCTGAACATGAATGACGAATGGGCACCCATAGTAGCTTGAGAAAATATGCTACGGTCGGTCTTGGAATGAAACAAAAACAACGAAGGACCAGATTGATTCTCTTAGACATCACAGAAGCATTGACCTCAGTTGTCAATTGAAGCCTCGAAGAAGAGAAATCGCACTGATTGCTAAGACTACCAGTTTCAACGAGTATACCAAAAAGAAATTAAGGAAATACAGTGGAAAAAAAAAAAAAAAACACAAATCAAAAACACAAACACAGCTTTGGTCATCTGTTACTGATTTGAGCTTTTGCATGCCGTTCTACCTACTTTATAGATTCGTCAAGTACCTATTTCTTCTAGAATTCTCATAATACCCTAGTTTTCTCATAAGTCCACGGCCCATCTTGAAATAGATAGAAGTAGTGGAGGTTTATTTAGATTATGTCTTGGGCTTATGGCTTTTTTTATAATTAGTGCACTGTTCGTGAAAAACCTCCTCATTATTAATTGTGGCCGTCCTTACTCTCAGCATGATCACCACTATCACTGAATAAATGCCTTTTTATGTTGGTTTTTCTAGTGTTGGTATGTTAACAGCTTCCTCTTTGACCAGGAACCCTTTCTCTTGTTCCAGCTTCATCGTAATCAGAGACTGTCTGCCAGCTCTAGAGAGTGTGGCGACTCTCCAGGTAAGTGGTACTCCTTTTCGCATTGGATAACTCTCCTAAAATTCAACACAATGGGCGCAAAGACGCAAGAAAAGGGAAGGGGAAAGGATGCAATTGGTGAAATTTCTGCTGACTGGAGAAATACATTTAGATGTAAAGGGCGCTAAGACGCTAACTGGATTATTTTAAAACATACTTATAAACCAGCAAACTCACTTCAAAAGATACCTAAGTTATAAAAAAAAAGTTCGATTGAGGAAATAAAGGGGGAAATAAATTGGGAAACAAAAGGGGGTACATAAATTGTCCGACGTCATCTGACCCCCTCGCGGGGATCAGACAACATCTGGCATTCTAGGGGTGGATGTGGCTTGATAATTAGTAACAAAGTTGCTTATGATGATAAAGTGAAAGTAAACATTAATACACCTACTATTGAAGCAAAATGGATAAGGATTAAAAGCAGTAACTATTACTTATGCAGTTTTTACCGCTCTAGTGGGTATTGTAAGCTAGAGGACTTTTTAGAGTACTTTACTGAATGTATGAAAAAGCTTAAGGGAAAGAAGGTTATTTGGATAGGAGATATCAATGTAGACCAAAACAAGATTAATGATTCAGATTATAAGAAATTTGATTCCACTCTTAAATCTTTTAATATGGTCCAAACGATTCAAAATTATACCAGAATAGCTAAGAGAGGTAACAAGTTCACCTATAGTACTATTGATGTAATAATAACCAATTGTTATGCTGACTTTGAAACTTCAACAGTACTCCCAGAAAAAATTGGTGATCACTTTTCTATAAAGTGTGAACTTAATTTCAAAGTTGAAAAACCTCCCAAGTTTGAGAAGATTTCATTTCATGATTATAGTAATAACAACATTAAATCCTTCCAAACATATCTAGCAAATATTAATCTGAAACCACTTTTCGAATGTAAGTTGACAAAGCCAGCTATCTTAGAGACCCATCTGAATAGATATCATGACCACTTCTTCCCCTTAAAAACTATAAAGAAGCATGAAAGTTTTATCTATAAACCTCTCAGAAAAGTCTAGATGCCATAAGGCTCAAAAAGAAATTGCACAGGAAATTTAAGGCAAAACTTAAAAGTTAGAAGAATCTAGGTGTGGAATTGTAATGTTTGGTAATAATTGTATAAATGCTCACTTAGCATGGGATGAATATCGGAAACAGCGTAACATAACTAATAAAATAACTAAGGACAACAAACGAGAAAATCTAGTTCAAGATCTTAAGTCAAAAAGTGGAAAAAATAACCTGAAGGGGATTTGGAAATCAATTAAACTAATACAAATCTACCCTAAAACGAACACACAACCTCAGTTAGATGAACCATTGCATTATGATTTTCACCTACCAACTCAAATTTGGCCTTTTTCGAAATAGAAGTTCTTAGTTGTGAACTCTGTTTTTATGCACAAATTGTTCATACTTATGCTCTCATCAGTCATCACTTATGTTTAACTAATCACAATTAATCGACACCAGGGGCTAATTACAGTCATTATCACTAGACACTATTTTAATACACCGGCACATACTTAGAGTAACTGCCTTCAAAATAGACATCTATGATATTAGTACACCAAATTATTGATATTATGCTTAATACTTATAGGATTAGGGAATGATAAATGATTGATGCACGAATCTAAATCTTAGCGTTGACTATTTCCCTCCTCTCTCGGCCTCTCCTCTTCTCTATTTCTACTGCTTTCCATCTTGTAGCTCACATGGTATACGTTCCTTTATTTAAGGTTTTCGCGTCATCCCATTTCCCAATTTCTATAGCAAAATTACACAATTGTACAAGTCGAATTATATCTCATGAAATAAGCGATATTGTAGTATTATGGTGTGTATATGAATTCACAATAATCGTTGGTGTAGTCAATTTTGTTGTGAGTCCCATACCCTCTGCTCCACTCGTTAGTGCAATATGTTGAGCAGTGTCCTGTTCAGTGCTCATTGAGTAACGTCGAACAATGGCAGAGCTTCATTCCTATTTGCATAATAACCTTCGTTACAGAGAGATTAGAGGAAATAAAGTCGTGCCTTAGATAGTTCAAATCCTCACTGATGATTCCCTGAGTATTGCACGGCAATGGAGCAGATTTTACCGATCAGCTGTGTGTACATTCGTGATTCTTTTCTCCTGGAAATATAAACATAGTATAATAGCTTTGTTTGCAGTAACTGTTTTGCGTTTTCTTTCGATGTTTTCTTTTACACTTTGAATATTTTGTCTTGTCCAGTTAACGTAGTTCAAACCTCTGCTATTGTTGTATTGTATGTAAAACTCTTTGTGTAAGTGTCTGACATCCTTTCAAGTGTTCCTCCCTCGAACACGTTATATTGCAACATTGCATTATAACTTAATGAAACTTCCCTTACAAGCTCCGTGTTCTTACACTTCGTACCCTAATCAATATCATTGAGAGCGGAAGACCATATGGGGACGACCAAAAAAGGTCACATTTTGAAACAGACTAAAATTATTCATCAGTTTTCGTTCCATTGTCTAACTTTTGTAGCTAAATATAGCGGGCAGACAATCTCTCCACGCTGATTCCTGCGTTAGCTTATAATTCTCTAACTCTGATTGTTATAGCGCACAGGAAAAAATAGGCAGTTAAATGTCGTCATCATCATAGTGAAATGTTTTCATCTGAACCGCCTGTTCTCTGCGGGTTTACAATTACACAATGGCACAATAATATGTTATCATGCCATAATATAGGACGTAAAGTATGCAAGTACAGGAGAGCACCTACAAGCTGTGAAAGTGATACTTTGGGGAGCGGTGGGAAGCATTAACAATGGGTTTTCCGATCCCCCTCGAGAGCGAAAACATAGATTAACGTTGATAATTCACTTTGTAATTAGATTTGGTTTCTGTAATTTTGGTTTTCGATCCCACAGAGCAGGAAAAACAAATCGAATTTTGGAGTCCAGAGATCGTAATGCTCGATCTCAAGCGAGAAGAAGGAGAAGCAGTGATGATCTACGTCCATATAGGTACTAGTAGGACTAGGAAGAATATAATGAGTAAATTTTGTATCCTTAAGCTGTCACTGTACTCATCAAGCTGTTTCAAGCAGTCGTTTCGTTTTGCACGTTGCAGGTGTCATAAACGTCAAGTTTTGCCGTATTTTTGAAAAATAAACAATCTTGCTCAAAGTGGAACACTTATATAAGAATAATTTGAACAAATAAAATTTTTAATTTCGTCAAATATCGCACAGTTTATATTTTGCCAATTTTGGTGACGCACTTGCTGATAAAAGGAGAACCAAATATTATCTTGGGGACGACCCATCAAATACGATATTGATATGGGACTTCGTACACTCATTGATCACATAATATTGCTTCATCTATGCAGAATATGTAAGATTCCTCTGGGATTTTCGGATCTCGCCAAGATGAATATGCACCCAGTCAGTAAAACCGCCAGGTTACGTCTTACCTGGAGGGAGTAACCTTCACTCATTACACCAGCAACACCTCTTATAAGTCGTTAGTCGTTTAATTAACATCCACGCAGTCTGCGATAGTGGTTTAGCTTTCCACAATGTGGATCGCATGGTTTCTTTAGAACACCCTGCTTCATTTAGTGCAGCTGCAAAATGTGAATACCACTAATTTGAGAGCCCCATTGTTTCATGTGTGTGTGGCAACATTTTCATTCTTCCATGAATACATTCAGAATGGAAAATTACATCTTGAATATTCAATGATTTAGGCTCAATTGTTCAATGGCTCAATGTATGTAATTTGGGAACGCTTTTTCAGTTGTTAAGTCAATGAAAACGCATGAGGTGGAGGTTGCAAATTTGTACGCCATCACATACCTTTTTTACCCATATTTAACCGAATTTGAATTTTTGTCCAAAAGACTGGTTAAAAAATGCCGTTTAAAGTTTGGCCGGTTAAATAAAAGTCCAATGATTTTTTTGTATACATTATATCTTTTTAAATTTTATGCTTGTGCATTTCACCCTAGACGCACTTGAGTTTGTTTTTGAGTACCTGAATCAGTAAATGTAAGAATATTGGTGGTTACCAATTTGCCAATTGCCACAAGCAAACACACACATGAGTACCCTACGAACTGTACTTCATACCACGTCATTAATCATTATCCCGATTACCTTGGCATAGATGTAGGGTCATGATATTAGTGATTGGATTGGTTACTCACGTTCGCTCACTCACTCCCAAGACACATTTGTCAGGTGACATGATTCAGGTTACATGCCAAGATCCACCCGGCCAGGTGCTCTGCGTCACAGATATTGCTCCCTTCTGGTTGCGTTCAGTTTTCACCCCGTTTCACCCAATATTATAGTCAACTGTACACACCGACTGAGAATCATAGAAAATTCTCTTTGATTTCTGTTGATACTTCATGCTTCGTACTCATGTGTTTACTGAAATCAGCATTCCTTGTTGTTCATTGTTACTTATGATATTTTTAGGTACCTTCATGGATGTTATCTGAACTGCCAAATTCTCAGATTAATATTTTTTAATAATCTTTATATACTTTCAGATCTGTATTTCTCTATGTTTGTATGTTTTTCTCCTGTAATGAAGAGCCATTTCCTTATGACTGTGTTGTAGACATAGTTTCAGATTTGCAACCGGTGTTGTATGAAAACTGATGAATTGTTTCAAAAACCTTTAACTAAGTAACGTGCTAGCGTATGAGTTTCGACTTTCTTCATTCGATATACTGATATAGTGTGCAGCCACACCTCACAAAAGCCTGCAAAAATATTGGATCATATCAATTGTCTAAAGCTAAACGGTTTATGAGCACATGCTTCATGTTTCTATTGTAAGATTGTACACTGTGCACTTTCTCTCAGTAGCTGTAGTAAAGTTAGTATAAGTAATTGCATGCTCCAATAGCAACACGTTGCCTTGAGAAGAAACAACAAACGTTCCTTATTACGTGTTTACGTAATAAACGCAATTTATTACCGAACTGATTGTTTCATCCATTCAGCATTCACTAATATGATCATGCTATCATGCTATCATAATAACATGCTCTTGAGCTATTGCGACTTGTTTGTCTACTTATTTTGTGTTTATGATTTCTGATTTTGTGCCTCGGCTCAAGATTTCAAGATTGATGTATATCTAACCGGGGGATATCAGTGAGTAAGTGCACAGACCTTATGCCCACTTACTCACGTGGTGGTCGTGCTCCAAAATTCAGAAATGCAGTTACTCACATTGCAGTTACTCATAGGAAATTCTTTGAAAAAGGGTGGTGTCCCAAGGTCATGCCAAATATCACTTACTCATTTGTGAGTAAGTGCAGCAAAAACCGCAATATATGTAGCTTTGTCGGGATGTAAATATAGGTATTTCAAAGCATTTCGATGTGGTATATGATTGTATCTCAAAATTGAAGTCAGGACTTATTATAGAACTATATCTAGAACTATATCTAGCCAGTTCATTTAGATATTGATTACACGATTACACCGTATCATACATACATACTACCTACATTACCAGCATTACTATCTCTATACTCTCTATACAGTCTACTTGGCGCGGATAATGATCGTGTACTGAGCCGGTCTGGAGACAAAATACTGAACGGTAACAGTAACTTTAATGATATTAGAATGTTTTTCTAATCCCAGCCAATCCCAGAATTGATACTTTGATACGGCTTTCTGTCGTCTACACGTCCATACCTACTCTTCAGTCTCAAATAGACGGGGGGGCTGTAATAACTGTCCCCCTGTGTAGGTTTTTCAAAAATGTCGTAAAAAGGGGGGGGTGCAAATAAGAGGGAGGGGGAGGTAAATTTCAATCGAATGGTTTGAAATACCCAAATTCATCAAACATATGGACTCAGATCGAGAAAAAGATCGTAATTCTTAGAAACAGTTGTCAAAGCTTTCAGGTTGCTGCTTGATTTTTGCTCAATTCTGACAAAAAATATGAATTTTTCTTTGATTTATGTATGTATTTTTTCGAAATTTTCAAAATTTCTAAACGGGGAGGGTGTTAAATAATTGTCTCCCACCGTAGTAAAAATCCAAAAAACTGCAATCGTCCCCCCCCCGTCTATTTGAGACTGAAGAGTACTGAGTCTGACTTTCTATTCGTCACCGTGCGAAGTTGTGCGTGTACTTTTTCGTTGAATGTTCAACAATCAACAGTTTTTCCCATAATAAAATCAAACGGTTAGGTATTATTAAATATTCATAATTTGCAATTATTATTGTCTTCTTGTGTGCAGATCCACACAATCATTTTTATGGTTGAGATTCAACGTATGTAATACGCTCTAGTTTATGATAAAAGCTTGTCGTGACTCGAATAATAATTTTTTCTATAATTTCTTCTATGAACTATAGAAATTAGAAAATAAATTAAACATTCCTAACATGGTAGGGATCATATTGCTATCAATACATGTAATATATATTAAGTATCCCTATCCTATCACTATTTTATAGTTTAAGCGGGTGTATTAGTGAACCAATAGAAAGTTATACTTTTATTATTATATCAAGGCAGAAATTTGTATTTAGTGATCTGATCTAGCGTGTAAATCTACCATTCATCAGAATGTCGCATTTTGTTGAAATAAAATTCTGTCATAACTGTCTAAATAGTCAAATTAGCCGATATTTTGGGGTGGTGCCTGAAAAATTTTTCAAAAATCACTTAGTATTAATTTGATTATTGTGAGTAACTGCAATATGGGGTGGGTGGTATCTCTGAAATTTGGCTAAATGCACTTTCTCACCATATATGTCTGTGCACTTACTCACTGATATCCCCCGATCTAACAATTAAATATTGCTTTAGTACAATTTCTAAAGACTGAAATTCCTTTATTCGAAGTAGGTAGCAGGTACGTGCGTCTACTTCACAGCAAATTTTTGGAGTCGATTTCTGTCTCTAAAAGATCAATTTTGGCACTTTATCCACCATAAAGTATCTCAAAATGACATGGCACACATGTTTATCAATAAGAAATCATAATAAAACGGTCATTGTAGATGAAATTGAAAAAAATCCAAAAATAATGATAATTTTGCCCTATTTTGATGAAATTTTCCCAGGAATATTTACGTTTTGCTGAAAAATTGACCTAAAGATGGACATAACTTTGGTTCTGATCAATATTTTCGCACAATTGAAAAAGTTTCTGGTGCCTTAGACAGTGTACTTTCCATTGGAACACAAAAGAAAGTAATGGAAGTATTAAAAACATCCCAGGAAAAAGTTTTTCTGGCATCAGCCTCTCGTTCGGGGGATAAAAAATCCTTCAAAAAAGGCCCAAAAAATTTTTTCTGTAAATTTTTTCAAGTCATATTATGATTTCAAACATATAATGTGGACCCAATTACCATAAGAACATGTTTAGGAGCTAAAGAAATGCTCTGAAATGGTCTATGCTAGCATGACCCCTCTCACAGCTCACTGTGTACTTGTTATTGAATGTATGAATATTTGCCTCGTATTGATCTCTATCCACCTCCATGCACTCATGCAATGTGCAAGACTTTTAGGCAGTCTGCTCTTCATTTTCCGTTGTCGTGTCAACAGCTGCCAATATAGTATGAACTTATGAACTCATACAGAATATGTAAAGATACTGATCTTAAATGGTGGCATACCTATCATGATATTAAGTGTGATTTGAGTGACACATTCTTAGCCAGTTTAAGCGTTTATCGTAAACACCCTTCAAATTCTCTCTCTCTCTCCATGTCACTCACCATACATTCATTATTCTCATATTGGAGCATCCCTGTTTTCTGATCGATGTCCGAATTCCGAATGTCCAACTACTTGGTTTTTACATCTCAATACTTAAATCATAATAAAATAGAAACTTAGAAATAGAAGTTTGTTGTTGTTTTATTTTGTAAAATAAGAAAATACCATCGTTATATGATAATGCAAAATTCAAGTGTCTTTTTAGTCAACTTATTAAAATTCCAGGCCAAAATATTTTGCTAATACAGACAGCAAGATACCGTGTTTGTAAAATTCCTGACATAATCTCATTTAAATTTAGCATTTACTGTTGCTTATACTAAATATCTTATCAGTTATTTCCATGTCTAGATGTCTGTAGTTCTTCATTTCCCGTTGCCTTGTCAACACTTCCACAGCTATTTTGGTATTTTATAGTTATCCGACTTATAAAGATACTTCATATGATTTTGAATGGTAAAGTATATGAAAATAAAACTCGTCGTGGAATGTGTAAAGATAGCGTACGAAAGTAATAATTTACCTTTATACATGCTTCATACATAATATGTGTTCTCACTTGAGCATACATATTAGTATATATTTAGATATTATATTTCTAATTTATTTCAATGACATTATGGTTATACGTAAATGTAGTATTATCTAGGACACTTTAATTTAGTATACTCGATTAGCCATTTGACTCTCAAAAAGTAGGATCAGGCAGGGTTAAATTGGGATGGAACTTTTACAACCCTTGATAATTCTGCTAGCATACCCATTACGCATTACCCATCCTATTATTGTATTAGTCTGGTCAGTTAAGGCAAAAAAAGGGCTGAGGCCTGCAACGGCTTGAAACAACATAATGACCGGTTCAGTGGAGCGAAGTTTAGGACCCCTCAAGTCCAAATCCGACGAGACCTATTTTTGTTAGGTGAACATCATGGCGCAATTGCGCCATTTTGGCGCCATAGCCCAAAATACTAACTTTTTGTTAGAAGGTCGTAGAGACTCCACTTTTAGCTAGCAAAAGAACCGCAATGGCCATGTTTTATATACGACTTGTTATCAAACATATGCCCTAAAATGCTCACAAACCAAGTAAAAACTGTTTTTGAGGCTATACATAGCTAAATTTGGCGATTTTCATAACTTGCGCCAGAAACGTCGTAGAGACTTCGTTCATAGCTCAAAAGAATCGCAATGGCCATGTTTATATACGGCTTGTCAATAAACATATGCTCTAAACCCTTTACTTTTCGAGTTATGCTGCACTCCAGTCCATAACATTCATGTTAGAATCTAATTTCCACCAATAAAATAGGTAATAAGAACATGAGAATTGGTCTGATCGAAAAATATCAATGTATTCCCATATTGAGAACAAAAAACTACAAAAATTGAAACTCATCATACTATATCTCGCCGAAATTGATCCACTTCAAACTATATCTCAGCTCGGAAGGTGCTGGTGAGTAGGTATATCAGGTCACACCTGTCATCCTCACAGTTGTGCAGACCTGCATCCCCGATTAACGCAGTCCCTTGAGAAGTCATTTATCAGCTGCCAAACCAGGTATCCTGACATTAATATGCCAGACTTGGCATACTTCTATACTTGACACCTATACTTGACTGTACATCAGTTCATCAGTGAAGCCTGAAATCCTCGATACTAAGAGTCAGACGTTTTTCCCCCGATTTTCCCGTACTTGGGACCTCAGCGGGTCGAACCCGCCCGGAATTTATTAATAAAACTTTCGGTCAAGGGGGTTTCACCCGGCCTGGTTTGATCCGTAATTTCCCCTAACTCCCCCTCCCCAATCACCCCAAACCCCCCTAACTAAAACCCCCAAACAACCTTCTAACATACCCCCTCCTATGGGAACCAAATCCCCATAACTTTTACCTTTCCCCTATTTCCCCCCCCTTTAAACAACTCAAAACCCCCCCCCAATCAATTAAGGGGGGGGTTGAGAAACACACTTTGTATATACCAACATTTTACACAATAGTTGTTGGACTGAAAAACCTTCAATTTTTCCTTGTTTAAAACATGCGTTCCCAAATCATAACACACCCTTTTTTACCCGTAAAAACACCCCCCTCCACTCACTCCCCCCCGATCAACAAAATGGACATTTGAACCCCCCCAAACATTACATTACATCCCCCCATCTGACCCCCGTAGTTACTAAAAATGAGATAGACAGGATTTGGACAATAATGTTTAGTGTATAGAATAATTGTATATCACACAAATTTTTCACACAAAATATCGGATAAAACACTGTAAGAGCAGGAAACTGTAAGTTCCAGTGTCAGCAGAAGGTCTCAATTCTGGAGTAGTTCCGGAGGAGGTTTTGGATCCTGTCGTTCCTCCTTCTCTCCAGCTGGAAGTCCATCCAGGTCTCTCGAAGTAGGCCAGAAGTTGGAGCTCATCTGCCACAAGGTGTTGAGAGGGAATCAAGGAAGCCAACAACATCCGGTAACAGGAAGAGAATAGCCAGTGCCGCCAGCTTCTTCACTCTCTGAGCTTGAAGTCGTCGTCCTGCTGGTACTTCCTCATCAGGCCATGCTACTTAACCCTGGACATCCAGGAAACACTTCCAGAACAGCCTGAAAAGCACCTTGCTGTTTCTGGTCCGACAGAAGGGCTCGAACAACCATTGATGAAAGAATCATTACCAGCCTCATCCCTCCTCCCTCCCAATGGATCGACCTCAACCTCCATCCTGACAGACCAGCCTTTGACACACTACGCCGTCTCAGCTCAGTCGATGGTGCGACACCCGGAACCCCGTTCCCAAGCACAGTTGCCAGGGGGTTTACTGTGCCTATAGGGGGGATGTGATGTCGGGGGGTCAAATGTCGCGCAGACTCCTCGGTCAAGCCGCGGATCAGTGCGTTTGATCTATATTTATTCATTTGGGAGTAAATGTCGGGGTCAAATGTCGCAGCAATCGTCGAACTGCGACGTTTGTCCCCTCCACTTTAGATTTATAGTACTGTTGTAGGGGGGTGAAGTGTCGGGGATACGGGGGGTCAAATCCCTTTACCCGATCAACTCATAACCCACCCAATCAACTCATAACCTACCCAATCAACTCATAACACACCCCAATCAACTCATAACCCACCCCAATCAACTCATAACCCACCCAGATCAAATACATATGCATAAGCCACCCAAATCAACACACTAGCCCTCCCAATCAACTCATAACACACCCCTCTCAACTCCATAGCCCACCCAAATCAACTGATAACCCACCCCTTTCCACTCATAACCTGAGTCATTGAGTCAACTGATAACCCACCCAAATCCCCTCATAACCCACCCCAATCAACTCATAACCCACCCCTTTCCACTCATAACCCATCCCAATCAACTCATAACTCACCCCTTTCCACTCATAACCCACCCAAATCAACTCATAACCCACCCCTTTCCACTCATAACCCACCCCAATCAACCCATAACCCCGCCCCTCTCCACTTCATAACCCACCCCTTTTCACTGTAAACACACCTTTCACTCATAACCCACCTCTCCACTTATAACCCACACCAGAACAACCCTCCCGTACTTCCAGAGAAACCCTTGGCTGCCAGAGAAACCTCCCCTGGCTCTTCAAGCAGCCTTTCCCTAACTTTCGAGCATTTCCTTGATTTTTAAGCAATATCACAACTTTTGGACCTTTCCCAATGTTAAGGGAATCCCTCATCTCGGCATACGGCTCATTGATCGCTTTTATCGACCAGGCCGGGTGGTAGTCATGCAAAGGATAGAGGCCGGAAAGTCGTGCTCTCATGAATGAGCAGAGCTACTCGACTGCCGGGACGCCGGGTATATCCAGAGATGAGGGTAGTGAGCCAGATCTGGACCAAACATCTCTGTCAGACTGCCGACGCCCCAAATCTTCAACTGCATAGCAAGTCTTGGCTTCCTAGAAATACTGCTGTCTGTGATATCAGGTCTTACTAAGGGTATGAACTTTCCAGGATACCTGTTCTTATGAACTGCCATCAGGGATATAGATTATAGATACATGGTGTGGAACTATAAGAATGGTCTCAGGGATAACTGGTCTGACCGCTGAGGTACTGAAGTTCTGGTGTCAGGGATACCAGGTCTGACTCTCTGGTATCGAGGATTTCAGGCTTCACATACTGATGAACTGATGTGGCCAGTCAAGTATAGATTGTCAAGTATAGAAGTATGCCAAGTCTGGCATATCAATGTCAGGGATACCTGGTTTGGCAGCTGATAAATGACTTTCTCGTGGACTGGTGTCGGGGATGCAGGTCTGCACAACTGTAGAGGACGACAGGTGTGATCTGATGACCTTCCTGAGCTGAGATATAGTTTGAAGTGGATCAATTTCGGCGAGATATAATATGATGTGTTTCAATATTTGTGGTTTTTTGTTCTCAATATGGGAATACATTGATATTTTTCGATCAGACCAATTCTCATGTTCTTCTTATTACCAATTTTATTGGTGGAAATTAGATTCTAACATGAATGTTATGGACTGGAGTGCAGCAAACCACCAACATCGACCAAAATGACAGGGAATCAGCAATTTTACAACTTTTCAAGATTTGAACCAATTCTGGACCAATTTATGCTTTTATGCCACGTCGAGATGCCAAAAACAACTAACATCCTGGTTTGGGGGAAATCATCTTCCCAGTTTTTCCCATTTGAACCCATTAATGGCAAGACATGTATAAACCGACCATAAAAATTGAATGAAAAGCAGTTTTAGGTTGGTTTGCTTGGACCATTATATGTGTCATTTTGTCCTTGCGCATCCCCCCAAAAACGGCTTTTGCTTCATAACTCGAAAAGTAAAGGGTTTAGAGCATATGTTTATTAACAACTCGTTAATAAACATGGCCATTGCGATTCTTTTGAGCTATGAACGAAGTCTCTACGACGTTTCTGGCGCAAGTTATAAAAAATCGCCAAATTTCAGCTTGCGCATATCCTCAAAACAGTTTTTGGCCCATAACTTGGTTTGTGAGCATTTTAGGGCATATGTTTATTAACAAGTCGTATATAAACATGGCCATTGCGCTTCTTTTAAGCTAAAAGTGGAGTCTCTACGACCTTCCTATCAAAAGTTAGTATTTTGGGCGCCATGGCGCCAAAATGGCGCAATTGCGCCATGATGCACCACCTAACAAAAATAGGTCTCGTCGGATTTGGACTTAGGGGGTCTTAAACTACTTCACTGAACCGGTCATTATGTTGTTTCAAGCCGTTGCAGGCCTCTGACCTTAACTGACTAGACTATATAGGACATCACTCAATGTTATAGTAAGGGAACTGTGTGGCATACCTGTGAAAAAATTCGTTCTTAAGGCCTTGATGCTCCAATCGACTCCAATAGGTGTCTAGAGTCACCAAAAAAATTTATTCAATTTTTGGAGTTGCGGAAAACCCAGGGTGACCACGCCCTTTTTTGACCGTGGGAATTTTTGAGGTAAAACACTAGAATTTAGCTGAATGGCAACTAAGGCATGATTATACTCTAAACCTAGGTTTTTTGATACGAAAAATCGATTGCAATCATTTTCTAGACGTCAAATCGCATATTTTGTCCATAATTGGCCACGCCCAGTTTTTGTCATGGCCATTTTGGCTAAAAATCTCAAAATTTTGATAAGACCATACCATATCATGATTATACTCTAAACCTACGTTTTTTGGTACCAGAAATCGATTAAAGCCACTATATAGACGTCAACTTGCATATTTTGGTCATTTCTGACCACGCCCAGTTTTTGTCATTGCTGTTTTGGCCAAAAATCTCGAAATTTTGATACGACCATACCATAACATGATTATACTTTAAACCTATGTTTTTTGATACGAGAAATCGATTAAAGCCACTATCTAAGCGTCAACTTGCATATTTTGGCCATAACTGACCACGCCCAGTTTTTGTCCTGATTGTTTTGGCCAAAAATCTCGAAAATTTGATAAGACCATACCATACCATGATTATACCATGATTATACATTTTGATTCGAGGCAATAACATTATACCATGATTATACTATACTCCAGGCCCATGTCTTCGATGGGTTTGTTAAGAAACATCCATTGAAACCAGTATCCAGACCAGTATTGACCCAATATTTCTCATGCCCATTTTGGGAGCACTAAATTAATGGTAGCACTCCAACCTTGACAGCATATTCCTCGAGACAACACTCTTTCCTTGAGAGCCGGGCAGCATTCTTTACTCTACCCTTGACAACACTTCATCAATGACACTTTACAGTACACTCCACCTGACAGCACTCTACCCTTGACACACTTTATCCTTGACTCTTGACAGCTTACAGAATTCTACTCTCAACTGCACTCCACCCTTGGCAAGAATCTTTCCTTGCCAAGAGAGGAAGAATCCCTCCCCACCCATGGCATCAACCTGTTTATCCTTGACAACAATCGACCTTTGACTGCACTTCACGATAACAGCTTTCGTTACTTGACTGCAGACAAATAACTTATTCAATCGCACATTTTAGCCTTGAACCTTTGATAGCATTCTACGCTTGGCTTTTACAGCACTTAATTTTTGACAGCACTTTCCCCCTGACAGCACTATATCCTTCACAGCTCACTTCACCCTTTACACCAAGCTACCCTTGATAGTACACATCCCTAGACACCACTCTACGGGGTATGCCACCAATTTACAGTTTACCCTTGACATCACTCTACTAGTCCTGACATCACTTTACCCATGACATCACTCTATCCTTGACAGGACTCTTCCCTTGGCTCCACTCCACACTTCACCATTCACTTCGATGCTATACATCACTTTACCCTTTGAAGCACTCTATCCTTGACAGAAATCTACTCTAGACTGCAAGACATCACTCTTCCTTAGATTAAGTCAAGGGTAGAGTGCAGTCAAGTTGATGGCACTGTACCCTTGACAGCAGTATACATTTGACAACACTCCACATTTCACAGCACTCTTCCCTTGATAGCAATTTATTCGTAACAGCACGCTTTCTTTGAAGCTTTGAGAGAACTCTTACCTTGATACCAACTTTTCCTTGACATTGGTCTTCCCAATTTCTCCTTGACAGCATTCTACCCTTGACCTTTTGAAACCACTCAACCTTTGCTTTGGCAACACTCTTTTCTCTGCATCAGCTCATCAGTGTTCTCTTGAGTTTGACAACACTCTACCTTTGACAACAATTAACCTTTGACACCACTCGCACTCTTCAGTCTTGTCTTGGCCTCACACAAACCTTGACGATGCACTTGAGTATGCATCATCAGATATCAAGTGAACTCCTGAATAATATCAACACTTTACAACACTGCTTTATAATATCAAATTTGAGGACGTGAGGGCGATAGTATTCGGTTTCTATAGGCTTATAAGGCAGGCAGAGCTCAAAACGTTTCCAATCAAGTTCGGCTGCAGTGACCGTTACAAAAAAGTCCCATTTTTTAGTTATCACCCGTAATGAAACATATGAAAAGATGAAAGTACCAGAAGGCAACTTCATCTGATACTTTGACCTTTTGAGGGGCTGGCCTTGGAGTTTGCAGTAAAGTTAAGAAAGGAATAGGTGGAAGGCTTAACGAACCTCCAGTATTCAACAAATTGAAGCCAACAGACATTCAAAAGCTCGCCAATGTCAGACTTTTGGGTGCCAGACTTAACAGTTCATCATGTCGTTTAGAGTATGTTTTATGCTATGGCCTTCTAAATCGCAATTGTTATAATAGTCCAACGCATTTTTGCACTGACCCCCAAAATCGAATATAACAAGCTGATTTCACGTGGATCTGTTCATTTTGAGTCCCCTGAGGTCCCACAAAAAAGTCTACCAAAATCGGAGTGGGGCAAATACGATTTTTTTCAATTTTCCCTCAGGCGCATGGGCGCGCATGTTCAAAATACGATATCTCAGCTTCCGAATGAGATACAGACCTCCATGAGCACCTTAAAATGACCGCAATGGTCGAATTATGTTGGGCGGGTGAGGTTTCCGAGGCCCCAAAACCTTCACTTTTTGAGATATCGTCAAAAAACCTATACGCGAGTAGCTTATATGAACATACACAGGTAATTTGCGAACATGTCAAACAAATCTTGACATAAACCACCACAAAGTCAAAATATTGAGCTAGTTATGCATGTATCAGACGTTATTGGATCAGAGGACATTACAAAATAGTTCTGAGTTGATTGAATACTACGATATAGTCTAGATCGATATAATGAATCTTTGGTTTCATAGCATATGCAACAACACATCTTAGCCAATTCCTATCAAGGTGCTGGACAGGAACTCAAACTTCAATTCCATCCACTCAACTTGTCACATGGTTGAGAAGCATATAAAATTAAACATCGATTATCTAGATTGATAGATAGTACGAAAGCTCACAAACTCACGAAGCTTAGGTCTAGCATGGACATACTTGATACTCACATTCGTTTGCTGACCTCATGCAATGTTTACTATCAGATTATCCATTATCTTCAAACCAACTCTTATTTTTAATGAAAATGTCAATTGATCGTCTTGAATGGGATGTATTCTGTGGACACAGGAACTTCCAGGAGTCTTGATTAGGTCATAGTGTTAGTTTCTATCTGTTCTCTGGGATTCTGAGTTTTCATTGCTATAAAAATTATAGAAGTCACTGTATCAGACCCACATGACCAGATTCAATCATTGAAGTTAAGTGTTACTCCTATGATTTTAACCATAACAACTGAGATGAAGGAGTGTCAATATGAGCCGTTTTGGATCAATGTTCATTGAAACACCCTCAATCCTCATTAAATATTCCTTCGCTACATGGTATGAACATTTAATGTTCAGTTGAGACAAGTTACAATATTATTCAAGTCTACGGTTTGAATCTGAAGGAAATCTCATTTATCATTAAAAGCTGAAGATAAGATATAGGTAGATCATACATTATTTTCCTTAAGCACATCTTACTGTCTTTTTGAGCTCAAAATTGAATAAATCATTCACACTCAATCATCCTTCCCTTATTGCCTTATTGGGTCCAAATCACCACCATTCTGTTACCAAATCTTCCTCAAGCATACATCATTGCGTAAGCCCCAACTCAAGAATTTCACTCTGTGAATCTTTTCATGGTCATCGTCCAGAATCCGAAAGGATATATAATGACAATGGTTTTGGATGCACTCCAAAATTATAAAATGTAAGTAGGCTGGGTTTTGGGATATATTCATATATCCAAAGCAAACATAGCTCTGCTAAACTTTGAAAATCCTTTGGCTGGGCAGTTCTATCCCCCAAAATATGTAGGGCGAAAGCCTCTGAAAGTAGGACAATTGAGAATTGGTGCCTCTTCCTGCAGGCATACAATAAGGCGACCATTCTTTAATTGTATTTCGTGGAGCCCAGGGCAAAATCCACATGACAGGGCAAAAGGAGGGCTTTGCAGGGCAACTTCCAAAAAGCAGGGCATGTCAGGGCACCCTGCTAAAAGCAGGGCATTTCGGCTTCCAAACCTAACTTTCAAGAAGGAATTTACTCCAAAAAACACGTGATGTTACATTTGAACTGCTTCCTGTTGCTTTGATAGGCAGTTCTATAACATTTGCCTCTTACTCTCTAAAATTGCAAAAATATGTCGCCACTGGTCAAATGTCGGTTTTGCTGTTTTTGTAGAAGCTGCTGAGGCACTACCCAGCCATACCTGCTTAGTGCTTACCACCATGAAGATAGCTATATTTGGATTATTCAAACTCAGTTAAGCCCAAAGTGGAGTTGACACAACTTCATGAACCTTCTCATAAACCTTATCATCATTTTCGACAATTTAGTTTTTGGAATTAGATGTGTCTAAGGGAATTGCATACTACATAGCCAAAATATCAGTATTCAATCCACTCAGAACTATTTTGTAACGTCAGCTGATCCAATAACATCTGATACATGCATAATTAGCTCAATATTTTCACTTTGTGGTGGTGAATGTCAAGATTTGTTTGACATGTACGCAAATTACCTGCGTATGTTCAAATAAGCTACTCGCGTATAGGTTTTTTGACGATATCTCGAAAACTGAAGGTTTTGGGGCCTCGGAAACCTCACCCGCCCAACATAATTCGACCATTGCGGTCATTTTAAGGTGCTCATGGTGGTCTGTATCTCGTTCAGAAGCTGAGATATCGTATTTTGAACATACGCGCCCATGCGCCTGAGGGAAAATTGAAAAAAATCGTATTTGCCCCACTCCGATTTTGGTAGACTTTTTTGTGGGACATCAGGGGACTCAAAATGAACAGATCCACGTGAAATCAGCTTGTTATATTTTGGGGGTCAGCCTATTTTTATGCAAAAATGCGTTGGACTATAAGGGATCGTTGACGTCATACTACGTAATCAATTTTTGGCCGATTTTATCCCCCTCCCCTCGTAATCAAGTTACAGTTGTTGCATTTGTTACAAGAACATGAAACGTAATCATTCGGAAACCTCCCCCAATGTGATTCCGTAATTATATGTTAACGATCCCTAATTAAGTAATTACCAGATTTTTTAGCAAAATGGCTGTAAAAAGCGGGCGAGACCTATTTTTGCTTAAATATGCGATTTGGAGTCTAGATACGGGCTTCTATAGATTTCTCGCATCGAAAAACATAGGCTTAGACTATAATCATGGTATGGTACGGTCTTATCAAGATTTCAAGATTTTGGCCAGAACGGCCATGACAAAGCTGGGCTTGGTCAGTAGTGGCCAAAATATGCGAGTTGGCGCTTAGATAGTGGCTTTAATCGATTTCTCGTATCAAAAAACATAGGTTTAGAGTATAATCATGTTACGGTATGGTCGTATCAAAATTTCGAGATTTTTGGCCAAGATTTTTGGCCAAAAGGGCGTGGTCAGAAATGACCAAAATATGCGAGTTGACGTCTAGATAGTGGCTTCAATCGATTTCTCGCACCAAAAAACGTAGGTTTAGAGTATAATCATGATATGGTATGGTCTTGTCAAAATTTTGAGATTTTTAGCCAAAATGGCCATGACAAAAAACTGGGCGGCCAATTATGGCCAAAATATGCGATTTGAAGTCTAGATAATGGTTGCAATGGATTTCTCGTATTAAAAAACCTAGGTTTAGAGTATAATCATGCCTTAGTTGCCATTCAGCTAAATTCTAGTGATTTTCCTCAAAATTCCCACGGTCAAAAAGGGCGTGGTCACCCTGGGTTTTCCGCAACTCCAAAAAATTGAATAAATTTTTTTGGTGACTCTAGACACCTATTGGAGTCGATTGGAGCATCAAAACCTTAAGAACGAATTTTTTCACAGAGGACCCCGGCATTTGATGATAGTTCCCTTACTATTAAATGAAAACACCAGTTGACATCATGACATCAAAGCTACGATAACCTGAGTAAAAACTAACGATGAAATCAACTATATGTAATCCAGACTTGAGGCTCCCAAAAGAAATCGTGGTATTACTAGAGGGAAGCAATCAAATGATAATTATAAATGCAATGAAAAATCTCTTGAAATGTATGAATAGAATTTCACTCTTCGCAAGAGTATAGGGGAATTTGGAAAAAAGGATCAATTATTTAACAATAAAAACATAAAACAATATCAAACTCCACTTACCAAATTTCACCTTAATAAACAAAATGACAGGCGATTAGCTGCAAAGGTACCGGCCAATTAACTAATTACAGCTACTATTGTTTATTTAACAGCTGAATTCATTTTGAACGAACATTAAAATAACAATCAACGTTCGCAGGGTCTCAGATACGGCTTCCTAGGACCCGGGACCCCTATAGCGGTTTGCTAAGAGCCCGATATCAAACAATAATATTACATGAAATCCAGTTCACTCATCTTTATTGAAATTAGTATAAAATAAACTTGTTAAAAATAAGATAATTTCATGTTTATTCGAACTAAATACAGTACGATATTTCTTTAATTGAAGAATTGAAATATCATCTAACAATTGTCAATGGCAATAAGCTTTTTGATAAGAATTTGAGATTAACAACTAAATTGCTACATTGAATTTATAAATTTTAAACTCACTCAACGACTCCCTTTAATCAACTTGGTGAGAGTAATCAATCTTTCCGGGATAAGACACCAAATTCCGGTAGAAGCTTGACAGAGGTTTACTACTCCTGTAAGGAGGATGGAGGGTTGATGGTGATCAGAAGGTCCTGAGGTCCAACACTCTCTCCAGCAGTCACCTGAAAGAGTAAATTTTGAATGCTACGAGTCAGACGTTGTCTGACCCCGACGCGCGCGCCCGCCGCCCCGACTAGCATTTGATACTTCTAGCAATTCATTTTTCTAGAACCACATGGGCATTTGACAGTGATGTATGAAGTATATGTATAAATAAATCAATGACTAGACGACTCCCCACAAACCTCGACACTCTGGACTATTCCCTTGATAGGACTGCTGACTAAGGTCTCCATCTTCATAGCAGACAAAAGACACAGCGGATCTCCCACATTGACAGGGGTCCCGACCGCCACTCTCACCTCTAAAACCTTGCCAGCCATCGGGGCTCCAACCTGAACCATACGAACATAGATTGAGCATCCGGGGTTGAAAATCCGATGAAGAGTACACTACAGCTGATCACAGCGATAAACACATGATTTTAGAAAGTTTCTGATGGTAAGCTTCCTCGAATCAGTTTACCGTAAACCTGTTGAGTTCCGAATATGCTAATAAAAGTACCCTGCAAATACCTATGGGTACCAATCACCTGACAATCTTACCTGGTTCTTGAGACTTGCATCGGCTTTAGGTCTCGTGACAGCAGCGCCTGCTGTGCTTTGGTTGAGGATTTGGATCTGCTTAGGTTCACCATTCAGCTCGAAGAAGACATCTTGCATCCCTGTAGAGGCATCTACCTGGCGAGAATTAAAAGATGGTACCCATTTCTTGGAATGCCCATAGCCAGGAATATCCACACTTAAAGGGTGTGGTCCTGGGAAATCTAGTCTCTGGAATGTAGTCTTTAAAGGCCTTCGTTTGAACATTCATTTGACTTCAATTTTTAGATCATCACACGAGCGGGTGAAAGTTCAGTGAAGAATTTGTCATTCGTGTCGAAATAATATTATAAACATTCAGAAGTACTAAATTCCGTCAAAGACTGTGTGTACCTCTCCAATAGCTACGGGTCTGATGTAAAACTTTCTGCCCTTGTCGTACCTATACACGTACTCTTCACCCATCCTAGGAGGGAAGAGGGTAGTGAAACCAGTCACTGTGGCATGATGAGAACAGTTCAAATAGAATTTGGGAAGAAATATGAACTCAAACCGAAGATTGGAAGGATTATTTGGGATCTCTGAAATAGTACACTGGCTAGTATGCTTTGAAATATTCGCTTGGTCACGTACTTGAGTGGTTGGAACATCATTTCTGTTTTCAGCTTGGAAACATCACCGAACTTATTGCAATGGTTGGCATACTCGTCAAAAACATCAGGATACATAGCGTAGCTCATAACATCCCTGAAAACAAACAAGATATCAGATCTACTCTTTGAATGACCATTTTACTACTCAGAGCCAAGTATCATTTCAAAGCTTCTTGGAGTAACACTGGACAACAAACTCAACTTTAACTCACACATCGACAACATTACCAAAAAATGCATAGGGACTATCTTCCAATGCAAGCGAGCCATAGGCCCCACATGGGGACTTACTCCTAAAGTATGCAAGTGGATTTACACCTCCATTGTTAGACCGGCGCTGGCATACAGCGCTGTTGTCTGGATCAAGGCAACTGACAACAAATCCAATACCAAGAAACTCGAAAGAGTTCAAGGACTCTCACTCAGGTATATGACTGGGCCCTACCTTCCACACCTTACAACACTCTTAACTATCTCACTAGTATACCTCACATTACCGACTACCTCAAAGGTGAAGCTGCCAAGGGAGCAGTCAGGCTCATGGGGTACGGAGATTGGACCCTAGAAACAGCCCCCACCGGCAAAGGAATCATCAAAGCTCATAGCACCATATCGAACAACCTAATTTCTGAGCTCAAAGTCCCAGGGGCACAACCAATGGGACACTATTAAACCCCATCTTATTCTTGACCGCAACTATAACATCACATACCCTCAAGACGCTCACTCTGACAACTACACCAACAACCTGGACAAAGATATCAAGCTTATCAGCGTCAACAACATTTGCTGCTACACAGATGGCTCTAAAACAGACCACGGGGTGGGCGGCGGCTACGTCATCAAGGACCCCCACAACGAGAACACAACCGAGTACCACTTCAAGATGAAAGATCACTGCACGGTCTTTCAGGCCGAAATAGCAGCACTCATGCATGCTGCTGACAGACTTAAACACTACAACAACAAGCTTATCACCTTCTGGAGCGACAGCCTATCGGCACTCCAAGCTCTTTCCAACAGAATCCACAGGAACAAATCAGTTGCAGACTGTCACAAGTCACTCACCTCCCTAGCTCATGACAACACAGTCCAAGTCAGATGGATAAAAGCCCACATCGGACACTGGGAAACGAGAAAGCAGACCAGCTTGCCAAGGCTGGCACCAAAGATAGTAACCCCGTCACCAGCCTTGTCCCCATTTCATTCATCAAACACTTAATCAATACCAAGGTAACCAACCTCAGCCACGACAGGTGGATCACCAACAAACATGCTCACACTGACATGATCATAGGTAACCATCAGAAGAAGGTTTTCACACACTTAACAACAACACTGGCAACCGTATCCGGTACCGAACTGCTATCTCCATTATTACAGGACACATAGGACTGAACAAACACTTGCACAGAATAACACGCTGACACACCAAACTGCCCTTACTGCACTGACACTGAGGAGACAGTGGCACACTTCATTGGACAATGCCCTGCTTTTATGAGAATCAGAGGCAACACACTCGGGACATACTATGACTCCATTAACGACATCATGGACAACAACAGTATGGACGCACTGATCAATTACACACTCCAAACCAAAAGACTACAGCGAACAGAGGAGGAGGCGGACAATACAGGGGTGACATAGCATCTACTCATCTCTCCGATAGCTCTGAAGTATCTGGTATTGTATTGGTAAAGGTATCCTCCCCTCGCTAGCCACACCTCATTTCTCACCCTCCACCACCTCCATCACCTTTCACCCTCACCCCCCGTCGCCTCGGCGACTAGAGGTAGGCACAGTCCCACTCCGGGACTATCCTCTTGCGGACCCTCGGGTCCGGCCTCTCTTTTGATGATGATCATTTCAAATAACAGTTCAGGACTACACTAAATGTTTTAGTTAGAGGAAAAGCTATAGCGAAGGAAGGGCAGCTTACTGGTCTGAAATCCAGCCTCCATGGCGTTGAATGAGATCTTCTTTCATCTTGGTGAAGTCTAACGGTTCCATGGTGGCTCCTGGCCTACCTGTTGAAAGGAATGATACTTTTATCAGAATATCGTCACATCATTGAAGGTGCATTCAGCATTACGTGGTGTTATCAGCAACAGCTGAATCCTTGACTTCTGCAAATCATTAATCATTTATAAGAAAATCAAAATGAAGACTTCTCACCTTTAACTACAGGCGCCCCTCTGAGAGCCTGGGATCTGAATGGCTCAGGGAAGCCCCCGTGAGGCTCCCCCAAGTAGCCCTGGAGGAACTCCTTGACACTGGTAGGGAAGTTGAGGGTACCAGCTTGAGCGATAACATCCTCCCCTGACAATCCATTGGACACCATGATCTGAGCCAGATCTCCCACGACTTTGGAGGAGGGAGTCACCTTGACAACGTCTCCAAAGACCTGGTTAGCCTCCGCGTAGGCCTCCTTGACCCTCTCCCACTCCTTGCCCAGCCCCATAGAGTTAGCTTGGAAGAGCATGTTGGTGTACTGGCCCCCGGGGATCTCGTGTCTGTAAACCTCAGTGCTGGTGGCTTGCGTGCCCGGGTCAAAGCAGCGGTACATCCGCCTCACTTGCTCCCAGTAGTTGTTTATCTGAAAGATCTTATCCTGGTCGAAGTCAGTGTTGGGGTGGTTGAGGGAGTTGAGGACAGCGCCCAGGGAGGGTTGGGAGGTGACCCCACTGAAGGCATCCATAGCCACGTCCACAATGTCAGCTCCAGCTTCGTAGCAAGCTAGCATGCTCGCCACCCCAGTCCCTGCACAGGGAATGGGTATAGTGAGAATGCTTAGACAGGGAAAAACTTATTTCGGGAACACCGCAAGCAATATCAGTCTTCAAGCATCATTTTCAAGTATTGCTTGGATAACACCATGCTTTGAAAATGTAAACCTATCCCTGTTCTCCTACCTGCAGTGTCGTGGGTGTGTACGTGTATCGGAACGTCAGGGAACCTCTGTCTCATAGCCCCCACCAGTATCTTAGCAGCTTGTGGCTTCAGCAACCCTGCCATATCCTTGATACACAGGATGTGAGCTCCTGCGTCTACGAACTTCTGGCAGATGTCCAAGTAATACTCCACGTTGTACTTCCCGCCGCCGTCAGCCCGCGACAAGTCGCCCGTGTAACACACGGCCGCCTCCGCTACGCCGCCTGCCCGCCGCACGGCGTCAATTCCCAGCAGCATGTTCTCCACGTAGTTGAGGGAGTCGAACACACGGAAAATGTCGACCCCTGCGTCGGCAGCGTGTCGTACGAACTCGTACACAGCGTTATCAGGGTAGCTGGTGTAGCCGACAGCGTTAGCACCGCGGAGCAACATTTGGAAGGGAATGTTGGGAACCAGTTCTCTCAGCAACTCCAATCTGAGGGGCCATGCGTCATTGGGGGAACAAATAGTAAAGTCTATTTCAGCCTTTTCCTTAACTTCAGCCTATCTATTTGCACATCATTACGTGATGTACACAACATAATAATGACCAGGCCACGCAAAATAATATTAAATACTGACGTCATTATCATGGTTGAGAATGGTGAAGTGGTGTATTAAATCGCCTAAGTTTTGAAAACAACATAGAATACCGGCGGGCCACCTCAGAAAGGTCCCTTATTCGGTCAGAATAAGGTATCACAGAAATATTTTGAGGCACGCCTCCGTAGCTCAGTGGTTAGAGCACTGGTCTTGTAAACCAGGGGTCACGAGTTCAATTCTCGTCGGGGGCTAGGCAACCATTTTTCCCTCCCGATTGAGCTTGCTCGTATTACATCGTCACATCGTTACTGTGATCTCTCGATCAAATCTCACAAATCTTCCATAAACCAATGACGAATGTTCTTTCTAGAAGCCTCGCAAAATCGAAATTGACCCAAATTGACCCATACAATCATACCTCTTCCAAGGACACTCGTGAAGGAATCGTAAAGCCACGTCGAAAGTAGCACCTCCCCACATTTCGAGAGAGAAGAGATTGGACATGTGACGAGCTGTTATGGGGGCCGCCTGAGAAGAAGCAAGTCATCATTAGACCAGCTTTGATAATATGTTCATTGTACGTTGATAATGCTAACAGGAAAGCACGATATATTCTTCCAATAACATAGAATATTGAAAGCCGGCTGTTTACCGTGACTAGTTCGCTGGTTCTCATGCGTGTCATCAGGAGACTCTGATGCGCGTCTCTCCATGTGGTGTCAGTGAGCAGGAGACCTTGATGAGCGCGAACTGCAGCAGCCAGACCTTCAGGACCCTCCTCGTCAAGGATCTGAGAGGGGTAGGGGGTTAGAAGAGAGAGAAAGGGGGTGAGAAGGGGGTGAGGGGTGAGAAGAGAGGGGTGGGGTGAGAAGGGGGTGAAAAGAGAGGGAGGGGTTCAAGGGTTCGTTTGAGGGTGCACTTCTAACTGTTGCTCTGTTGGTTACAGTTGATACCCTCATCACTCATGGGTGATATGTGGGCCAACACCTCACTCATAATAACTTGCTTAAGTGAGAATCATTGTGGTGTAATTATGTAAATACTACTTAGATTAAATACTTAAATAGACACCCAACCAAAGATAATTGTTTTTTGGTTGTTATTTCCATTATAGCTTTAGGGGTCTTACACCCACACTTGCTTAACAACAGGGTCAAAATAAGCAAAGGTAATAAAACTTACCATTTTCTCAGATAGGGTTGATTCAGGTGAGAGATGCATCCTGCATATAAACATAGCATCTTTATTTCACTATTAGACTATTGTATTCCTGAAACTGAGTATTGCTTCATGGTATTTTTTAATCCAATAGGTCTTATTTGGTAACAATAATTGAAACTTAAACAAAAGTTTAGACTTGTTCAAAATTTGATATTGATTTATAGTTTGCTAACTATACTTACCTGAGGTTTGGAAGTCTCAAGTCATCTGTTATCTGAGTATGGAATGAAATATGATATAACCAAATACCGAAACTGGTCCACCTTTCAGAGTTGCACCATACACATGTACATGACAAGCGGCAACTGTTCAGATAACATCACACACTACAACTGTTCAACTTGAGCTCCTATGTCTGAAATTCAACATATTAGTCTTATAAACTGTTTTTAGAATGTATATTACCATAAAAAGAAGTCAACAAATATAAATAAAAGTCGACAATGATGTATTGAAGATGTTAAGGGGGCCGGGGGGGGTCTGAGGTCGATTTTCGGTTTTTTGTTGTTTCTGATTATAGAGGAGAACGCCAGCTACCAGTAGGTTTTTACCCCATGAAAAAATATTGTTCCTAGCCGAAGTTATAAATTTTTCAAATCGCGAGTTCGCCTGTAATTACAGTGCGCGCGCGAACTTTCGACGCGATTTGCCGAAAATCAACTTTAAAATCTATCTTCTCCTACAAATTTTGGAGAAAACCCTTGAAACTTGGTAGTTATGTTCTAGGGCATAAAACTCAACTTTGTATCGAGCCGATTTTTGATTTAGGCCTTAGGAGTGAAAATATCGACTTTTGAATTTTGAAAATCACCATTTTTGACGATTTTTGTGACAGGAGCCAACTTTGAAAATTCATATTTTCACTTCTGAGGCCTAAATCGAAAATCGGCTCGATACAAAGTTGAGTTATATGCCCTAGAACATAACTACCAAGTTTCAAGGGAGGGTTTCTCCCAAATTTGTAGGAAGATAGATTTTAAAGTTTTTACTGGCGTCGATCGAAAGTTGTCCCTACTGTAATGTCCCAATTTGAAAATTTATAACTTCGGCTAGGAACAATATTTTTCATGGGGTAAAAACCTACTGGTAGCTGGCGTTCTGCTCTATCAGAAACATCAAAAAACCGGAAATCGACCTCGGACCCCCCCCGGCCCCCTTAAAGAATGATTACAAGAACCGTGGTGATTGAATCCTTCGGCGGAAAAAAACTGACCTGTTCTTGGTGACGATCGAGATGTTGAGATATTCAGCGCTCGATTCTCAGACACATGATGATTCACGGAGTGCGCGGCTCCGACTAAGTAAAAAATTTAATTTTTACTTTAAATTGCCGTGGTGGTTGATCCTTCCGGATCAATTGGCTCATGTGAACGTATCCGTAGGAGAAAGGCTGGCGCTAGACATAGACAACGCCACCGCACAGTTTTTTAATGTCCCCTTGTACAAAAGATGAAATTGCTGGTATAGTTGGGGAGCTTGAAACTGGTAAGGCCAGTGACATCCCAATTGCACTCCTGAAAAAATCTCTAGCTACCTTATTGGACCCTTTGTATGGATTCTTTAATTACTTTATTACTCACGGAATTTTCCCAAACATCCTTAAGAGAGCATCTGTGACTCCAGTATTTAAAAAAGGAGACTCAAGGTATCTTGATAATTATCGACCTGTTTCTACTTTACCACTCTTTGGGAAAATTCTCGAGAAACTTATTTATAACCGTTTGTATAGCTTTTTCTCAGCAAACAATGCAATATACGAAAATCAGTATGGTTTCCGAAAAAACCATTCAACAAGCCATGCTGTAAATTTTTCTGTGAAACAAATTATAAACGAAATAGAGAAGAAAAGACATGTTATTGGCATATTTATAGACCTTAGCAAAGCATTTGATACTATTTCTCATGAAAAGCTAATTTACAAGTTAAATTTCTATGGAATTAGAGGTGTCAGTCTTAAACTGATCAAAAGCTATCTTTCTGGAAGAGTACAATCTACAAAGTTTCAATCAGAAAATTCGGAAGAAAGTAATATTGAGTATGGCGTGCCACATGGGTCTGTTTTAGGACCTTTGTTGTTTTTGATTTATGTGAATGACATTGTAACGGTGTCAAATACAGGAAAATTTGTATTGTATGCCGATGACACGAATATATTTGTCTCTGCTGATTCTGAAGCTGAAGCTTATAAGAAAGCACAACAAGTTCTGGACGCTATCTATGATTAGGTATATGTATGCCAACCAGCTCCATATAAATGTTGAAAAAAGCTGTTACATGCATTTTAGGCATGCATACTCCAACAATGAAAGATTAGTTTGTGCTCGAACAGATCGTACATTTGATAAATTATTCTCTTTGAAGCTTTGCAACAAAAAACTGAAGCAGGTATCAAAAGTCAAGTTCCTTGGAGTTGTTATTGATGAAAAATTAAAATGGGATGATCATACTATCATATATTGATTACTTACACCAGAAACTGAAACTAATTATTGTTATGATTAAAAGAGTCAAAAAATTTATTCCCTCAAAGGAATATCTTAAATTATATAATTCGCTATTCTTACCTCATGTTACATACTGTATCTCAGTGTGGGGTGGAGTATCTGACTATAAACTTGCTAAAATATTTTCTATACAGAAAAGATGTGTACGCCTCCTGTTTGGAACTGAGCTGACTTTTGACCACCCAGAATATTATAGGACATGTGCTAGAGCAAGAACGTTTACTGAACACACAGCTCCTAAGAATTTTGTGCTTGAACATACAAAACCATTATTTAACAAAAATTATGGGTTTTTGAATTTGAGGAATTTATATAAGTACTCTATTCTTATTGAAACTTTCAACATACTAAAGTATAAATGTCCTATAGCACTCCATGAATTATTTACACTCAGCAACCGGAACAATAAAGTATCATTAATACTACCTACCTAATGTAACCCTTGAAATTGGATTGCAGAGCTTTGTGTTCAGTGCTTCCAAACTTTGGAACCAGTATACAAGATCTATGTTTGAAAATTGTATTGCTAATAAAAGTGGCATTGTGGTACCTGGTTCATCAAAAAAACTCTGACTTATCAGCATCTGCATCAGCTATCAAATCTAGACCCATATCCAAAAAATAAAAAATTTCCTCCGAACCAGAAATTTTTACCCATTTCACTGCCTACTCGCTTCGCACACAAAACTTTTGCCTACTGTATTTTGCTGTCTCCTCACTTCGCTTTTTAAATTGATTCCATTTTGACAACAAAGCAAACAGGCCCCAAAATTGGCTCCTTTAATGATTACTATCAAGCAAAAGCAATTATTTTGATAAACTTGCAAAATCACGAACAGTCCGTCAATTGCATGTAGACTTTTTGATTTCGAATCCCTACTGACACTGTCCTTCGACGCAGGCGAAAGTTTTACATGTCTGAGACTCAGTGTGTCTTGGGCCAATTTATTAACATAATTTAATGACAACAGCCCGCCGCAGGCAAAAATTTGGAAGGTTTTACCTCTGAGACTGTCTAGGATCAATGTTCAGCAACATAATTTGATCATAACAGCCCGCCACAGGCGAAAATTTGGAACCTGTTTTACCACTGAGACTGTCTAGGATCAATTCAGCAACATAATTTGATCACAACAGAGCGCCGCAGGCGAAAATTTGGAACGTGTTTTACCTCTGAGACTGTCTAGGATCATTCCAGCAACATAATTTGATCATAACAGCCCGCCGCAGGCGAAAATTTTAAGTTTCATTGACTATGAATTTGGTAACCGTTATATTAGTTATGATTGGATTACAAGTACAATTAATCTGGCCGCATGCAAAAATTTTGAAAGTCTTACATCTGAAACTATTTCTGAAACTATTTCTGACAAATTAAGTGACATCAAAACAGCCTGTCGAAGGCATAAATTTTCAAGGTTTTTCGCATCTGAATCAATTCAATTTGTTCTTCCTGGGAAGGTGCTCACATAGAGGGATGATGCCTCTGAAAATGCCGATTCAGATTGTGTGCATGCAGGCACGTTTTTGCACATTTTACATTGAATATCTTTCTGAGACAGTTTATACATCGTAATTCTTATCACTGGAAACTGTAAGTTAAATTTATCCGAATGCAATTCGGGTAAAACACAGTACAGAAAATTAAATTTTCTGTCTAGCTTTCCGCTGAGAATTTCCTCCGTTTTCCCCAAAAATTTCCTCCGTCTCAAAATTTCCTCCGAACCAGGTTTGCTGGTTCGCGGCTTTTTGGATATGGGAATCTAGAATCAAGAACACGCTCCTAAGTGAACAAAAAAGTGGATGTGAAATAACATGGTGAAATATTTTCTAAATTGCAACTCTCTCTCTCTCTCTCTGTGATACCAAAAATTGACCCTAATTCTTGTAGTATAACAAAGCCAGGTCTCATCGGTCAAAGGAAGGTGTTTTAGGCTTTTTTACGGTTCTAGGTGTCCCAGTATTTAAGGCAGATAGTGACTGAAAGGATTCTTACCAGGTTTTTTGTACCTATTGTTGTTCTAGATTGTAGATCTAGGTATGAATTTTAATTTATTATTTTAATTTTTAAATGCTACGGTATATAAGTTCGATGTGATTTATTTATTTAATAAAATTTTTCGATTTAATTTATTAGATTACCTATTACCTAAGGCGCCCATTTGATATACCAACAGACTATCAAAACGCTTTAGTGAACAGATATGATTAGATGTGCCCCCTCAGATAGATTGATAAATGGCTTATATAAAGATAATACTATCTATAGAAACCCAACTAACTCTGAACACAAGCACATAATTTTTCGCTAGGAATGTGGAGGTCGGTCTGAGTTAGTATGGTAGCTGCTGTCAGCATTTGGAATGGTCATTTTCCAAGTTAATAATAGACAGGGAATGTCCGTCGGCCCATATGCTCACAGTGGATATCGTGCTGACTTAGTGACTTGGCTGGCTGACTGCATAGTGTACCCATTGTGGTATACCTACTTGGCGTTTGAAATTTATACTCAAAAACAGTCTGTTGTAAAATTAGCTGATTCGGGCACACCTACTCGACCTATTGTGACATTTTGAACGTGAAGGTGTAATCTTGTGATACAAATCCTAATACTGAAGGGTAGCCAATCATTAATATTTATAAAAGTATAAATATATCTGATATGATTTGATTGTAAAGTGCCGTAAAATCTATTAAACGTTGTTTCTCTATATTAAACGTTGTTTCTCACCAATGCGATTTGTGTGGCGTTAACAGACCCCCTCGATCTCGGGTATGTCTCCCATGTAAACGGCTACGAGTGACGTCATATTTTTCGCTTCGTAATTCTAAACAGGTGCGCGTCCCCCCTAACCAGGGGCGTCTCAAAACCAGGGTCCTGGTTAGGGCAAGGTTACAGGGGAACAAAGGCTCATGGTTCAAAGGGGCAATAGATCAATGGTACACGGGGCAATAGATCAATGGTACACGGGGGGCAGTAGATCAATGGTGCACGGGGCTGGGGGCAGTAGATCAATGGAACACTAGATCAATGGTGCAGGGAGCCGGGGGCAGTAGATCAATGGAACACTAGATCAGTGGTGCACTGGAGCACATGGACAGTGGTGCACTGGAACAATGGTACACGGGAACACTGGAACAATGGCACACGGGAACACTGGAACAGTGGTGCAATGGAACACTGGAACTGTGGTGCAATGGAACACGGGAACAGTAGATCAGTGGTGCAATGGTACAATGGAACACTGGTGCAGTGGCACACGGGAACACTAGATCAGTGGTGCAATGGAACAATGGTGCAGTGGTACACGGGAACAGTAGATCAGTGGTGCACTGGTGCAATGGAACACTGGTGCAGTGGCACACGGGAACATTGGATCAGTGGTGCAATGGAACACTGGTGCAGTGTTACACGGGAGCAGTAGATCAGTGGTGCAATGGAACACTGGTGGAGTGGCACACGGGAACAGTAGATCAGTGGTGCACTGGTGCAATGGAACACTGGTGCAGTGCCACACGGTAACATTAGATCAGTGGTGCAATGGAACACTGGTGCAGTGGCACACAGGAACAGTAGATCAGTGGTGCAATGGAACACTGGTGCAGTGGCACACGGGATCATTAGATCAGTGGGGCAATGGAACACTGGTGCAGTGGCACACAGGAACATTAGATCAGTGGTGCAATGGAAGAATGGAACACTGGTGCAGTGGTACACGGGAACAGTAGATCAGTGGTGCAAATGCAATGGAACACTGGTGCAGTGGTACACGGGAACAGTAGATCAGTGGTGCGCTGGTGCAATGGAACACTGATGCAGTGGCACAAGGGAACATTAGATCAGTGGTGCAATGGAAAACTGGTGCAGTGGCACACGGGAACAGTAGATCAGTGGTGCTATCGAACACTGGTGCAGTGGCACACGGGAACATTAGATCAGTGGTGCAATGGAACACTGGTGCAGTGGTACACGGGAACAGTATATCAGTGGTGCACTGGTGCAATGGAACACTGGTGCAGTGGCACACGGGAACATTAGATCAGTGGTGCAATGGAACACTGGTGCAGTGGCACACGGGATCAGTAGATCAGTGGTGCACTGGTGCAATGGAACACTGGTGCAGTGGCACACGGGAACCCTAGATCAGTGGTGCAATGGAACACTGGTGCAGTGGCACACAGGAACAGTAGATCAGTGGTGCAATGGAACACGGGATCTTTAGATCAGTGGGGCACTGGAACACTGGTGCAGTGGCACACAGGAACATTAGATCAGTGGTGCAATGGAACACTGGTGCAGTGGCACACGGGAACATTAGACCAGTGGTGCAATGGAACAGTGGTGCAGTGGCACACGGGAACAGTAGATCAGTGGTGCACTGGTGCAATGGAACACTGTTGCAGTGGTGCACGGGAACACTGGTGCAGTGGCACACGGGAACAGTAGATCAGTGGTGCAATGGAACACTGGAACAGTGGCACACGGGAACGGTAGATCAGTGGTGCACTGGTGCAATTGAACACTGGTGCTGTGGTGCACGGGAACACTGGTGCAGAGGCACACGGGAACAGTAGATCAGTGGTGCAATGGAACACTGGTGCAGTGGCACACAGGAACAGTAGATCAGTGGTGCAATGGAACACTGGTGCAGTGGCACACGGGAACAGTAGATCAGTGGTGCAATGGAACACTGGTGCAGTGGTACACGGGAACAGTAGATCAGTGATGCACTGGTGCAATGGAACACTGGTGCAGTGGCACACGGGAACATTAGATCAGTGGTGTAATGGAACACTGGTGCAGTGGCACACGGGAACAGTAGATCAGTGGTGCAATGGAACACTGGTGCAGTGTCGCACGGGAACATTAGATCAGTGGTGCAATGGAACACTGGTGCAGTGGCACACGGGAACATAAGAACAGTGGTGCAATGGAACACTGGCGCAGTGGTGCACGGGAACACTGGTGCAGTGGCACACGGGAACAGTTGATCAGTGGTGCAATAGAGCACTGGAACAGTGGCACACGGGAACAGTAGATCAGTATGCAATGGAAGTGGATCACTGGTGCAGTGGCACACGTTAACAATAGATCAGTGGTGGAATGGAACACTGGTGCAGTGGCACACGGTAACATTAGATCAGTGGTGCAATGAAACACTGGTGCAGTGGCAAATGGGAACAGTAGATCAGTGGTGCAATGGAACACTGGTGCAGTGGTACACGGGAACAGTAGATCAGTGGTGCAATGGAACACAGGTACAGTGGCACACGGGAACAGTAGGTCAGTGGTACAATGGAACACTGGAACAGTGGCACACGGGAACATTAGATCAGTGGTGCAATGGAACACTGGTGCAGTGGAACACGGGAACATTAGATCAGTGGTGCAATGGAACACTGGTGCAGTGGTACACGGGAACAGTAGATCAGTTGTGCACTGGTGCAATGGAACACTGGTGCAGTGGTGCACGGAAAGACTGGTGCACTGGCACACGGGAACAGTAGATCATTGGTGCAATGGAACACTGGTGCAGTTGTACACGGGAACAGTAGATCAGTGGTGCAATGGATTAATGGAACACTGGTGCAGAGGCACACGGGAACAGTAGATCAGTGGCGCAATGGAACACTGGTGCAGTGGCACACGGGAACAGTAGATCAGTGGTGCAATGGAACACTGGCGCAGTGGCACACGGGAACAGTAGATCAGTGGTGCAATGGAAAACTGGTGCAGTGGCACACGGGAACAGTAGAACAGTGGTGCAATGGAAAACTGGTGCAGTGGCACACGGGAACAGTAGATCAGTGGTGCTATCGAACACTGGTGCAGTGGCACACGGGAACATTACCTTATTACAGGAAATATCGCCTTCAGAAAAATGAGCCTACATGTCATTAAGTTACATGAAATTAAGCCCTTTTTGAAGCCCTTGGGCTTAATTACATGTAAGCCTAATTTAATGCATTCTTAAATACATGCAGCCAGATTATCATTGTGGAGATAGAAATTTCAAGAGATAGAAATTGTAGCCTTGTATTCAAATGATTAAAACTTTATATGCTACGAATTAGGAATTTTTGGCTTTATTTCCTCATTTGACACTTTGATAGTTTGAATCCAATTACCACTGAACACAATTAATTTCAATTGGCAAATTTTCAGAGACAATGATTACTATGACAAAATAACCTATAGAATAAGTCATCACAGCATCATGAGAATCTTATCACTTTATCAGGTGCATCAAATTGATGATAGAATGTATTTCTTCAAAACACCACATAAGAGTTGATATTTAAATCATAACGGCCTTGGAAACATTACATGCTATGTAAACTCAGCTATGAAAGTATGAAGATTTGAAGGTATAATGAAGGGTCAAGGAGTGAGATCCAGGATGTGTTTCTGGCAATACCAGTGGCTTTCTATCCGGCATCAATTCAAAGCTTAATCATGCAATACTGTATCAATACTGATTGACAAAAATCGATGTTTTCGAACTTATTAAGTTCAAATTTGCTTGAAAAAATAGTCCTCATGAAATTAAGAATACATGTCATTAAGGTGCATGAAATTAAGCCCTTTTTGAGACCTTAGGGCTTAATTATATGTAAACTTAATTTCCTGTAATAAGGTACTCCGGCGACGGCAGCGACGGGGAATGTCCTTCATTTCATCGGGTTGAAATCCCTTCATAATAGATACTTAGATATTTCCATTAGAGACTTACAATAAATTTCTCAGGAGCAGTACAAAAAAATCATTGCTGGTGAACTCTCATTCGAGGAGGGAGCGGAGTTACGAGCTATCCTGGATTCCTGGGGACAGCGAAGGCAACGACGGCAACGGCGACGGGAAAGGCGAAGGCAACGGCGACGGGGAAGGCGAAGGTAACGAAGGCGACGGCAACGGCGAAGGTGCAGCGATGGCGACGGTGAAGGTGACGGTGAAGGTGATGGCATTACAAAAAAGGTGTGAGGACAACAGTGGGTCAACGATGAAGATGAGATGAGGGATGTAGCTATAGGACATCATTGAGATGCATATTAGTGCATATTGTACGAGGCGAAGCCGAGTTCAATATGCACAATATGCATCGAAATGATGTCCTATAGATATATTATTAGGTGAGCAGAAATATAAGTATGCATTAGCATGCATAATATGCATGTGAAAACTTAGGGAACCTTATAATATTTATGATGTGTTCTACAGTTTTTGCTTGATTGGATTGTGGGTAAGTAGTATACTCAATCATTTGGGTGTGCACTGAATAAAAAAGGCATTGAGGTGAGGAAAAATGGTGATATTCTTATAAATTCATATTATAATCGCGAAATCATGTAAAATCAACTTGATAATCAATGATACTGCCGAGAATTATCTCTTCAGGTCGAGGGAGATGGCAAGAGACTAGAGAGTGTTCTGAACCGGACGAAAAACACACGATTTACGCACGTTTTACGCACGCTGAAGAAGGAGGAGAGAAGAGGTGAGGAGGGAAGGGGAGTAGGGGAGGTGGAAGGGGGAAGTGTTGAATTCAAACCTTATTGATAATGATACTCATCTTCAACTGCTATTCTTTCACGACATTCGTTTCAGCACGCGATGCAGGGACCAAAGGAAGCAGGGGAGGTGGAAGGGGGAAGTGTTGAATTCAAACCTTCATCGATAATGATACTCATCTTCAACTGCTATTCTTTCACGACATTCGTTTCAGCACGCGATGCAGGGACCAAAGGAAGCAGAATGGAGGCAGGAGACAGGGGTATCTCAGAAGAATGTTCCAATCTCCAGGAGAATGTTCTCCTGCTGTATTCATGTTACGAGGTGAGTAATTCAGGCTATTGTGACTCTCGGACCCATGATATTACAAATTCCTGTGATGCTAATTAGTAACCTGAATGAGAAAGTGAATGCTCAGATTGCTGATTGGTATGACGGTGTTTGGTCGTGAAGCATGGTTAATGACAGTGAGAGCTCTGACTAGAAATCGTAGAAGTCATTAAACATGTGTCTCGACTTGACAGCTTTAAGTTCATAGTTGGTATATAATATACGAGGTAATGGAGAAAAGTATTGGCGTGAACATGGTATGTTGATCATATTGAAACGTTGCTTTGTAACTTAGAGTCATTATTTCGTTATGAAATTTCTGACATCTTACTTTGTCGTTCTCTTTATTCTCAAACTTGCTAAGAATGCTATATTTAACGTTCCTTGAAGCGCGTATCTTTTATAGTTTTCGAGATATGACATCATAAATAAGACACACTTTTCGTTGTTTTTTATCCTCTCTTGATATGTAATATCTATCTATCTATCTATCTATCTGTATACAGTATATAATCGTTACCCTTTTTAACAAGAACACCCTCATTTTTGGGGATTTCAAATTGTTATAACTCAGCCATTTTTAATCCGATTTACCTGAAATTTTGACAGATGCACCTTTGACCCTCAAAGATGTGGTGTATTAATTTTGGAGCCATTCTGGCAACGGGAAGTTGGCCAAATTTTAACGTGAAATTTGACGAAACACTAAAAACATATAGTTGGGGGCTGGCAAGCAAAGTTACATAAACTCACTCCTGATGCTCGGGGGCTCGTATAATGTTAGGATCGCCGTCCAATGCTCGCCCTCGGACCCTTCGGGTCCTCGGGCTCGCGCTCGGGCCTTCGGCCCTCGCACTGTTAGGTTCGCCATTCAAAGCTCGCCCTCGGGCCCTTCGGGCCCTCGGGCTCGCAAACCGCCGCGGGGGGCTTGCCAGCCTCCTGATTTTGGAGCAAAATTGATCATGTTGAATCCTGGTGTTGCCTAGAAGCAACAATAATCTTTGAAATTCTATGCCAGACTTCACATCTATAGAAGTATAGACATCTAACACACCAAATAAGGCAAGAAAATAACCATTCTCGTAGTTGGTAGTTGAAAAATATTGTCGCATGATGCTATGTAAAATCCAGGCATAGTGTTGCCTAAAAGCAAGTCAGCATTTATGGAAATCATCCCATATTTAATGATTATATGTTTAAAGGCATATTGTTTCCGTCCACACGTGATATGAATGTCCAAGAACGTGAAATAAATAGTTAAATGCCATTGTCCCCAGTGTTGCCTGTGGGCAACAGTACGTTTTTTGAGGCTTTGGGTTCCCGTGAGTATTGCATATGATTTCCATTTCCATCTGTGGCTACTTGCTCAGTAGAATAAACCATAAATTCACTTTTAGATACCAAATATTGAGAGATAAAGTAATGTTTCCCAAGGCAACAGCCCAGTGTTGCCCGAAAGCAACAGGTTCATAACTCGAAAACTACTGAAGTACCAGTATTGGGATTTTAAACTTAGTCATTGTGGCCCAGTGTGGTTCGGAAAATAAACATGTTATATAAAATACTCTGCCAGTTTTTCCTTGGGCACTAATGGGTTAAACATTCACTCTTTCATCACTCATACCACATTCACTCAATCTCGTTCGTTCACTCGCACGGATTTTGCTACGCAGTACGCACGAAAAACGCACGATTTACGCACGATTTACGCACGATTTGCGCACGCTGAAGAAGGAGGAGAGAAGAGGTGAGGAGGAAGGGAGTAGGGAGGTGGAAGGAGGTGTTGAATTCAAACCTTATTGATAATGATACTCATCTTCAACTGCTATTCTTTCACGACATTCGTTTCAGCACGCGATGCAGGGACCAAAGGAAGCAGAATGGAGGCAGGAGACAGGGGTATCTCAGAAGAATGTTCCAATCTCCAGGAGAATGTTCTCCTGCTGTATTCATGTTACGAGGTGAGTAATTCAGGCTATTGTGACTCTCGGACCCATGATATTACAAATTCCAAAGTTCGATTTGTTACACGTTCCTCTCAGGCAACGGCAGCGACAGGGACAGCGAAGGCAGTGGCAGCGACGGCAACGGCGAAGGTGCAGCGATGGCGACGGTGAAGGTGACGGTGAAGGTGATGGCATTACAAAAAAGGTGTGAGGACAACAGTGGGTCAACGATGAAGATGAGATGAGGGATGCATATAGATTATTAGGTGAGCAGAAATATAAGTATGCATTAGCATGCATAATATGCATGTGAAAACTTAGGGAACCTTATAATATTTATGATGTGTTCTACAGTTTTTGCTTGATTGGATTGTGGGTAAGTAGTATACTCAATCATTTGGGTGTGCACTGAATAAAAAAGGCATTGAGGTGAGGAAAAATGGTGATATTCTTATAAATTCATATTATAATCGCGAAATCATGTAAAATCAACTTGATAATCAATGATACTGCCGAGAATTATCTCTTCAGGTCGAGGGAGATGGCAAGAGACTAGAGAGTGTTCTGAACCGGACGAAAAACGCACGATTTACGCACGTTTTACGCACGCTGAAGAAGGAGGAGAGAAGAGGTGAGGAGGGAAGGGGAGTAGGGGAGGTGGAAGGGGGAAGTGTGGAACTCAAACCTTATTGATAATGATACTCATCTTCAACTGCTATTCTTTCACGACATTCGTTTCAGCACGCGATGCAGGGACCAAAGGAAGCAGAATGGAGGCAGGAGACAGGGGTATCTCAGAAGAATGTTCCAATCTCCAGGAGAATGTTCTCCTGCTGTATTCATGTTACGAGGTGAGTAATTCAGGCTATTGTGACTCTCGGACCCATGATATTACAAATTCCAAAGTTCGATTTGTTACACGTTCCCTCTCAGGCAACGGCAGCGACAGGGACAGCGAAGGCAGTGGCAGCGACGGCAACGGCGAAGGTGCAGCGATGGCGACGGTGAAGGTGACGGTGAAGGTGATGGCATTACAAAAAAGGTGTGAGGACAACAGTGGGTCAACGATGAAGATGAGATGAGGGATGTAGCTATAGGACATCATTGAGATGCATATTAGTGCATATTGTACGAGGCGAAGCCGAGTTCAATATGCACAATATGCATCGAAATGATGTCCTATAGATATATTATTAGGTGAGCAGAAATATAAGCATGCATTAGCATGCATAATATGCATGTGAAAACTTAGGGAACCTTATAATATTTATGATGTGTTCTACAGTTTTTGCTTGATTGGATTGTGGGTAAGTAGTATACTCAATCATTTGGGTGTGCACTGAATAAAAAGGCATTGAGGTGAGGAAAAATGGTGATATTCTTATAAATTCATATTATAATCATGAAATCATGTAAAATCAACTTGATAATCAATGATACTGCCGAGAATTATCTCTTCAGGTCGAGGGAGATGGCAAGAGACTAGAGAGTGTTCTGAACCGGACGAAAAACGCACGATTTACGCACGATTTACGCACGTTTTACGCACGCTGAAGAAGGAGGAGAGAAGAGGTGAGGAGGGAAGGGGAGTAGGGGAGGTGGAAGGGGGAAGTGTTGAATTCAAACCTTATTGATAATGATACTCATCTTCAACTGCTATTCTTTCACCGACATTCGTTTCAGCACGCGATGCAGGGACCAAAGGAAGCAGAATGGAGGCAGGAGACAGGGGTATCTCAGAAGAATGTTCCAATCTCCAGGAGAATGTTCTCCTGCTGTATTCATGTTACGAGGTGAGTAATTCAGGCTATTGTGACTTTCTAACTTAGCCTGCACCATAACTACCAACTTGGGCTCCTTCAAACCAAATTGGGTCCCCCATATTAACTTGGGCTCCCCTAATAACTCAAGCTCCCCCATACTAAATTGGGCTCTCCCATACTATTTGTGCTACCCCATACCAAAGTGGGCTCTTCCGTACTATTCGGGCTACCTGATACCAAGTCGGGCTCCCCGATAATAACTACCTGGATTCAGTATTAACCTGCATTAATTACCCGTATTAATTTGCATTGAATTGGGCCCATTTTGCGCACAGAGTGCAACTGCAAATGAGTTATCATTGGGGTGGCCCAAGTTAGCATGGGGGATCCCGAGTTATGATCACCAAGTTAATACGGAGGAGCCCGAGTTAGCCTGGGGAGCCCGAGTTAATGCAGTGGGAGCCCGAGTTATTATTGTGGTAGCCCGAGTTAGCATGGAGGAGCCCGAGTTTTCATGGGGGAGGCAAAGTTGATACGGGGTAGCTGATTTATCATGGGGGTTGCCCGAGTTATCATGAGGGAGCCCGAGTTAGTACATGGGGGAGCCCGAGTTATCGATCATGGGGGAGCCCAAGTTAATAATACGGGGAGTCCGAGTTAGCATGGGGGAGCCCAAGTCAATGCGGTGGGAGCCCGAGCTATCATGGGTGAGCCCGAGTTATCATGGGGGCACGGGTTTTCATGCTTTCATGGGGGTGCCAAAGTTTATACGGGGGGGGGGGGGGGGAGCCCGAGTTTTATGTGGGAGTTAGTAAGCCCGAGTTAGTATATGGAGAATCCGAAGCTAGTATGGGGAAGCCTACGTGTCCAAATATTACGGGAGGACCAAGATGGCATGGGGTGCCCAATTTAGTATGGGGGAGCCCGAGTTTGTATGGGGGAGCCCGAGTTAATACGGGGGAGCCCGAGTTATCATGGGGGTAGGCCGAGTTATCATGGGGTGCCCAATTTAGTATGAGGAGCCCGAGTTATCATGGGGGGATTCCGAGTTGATACGGGGGAGCCCGAGTTAATGCGAGGGGGGGGGGCAAGGTATTATGGTGGTAGCCCGAGTTATCATGGGGGAGCCTGAGTTATCATGGGAGGAGCCCAAGTTAATACAGGGGGAGCCCGAGTTAGCATGGTGAGCCTGAGTTAGCATGGGTTAGCCTGAGTTAGCATGGGGATCACAAATTAGGGGGAGGGCATGTTTGTATGTAGGCGAGTGAGTGCGGTAGCCCAATGTAGCAAAGGGGAGCCCAATCAAGTGAGGGGGGAGCCCAAGGTAGGGTGGAGCCATAAGCGGTATAGCCCAGGATAAGGTTTAGTCTGGTATGGTTGATCCCGTGTTTGGGAGTTAGCCCAAGACATTCCAGTAGCCCAAGGTAGGGTGGAGCCATATGCGGTATAGCCCAGGATAAGGGTTAGTCTGGTATGGTTGATCCCGTGTTTGGGAGTTAGCCCAAGGCATTCCAGTAGCCCAAGGTAGGGTGGAGCCATATGCGGTATAGCCCAGGATAAGGGTTAGTCTGGTATGGTTGATCCTGTGTTTGGGAGTTAGCCCAAGACATTCCGGTAGCCCAAGGTAGGGTTGAGCTATATGCGGGTTAGCCCAGGATAAGGGCGAGTCTGGCATGGTTGAGCCCGTGCTTGGGGAGTTGGGGGTTAGCTCAAGGCATTCCAGTAGCCCAAGGTAGGTTGGAGCCATATGCGGTATAGCCCAGGATAAGGGTTAGTATGGTATGGTTGATCCTGTGTTTTGGAGTTAGCCCAAGGTATTCCAGTAACCCAAGGTAGGGAGGAGCCATATGCGGTATAGCCCAGGATAAGGGTTAGTCTGCCGTCTGGTATGGTTGATCCCGTGTTTGGGAGTTAGCCCAAGGCATTCCAGTAGCCCAAGCTAGGGTGGAGCCATATGCGGTATAGCCCAGGATAAGGGTTAGTCTGGTACGGGTGATCCCGTGCTTGGGAGTTAGCCCAAGGCATTCCAGTAGCCCATTAGCCCAATGTAGGCTGGAGCCATATTATGCAGTTTAGCCAGGATAAGCTGGTAAGTCTGGTATGGGCGATCACTTTGGTCAGATGAAACTACTATTATTACTCATTATCTGTGTCATTGTATAACACAGATAATGACCTAAACTCATGATATTAGGCCAGTATTTGAGTTTTTTGATGCAATTTAAAATAAGTATAAGTTGGTTGTCGTGGCTATTTTGAGCAAAAATTTCTTGGTTTGGAAACTGTTTGAAAAAATTGTCCAAGTGGCTGGTTAAAGGCCAATAAGGTATACCAAGATTAAGGGAAGGCATTTTGGCTCCCCCATTGTCCGGGATATCAAACTTGCCACCCCATTGAATGAACAACAGCAGGTTCAAATCGTTTAAAGAACTCTTTATTAATGTCAAGATGTATGACTTGTGATCACTTGAAATGCTTCAATTGAAAGATTATAACTTGGAATAATGAATTAGATCCATTTTGGGCCAAATATTTGGACCCATATGTGGATTTAAAATCAGTTTTTCGCCCATAACTCGACTTTTTGGACTTATGTTTATTAACAAGTCGTATATAAACGTGGTCATTGCGATTCTTTTAAGCTATTAACAAAGTCTCTATGACCCTCCTGACTCAAGTTATAAAAAATCGCCAAATTTAAGCCTGCACACGGGCTAAAAACAGTTTTTCGCCCATAACTCGGCTTGTGAGCGTTTTAGGGCATATGTTTATTAACAAGTCGTATATAAACATGGCCATTGCGGTTCTTTTAAGCTAAAAACGAAGTCTCTACGACCTTCCTAGCAAAAGTTAGCATTTTCGGCGCCATGGCGCCAAAATGGCGCAATTGCGCCATGTTCCACCACCTAACAAAAATAGGTCCCTCCAGATTTGCAATAAGGATGGTTAAAACTACATCACTGAACCGGTCAATAAGGTGTTTCAAGCCGTTGCAGGCGGCGGCCCTTTTTTTGCCTTAACTGACCAGACTATTTCTGATTTTCAGCATCTTTTTCAAATGGTACCAAATTTGTGTCCGATTTTTGTGCCTTTTCAAAATGGTACCTTTTTTATTCGTGATTTTTGGCGATTTTCAGAAATGGTACCATTTTTGTTTACAGTTTTTGGTACCATTTTTGTTTCTGATTTTCAGCATCTTTTTCAAATGGTACCATTTTGTTTCTGATTTTTTGCACCATTTCGAAATGGTACCATTTTTGGTCGTGATTTTTGGCGAAGTTTAGAAATGGTACCATTTTTGTTGCCGGTTTTTGGTACCATTTTTGTTTATAATTTTTGGAACTTTTATGAAATGGTACCATTTTTGTTTCTGATTTTCAGCATCTTTTTCAAATGGTACCAAATTTGTGTCCGATTTTTGCGCCTTTTCGAAATGGTACCTTTTTTATTCGTGATTTTTGGCAACTTTTTCAAATGAGCAAATGGTACCATTTTGTTTCTTCATTTTGGTGCTTTTTTGAATCATCTATATTAATAATTTCAGAGTGTTCGTGCATCTGTCTGTCTGTGTAAAATGACTATTTAAGAAGTGCATTTGATATTTTTGATCGTTTTTTTCGGGAAAATCTTCTCCCAATTAAGGGGCTTATTACTATTTAAGGAAAATTTGAATTGGACCATCCGTTGATTATTTATTTGCATAATAAATATCATGCGTTTACTAATGCTAATATATGCTATGGAAAGGCAATACTATATAGGTGATCTCAAATTACAAAGTATGTTGTGCGGTGCATTTCCGCGAATATCTGTAATCCTCGGTAAGCGGTAATGGTGATCCAATTACTTAACAAATTCCAAGATGAGGTCATGAAGCAAGTAGCTGTTGGCTGCTAGATACAAGATGAACAGAAGGTATCAGGTTGATTGTTTCCGCGAATCTTCGCGGGCAAACGCTAGTACTAGAATAATTTTTGCTGTCGATAGGGGGTTTAATTTTGGGGGGTTTAATTTTTGCTGTCGATAGGGGGTTTAATTTTGGAGGGTTTAATTTAACCCCCTGGTGGATATAACAAATTTCCAATAGGGGGCTTAATTTTGGGGGGTTTTGGGGGGTTGGCCCCCCCCCCCATTCAAATGGCAATAATACAAATAACGGATATGTATGTTATTAGTAGCTGTCTCGAAATGCAAATGTTCTGATTTCTTTTACAGTTTTACCGCTTGATAATCACCCATTTTTAATCTTATATATTATCATATTAATTATTTAAAATATTCTCTCTGAGCTATAATACAAATACTTTGTAATGGTGAGTTACGGTTTGGTCGATAGTTGACGTTTATGAGTGGTCTCAGCGATGCTTTCAATACATTTAGTTATGAAAACCGACCGTATATAAGTTATAAATAATCAATCAATTAGACTCCTGAAAAATAGTTTATTTTATCTATTTTTGATTGAAATACGAGGGACACGTATCTTGTCTAAATAGAATTGGGTGAAATAATTTTAAATATGAATTAATCTAATTTCTGATCAGTTCTGCTTTTATCATATTGGCGGCAATCTCCTATCGGTTTTACTTCTAGCTACATATATACTTCAGATGATGTTGTATCCGGTTCTGTTTCTCTATGAGTTACTTACACGTGTTTTGGTCGGATTTGAGCTTTGAACTACTAAGTCTTGCATTCCTTCTTTAATCATTGTTAATGATTGTTATTCCATTCAGTGATCCAGTAAAAATTATATGATAAAGAACTGAGAGATTGATTTATGGACCCCAGTATGTTATTTATTATGTGTTTAAATCGCATTATCAATCATATATAGCGTTTCACTGTGGTCATGACCTTTATTTTGATCCTGGGTTTCTTGAAAAGATATTTCTTTTTAAATTAACTTTTCTGGAACTTGATGATTCAACTCATTACTATCAACCGAGTGTGTATACTGTATAGCAATGGCTTTTATGCAGCCACAATTATGAAGAACTGCCACGACTTTTCTTCCAACGAAATTTAAATCTAAAATTATTTTTTCCTTCTGCAAAAATGCCTCTATTCAAAATAGGGGGATGATTGTACGGTTAAGTAATAACCCACTAATGTTCCCAGGATGTTCTTGTCATGTTCATGTCCCCTCAATCTGCCCCCCTCGACCACTCCACTGATTTAAATGACGACCACCTACCTGCTGAAATAGGGGAGGAGAAGGAGGAGGAATTGATGGATCCGGATGAGAGTATTGGAGAAGGAGGGGAGCACGCAGGGCAGCTACATGATAAGAAGGACTTCCAATGCGGGTATTGCAGCTACTGGACCAGTCGTCAGAATGATCTGAAGAGACACGTTTTCAGTCACACGGGAGAGAACCTCTTCAATTGTACGAAGTGTGAGTATAAGACAGCGAGGAGGAGCGACTTGAGGCGACACCAGCTCCTGCACACTGGAGAGAAGCCCTTCAAGTGTGGGGAATGCCACTACACTACTTCCCGCAAAACAGTCCTGTTAAAGCACATGCGCATCCACACTGCCAAATTACCTCGCTCCACTGACCGGAAGATCCGGGTAAAGCACATTGCCGTCCACAACGGGGGGAAGCCCTACCAGCGCCGGTCCACCCGGAGTTCCCACCTGGTGGAGCACTGCAAGATCCACTCCGGGGACAAGCCACACAAGTGCCCGCTCTGCGACTACAGCTCCGCCCGGAAGTCTGACCTGACCCGCCACAACCGCATCCACACGGGCGAGAACCTGTACCGGTGTCAGCACTGCGACTACACGACCATCCGGAATTCAGACCTGGTACGGCACACCAGGATCCACACCGAGGAGAAACTGTTCAGGTGCAAGTACTGCGACTACAAGAGTGCCCGCAACTCCGACGTACTCCGACACACCCGCACTCACAACAAGTGATCTGAATGGGAATCTGATCCTATTTCTATCACTCTTTTAATCAAACTTAAATCCATTCAAGGTACTTTTTCATTGAAAGTGACAGAATTTGAAGTGACATAAATCGGTTTTGAGCCAACAATGCTTGGATCAGTGGACTCTAAACTCTCTGGAAAGATGCAAAGTTGTCAATAGCATTAGTGTCAATGATTGGGATATGTTTCATAGATGTGCTAAAAATTAATTCATAATCATCAAGGGAAGATGACATGACTCCCCTTGTGTCTGCTGAACTTTCAATTCCCGAACTTGGCCTCCTACACCTCCACTATCTTGCCAGGACCCATGATGAAAGCTAGTTGGCTACAACTTTGGGCATGATGAATCTCCACTCCCCAAATCTTTTCTGAATGATCCCAATGATGGCTGCAACTTCCACATTGGTGAGGAAACGGTGAGGTAGTAAATGAGGGCGAGGAATTATCTAATTAGTCTTAAAGGAGAGCTTCATCCCTGTCAGGACACTCTGTTTGAATGTTGGTGAACTCCTTGCAGATGTTGGAAGTGGAACAGGGGATGAGGACCATCTTGGAAGTACATCCAAAGGTCTCTCTGATAACATCCGGTTGGAGGCGAAAGGAGTGGGCTGCGTCTCCTGTAGAGGTGAGACTTGCAACTTTGGAAAGAGCCCAATTCTCCAATAGAATCAAATATCACATTATAGGTCAGTATCTTTTATTTTGGCAATAGATTACCTTAGTACTGAGTCTCAATAGACAACATTCTAACATATCAAAAAATTTGCAAAACGGGTTCAATAGTACCTATATGCATCAAAAGCTTGGTTTTACCCATGCAATTGCATAGAATTGGGATGAGATTGGAGTTATACGGGGCTTTAAATGTTATAGATTGCCCCAATCCAATCACAGGAGGCCAGGGTCATCAAACTGACATGTGAAAATTCAATTGCAAATCACTCTGTCTGTTGAAAGATACCAGAAAATGGGAAGATGGATTCAATGGTACCTATATGCATCAAATATACCATCAAAAGCTTGGTTTTACCCATGCGATAGCATAGTACAAGGATGAAATTAGAGTGATATGGGGCTTAACAGGTTATAGATAGACCTTATGTCGATCACAGGAGGCCAGGGTGATCAACCTGACGTGTAGAAAGTCTATTCAAGATGAAAATTCAATTGCAAATCACTTTATCTGTTGAAAGATGGAGATTTCTTGGTTATTGGGCCAAAGCGCTTACAGCGCATGAACAAAATCGTTAATAACTCAAAAAGTAAAGCTCTACATGTCTTGGAACCATCATCCGCCTGGCATAATTCGACCATTGCGATCATTTTAAACACCAATATTTGGCCTCAACTCCATAAGGAAGCTGAGATATCCTGACTCAAAGACCAAAGTTTGCGTAAAACCAAATTTGGATTTTGGCCAAATTTGAGCCAAACGCCACACTTACAGTTAAGGCATCCCCACTAACTTTGTTTGTATCCACAATACGAAGCCATTCCAACCCTCAGAACGAGCGCCGTCGAAAATGCACACTCAACCCTACCTGGCTACTGTAGTAATAATACAAATACTTTGTAATGGTGAGCTTTGGCTTGGTCGATAGTTGACGTTTATGAGTGGTCTCAGCGATGCTTTCAAATTTATGAAAACCGACCGTATAAAGGTATAAGTTATAAGAATTAATTGATCAATTAGACGCTTGAAAAATGGTTTATTTTATCTATTTTTGATTGAAATACGAGGGACACGTATCTTGTCTAAATAGAATTGGGTGAAATAATTTGAATTATGAATTAATCTTATTTCTGATCAGTTCTGCTTTTATCTCCTCGCTTGTAATGATTGTTATTCCATTCAGTGATCCCGTAAAAATTATATGATAAAGAACTGAGAGATTGATTTATGGACCCCAGTATGTTATTTATTATGTGTTTAAATCGCATTATCAATCATTTATATATATAGCGTTTCACTGTGGTCATGACCTTTATTTTGATCCTGGGTTCTTTGGAAAGATATTTCTTTTTTAAATCAACTACCTGACCCTTGATGATTCAGCTCATTACTATGAAAACGGGGGTGTATAGCAATGGCTGTTATGCAGCCACACAACTGCCCCTACTTTTCTCCCATCAATATTTAAATCCCTAACTATTCTGCCCTACTGCATAAACGTTTCTTCTCACTTTCAAAGTGGGAGGATGATTGTACGGTTAAGTAATTATACAATCAAATTTGAGGATGTTCTTGTCAAGTTGACATGGAAGGACCGAGTGTTTCCCCTCAATCTGCACCGCTCGACCACTCCACTGATTTGAATGACGACCACCTACCTGCTGAAATACACGAGGAATACGATGAAGATAAGGATGACTTGATAGCAGGTCCCCCTGATCACATTATAGATGAGGGGGAGATGGTGGGTATGGGTGATGTGATAGATGACTTAGGAGAGGAGGAAGAGGAGGAGGAATTGATGGATCCGGATGAGTATATTGGAGAAGGAGGGGAGCACGCAGGGCAGCTACATGATAAAAAGGACTTCCAATGCGGGTATTGCAGCTACTCGACCAGTCGTCAGAGTGATCTGAAGAGACACGTTTTCAGTCACACTGGAGAGAACCTCTTCAATTGTACGAAGTGTGAGTATAAGACAGCGAGGAGGAGCGACTTGAGGCGACACCAGCTCCTGCACATCGGAGAGAAGCCCTTCAAGTGTGGGGTCTGCCACTACACTACTTCCCGCAAAACAGTCCTGTTAAAGCACATGCGCATCCACACTGCCAACTTACCTCGCTGTAGGGTCATCCTGGTTCAGGTCTCTAAGGATGGCCAGAAAGTCATCAACAACAACGCCCTGGCAGATATGCCTGCAAACTCGCCTGTTAAGCAGCCCCAACCAGAACCGAGGAGACGTAGTCCGGGCAAGAAAAAGAAAGCAGATTTGAAGATGTACTCGTGCGATAAGTGCGATTTCGTGGCGGCCTGTCGGAAGGTGTTTCACGAGCACAAACTGAGTCACGGCTCGGAGCAGAAGTGGAAGTGTCCGATGTGCGGGTATCTGACGATCAGGAAGTCAGACATGACCCGACACTTTAACATCCACATTGACAATGTCTTCAAGTGTAACTTGTGCGAGTATAAGACAGTGCGACACAGTGACTTCGTCAGACATAGCAAGGTCCATGAGAAGCAATCGTACAAGGAAGTGGAATTAGCCTCCAATGTGGAGTGAATTAGTCAGGTGAAGGTGCGAGTTTGGCATGGTTTTCTACCTTTTCTTTACGCCGTTGATAAGTAAATTCCATTTGGATGGAAATGTAATTATGAGAAGAAAAATATACACTTACTGTCGGACATTATTGGCTGGTTTATGAGACGTTCTATTAATTGTGTATATTTAAGTCAAATTCATGTTTAAATTTCAGTAACTTGCCATATTACATTGTAACTACAATTTTGAATTAATATATTATGCATGTTTTCGTCCAATAATCTCTTTTTTGGAGTTTCAAGAAAGTTCTTACTTAAATGCCGAAAATTCAAAGATCTTCGACGGCTGGCGCGAACGCCGAATTATACCTTTGCTAGCAAAGCTGTTTGTGGTTAGTCTTTGAAAATCAAATTAAATAACGCGCATTGTTTGCGCGCCCAATTTTACATACATACGTTGCGGCTGAAACCGGGACCCATGAATTCGGGCGGGCTTTGGAACATGGAAGTGATGTAGTTTAATTTAAATTATAGTATACCACATTCCAATTCCACCGTCTGGTACATTTCATACATGATGGCTTATGTTAGGTGTAATGCTGAAAGCTACTAAATCATAATTCTACAATCATTTTAATGTTCTTTAATCTAAAATCATTTCATCAGGTAGGTTCATGGCTAACTGGTGATGTGCTGATGCTATTGAATGACACATTGCGTTGTCAGCAATATTCCGGAGAGCTACAAGTCTGCCAACCTTCGCAAGCATTTCAAGCAGTTTGTTGAGAATGGTGCTTTTCTCTGCTTTCACTTCAGACATCGTCCGGAGGAAAGGAAGATGACACAGTCACAAGATGCTGCTAAGGTAATCCGTCTCCGAACAAACTATGAATCTTTTTTCGTGTATGCGTTTTTACTCTTCGATCATTTAATATCTAGCGTCGTTTAATATTCACTTATTCATGGCATATTATTTACTGGATTCATGACTGGTTAATACCATTTTCAGACATTTTGTTGTATAGCAAAGATCGAGGAATCACATTGTGATGAATTTATCGCGACCTTTCATCACAAACGCTGGTTATCAACCCCACTACCAAACGGGGAAATTCCCAATCTTGGAGTGGCTGTAATCTTCAAAACGGAACTCAGCGGTGAGCAACGTTTGTTGTTGAGTTTGGCTTGCAATGTTAGTTTGCATCGGTGATTTGGCGCCTAATGTTTACCTATAAACCCTGTATATTTGGACACATGTCTTGAAACACCATGTACAGTCACTGTTGTGATGAAATCTTTTCAGATTCATCCTCTTTCTTCCCAGTTATAATTGGATACATAATCTGCATTTTTTTCAGCAACGTTAGCCCAGCTACCCGAACTATCGCCCCCTAAAGTGATGCCTAATGGCAACGTTGGAACACCCACTGCAACCTTCAGAACTATGGTTAACAAGTGCCTACTACCGCCTCAAATAATCAAGGTGAGACGAATGTATGGTCATGATTTGAGGGCCTTAATCGCTTTAGATTGATTTTCCAATCATTGCAGTTTAGATTGTTGATAGATCATATTTCACACTGAATGAGAACATAAACAGGATCTCTCACCTTCGCTCCCCTAGTAAACTCAATATATTTCAGTAATCTGTGAGCTCAATATTTTTCAGTAGAAGCTAGATTTGGTGTTCCCAAGGACAGTGAAAAGAAAGCAATATAGTGCAGTTCCACCTCAAGATTTATATCAAACACGGCCACAGAGATCAAAGAGACACAAAAATACAGGTTGTAGCAGCAGTAAAAGTAATAAACCAGAATCTAGTTCAACTGAAAAACCAGCAGCCTCAGAACTGGAGGCTCAGACTGAAAGGCAAGCCACAGAAACATTGCCTGGTGAAGATCCCAATGTACCTGCTGCTGTACATGTACCTGCTGGTCATGTTAACAGCAGCTCTGTGCCTACTGATCCAGGCATCAGTCCCTCTCGAACCAAGTCATCAGACAATGGCACCAGTAAGTCTAGCACCAAGTCTTCAGACAATGGCACTAGTGCGTCTACCACCAAGTCTTCGTATTGGAGTGAGTCGGAGAGAAAGGAAGAGCATGATGGTGCTGAGGATTGGGAGAGGCACGAGGCATTCAACAATGACGTCACATCACAGGTAACACTGATAGTGGAGGTCTACAATGGAATGGATTCAATTAGTGGAATATCTATACCAAATCGAAAGTTTCAAAATCGATTATTTTCGCCTGTGCCACACAAGTATCGATATTTGATTCGCTGCAGGAACGCACCAAAGAGAGGCTCTACGAAGAAGACATGGAGATAGTTTGGGACAAAGGCTCCAGTGGCCTGGTCTTTTACACTGACGCTAATTACTGGGCCGATTTAGAGGGAAAAGGTACTTTATTTTCATACAGTCCATTGGTTCCTTAGTGACCTTATGTATGGAAGTTTGCCAATGAATTGTTCGTGAAACTTTTCAGATAACGACCGAAAAGAAATTTGAATAACGTGTGATCTGCGAATGATCTCATGATTATCACCACCCACACCGAGAGACGTCATAACCAGCCAACATTGTGCAGCCAGGTGAGTACTCACCTAGTAGTGCAGCCAGGTGAGGTCCAGCAGAGCTCTCCGCCGTGGAGAGCTGCCACCTCCCTACGCCTGGCGGGGGAGGAGGTCAGTGGATATTGCACCAAAAGACACCCAACGCTTCCCAGACACGGACGGACTGTGGACGGACGAGTGGGATGTTGACATGGGAGTATACGAGGGACACCCCGGGGACAAGGACGCCAGGGACTCCCAGCAGATGCGGGACTCTCAACAGTTCGCCAAGTTTGGGGATGTGGACGAACAGATAGGAGACTTTGAAAAGCACACCAAGGTATCAAAATCGCCTGGAAATGTAATTTTGGATAGTGGAACACCTAGAATGCGAATATTTTGCATGAGAAGTCAATGCACCCAGATTTAATTCTATATATGGCACTCTTGGTACATATACCTTTCTCGATCAACGAGATATACCTGCATGTAGTGTGTAACAACACATTATCTACATGATACCTATGCAAATTACATGCCAATGCTTGGTTTTTATTTGTAGGGGGGAGATAGCTCAATTGGTAGAGCACTGACCGGCAATCAGAAGTTGTGGGTTCAAGCCCCGCTCGCCCCGCTCATTTTCAGATCACCGAGTTTGTATGTGTGACTACAGGCAGGGTGAATTACAAAAATCAATGCACCCAATTAGTGTAATATCGCAATGAGAAGGACGTTTTGCAGGGATTCGGAAGTAGGATGATGAAGAGACAAGGATGGACTGCCGGTCAGGGACTCGGTTCTTCTAAAGTTGGTATGACGGAGCCCATTTCTACGGAAGGGAGCCAGAATCCCAGAGACAAAACTGGATTAGGGTACGTGGTTTCTTGTTTAAAATACATCAAATGACCAGCATTCTGGAGTGAAAAAAACAAAAAAGGAATTTATTTTGTAGTTTTTGGAGACAAAGGACGAGCAAGGTTCTTACAGACATCGTTTATTATAGCAATATTAAACTATGTAGCTTTTATGCTTGGGAATTTTTGATTGTTTTTTCAATATTCATTTTCAACAATCTTAAAATTATAAGTTGGTGAACATTACAAATACGTATTAAAACAACGTGAGCCATTACCATCAATACTGTCAATACTGGCTACACTATCGTACAAAACGGACCCAAGAATCGCACAGTATCTGCTTCACTAGAATATCAACGGTAAAACAGAGTGGAACGCAAAGTGCCGTGTCGGTATAGTGGTATCGATATAATTTTGGCAAGAAATTTTGGAGTAACAATTTGCAGAAATTGTCAAAATCTATTTCAATGGAACAAAAATATGGATCAATTTTAATTTCTGCCACTTTTTCAACTGTCCCAAGTGTTTCAAATGACAGTCCCATACTCAACAAAAAGTAAATTAGGACAGGGAAAATTAGGACAGGGACATTCCCCCCATTGCTTTCCTTGTCGAATCAAACCGCCTCACAATGTTAGCTCTTGTTAATAAACACATACCGACAACTGAAGGTATATCTGGATAAATAGAACGCTGCCTACAGATAGTCAGCATGTTTTCGTATGGCTGCAACCCAAAGCCGGGACTCAAACAAGTTTGTGTTGAAGGGTAAGGGTGTCACTGCCAGTTTATTGGCTAATTGCCAGCATTAGCGTAGAAGCTTTAAAATTCTATTATTTTTATTAAATAAACCCTAAAACATACGTCAAAACATATAATTATTAACTTCATGTATCATTTTCTAGTAATCATTAAGAGACATGGTTTATCATATTACAGCATATTACAGATAAAATACTGTTCCCGGTTAATTTCCCGTTAAATATTCATTCTAGATTAATTCAGAAATTTCTCATCACCTCTGCAGCTGCTTTTGTTTTACTTTTGGGACCAAAAACTCATCGCAATTTTATGATTTCATGCCGAATTCCCGGCTTGGTGTGTATTTAAGTTCACCCACCTCCGTCTTGGTCATTTGAGTATTTGGTTCGTCGGTTCGATGCATTACAACTAGTTTGAAATTCAACAACCTTATTATATTGCTCAATGTAGTAGTGTTTTAGACTTTTGAACCATAGTTATAAACTTGTAACCTTTGAAACAGAATTCTCATCCAAATAGCAATGGCATCATCACTACGACTGGCAGCCCTTACCCTGGTGCTGTTTGCAATCAGTCTCTGCTATCTCAGCAATGATGATATTGATAAAGGAGGAAAGCAGGTATCTAGCAACAGAAAGAATAGGATAAGTTGGCAAAGAGCTCTCGGGTATCAGGAATGCGAGGCTTACATGCCCAAAATACAACTTTCAATTGGCAACAAGGCTCACCATCCCAAGCTTTTGTCAGACATTTGTTCTAAGTTCGCATGTCCTCGATACAAAGCACTCAACATCACTGGGTGTGGCTTTGGTGCAAGACACATGTACGGAAGCACTTGGGTCAGCACAGGATATGACATGAAGGACAAAGCTTCCTCCAAACAAGCTTACTGGGACCTCCGCAAGTACATCCTAGGAGATAACGACGTGAATGAAAGGCTTCCCATGACTGTACCTGTTCTGACATCGGTTTATATCGACCTGGAGACCCTCCAACCCCTGGATACAGCTTACATGAGTTTCTACCAGCCCTCCTCCTCCCCTCCCACTCCCCTCAACCCTGCACTGAGCATTGACCCTGCACTGAGCATTGTGGTGTACTACAGGGCGTTCCCAGGTCCAGGCTACCCAACGGAGGAGCAGAAAGCTGAGGAGTTTGAGAGGCTGAAGAAGGCGATCACAGAGGCAGGTCTTCCTTTCTACCCTTACTGGATGATGTCTGCTTCCTATACCAGGCCTGGCTACGGGAGACAGAGATGGGAGGCAGTCTACGTAGCTCAGTAGGCTCCTGGAATGGATTGGGGAGATGATGTGGATTGTCAGAGAACTTCCAAAAGACAGAGAACTTCCATTGGGCTGATGGAGGGGTGTGGATTGAAAAGTTAGCTCAGAAGGTCCTATGGCTTGATAAGTGAGATAAAGGTCATTGGTATAAACGTATGGATTAGAAAGAGAAGAAGAAGGTAATGTCTCATTTACGAGACGGGTATTGTAAGAGAGAAGATCCAATGGACTGAATGAGACGGACTGAAGGAATAACTGACTTCAATTCAGAAGGGGAGGTTTTTGCATGGGAAAGGAATAATTGCATTGATTTTTTTATAATCTTCACGAATGACCGAATCAACCGAATCAATTGTTTTGTCCGAGTGATTTCATTCATGATTTTCAGAGTTCAAATGAATAAAATTTAAATTTGATTCATTTATTTGAACTTTGAAAATCATGAATGAAATCACTCGGACAGGATAATTGATTCGGTTGATTCGGTCATTCGTGAAGATTATAAAAAAAATCAATGCAATTATTCCTTTCAAAAATTTAATCAGCAAAGGTAATGATTCGTTAACTTTTAAAAAATTAATTCGTTGTAAATTTGCGAAAAAATCAGAAATCACTCCCAAAAATCATTTTGGTTGTCTTTCTAATAACGTGGTGATCTGTTGATTCAAAAGAATCAAAAAAAAGTTTGTTATTGATTTACATAACTGTATTTTGTTAATCACTAATAGAACGATTTGTCATTTGTGTGAAACAATCTCTTTAAAAGTTCCTTTAGGGAATCCAGTTTGATTTTCTGAGCCCCGAAGGGCAGAAGTGAGTAATATTGACCCATATCATTCAACAAGTCTAAAATTGGCCCAATTAAGGCTTTTGTGCAGTAGCGGAAGTTTTCTGTGGATGAAGGAGGTCCAGATGGGGGTGCTCGTGGCCCAAAAGTCCATTCCAAATCATTGAAAATCGTCGTTTGTATTTCCCGAACCTCTGCATGCAGCCTATTAAAGTCCTCCATTCTGAAATCCGTCAGTCCATTTACGTCCAGATTCCTTAAAAGCTCAGCCATGCACTTCCGTGTACTCTTCTTTCCCCCTCTCCGATAATGGGACGGGTCCAGAAAGTCTCGCCCACGGTACCACCTTGCAATACCTGTGTCCCTGCTTCTGATCTGTTGCCAGCAGGGGGTGGGTTTTCTGGGCTGCGTGGACATTCTTGCGGTCCTTTTACGTTGATGTGGGACTGCAGGCCTTATAGGTCTTCGAGGTGCTGCAGTTGAGTAGTGTGAAGCTCCACCTGGGGTTGTTGTTCGTAGCATTGTCGTCCTCCACTGTACCATGTTGTAGGGAACCGGTTGCACTGCTGTTGGAGTAGGGAGCTGCAAAGTTTTTTTCTGTATTGGCCAACGGGGGTCAGTTCACTGCTTGTGGACCTTGAGTGGTACAATTCTCGCCTGCCATGCGAGAGGTCCCGGGTTCAATTCCCGGCCGATGCACCAGTTGTAAACCCCGTGATCTACTTCGCTTGCCGCAGGAACTCTGATTTATTTGGAAACGAGTTAAGACTAAGAGATTAGTTAGTAATCATAACTCGAGTCTTTAATAGTTATCACGAAGTACAACAAACTTTAAATCTAAAAACTCGTGCGAATAGCTCCACGAGAAAAACAGGTCCTAAGACCTGTTTCTAACGCTATCACTCACTCCTATTACTCGAGAGATAGTTCCTTATAAAGTCTATCTGGCCGGGGGAGGTTCTGCAAATCACAAAGCTAATCAATTCTCCAGACAGATAAGAATTCAGATAACCGGGCAAATTACCCTAGGAAATGGTACCCTGATTCAGTGATTCGGAACAAAGGTGATTGAACTCTGAGCTTCGTGTTGCAAACCAGGATATTAACCAATCCGCCAGTGGCGTGATTCAGTGAAAGCGAGCCGCGAGACAGCGTATTATCACATTCTTGCAGGAATCGGCTGCTCTCACTGAAACACCGATAAGATCCTGGCACGGCCACCTACGCTGAAAATATCCCTATATGATATCAAAGTTCACACTTCATTATTTAAGCATGAGCAATTTTGAAAACCTCGATAGGATGATAACTAGCGGCCCCCTACAATCAAAGGAACCCCGAAAGTATGATACAAATTGCTAAGACGTTGCACGCTCTACAGCATCCCCTGCCTAAGAAAATAGCATCTCTGACATGGTATAGATAATTGGTCGAAATGGGATGCTCAAAATGCATATCCTTCCCAAAATCCAAGCTACGTGGCTGTGTGAAAATCAAGTTCCGAGTACAGTTGCCGTTCCATTCTGTTTTACCGTTGAAGTTCTAGTGAAGCTGATACTCTGCAATTCTTGGGTCCGTTTTGTACGATAGTGTAGTCAGTGTTGACAGTATTGACTCTCATGTTTGTTATATCTGTAATGTTAACCAAAAACTTGTAATCTTCAGATGATTGAAAATGAATGTTGATAAACTGTGAATCATCAGCGGTTACCCTACAGTTGTAAGGTCTCCCTGCCATCTGCGATGTAGGTGTACCATCAGCAGGTGACAAAGGAAACGGAGGGGTTTCGGCCCACGTACCCCTCACAGCTTACAACTGCAAGGCTGGGCCACCCAAAACAACTTGGCTCGTTCTATTCCTCATCAAACAACAAACATGTTAACATGAAGAGTGATGCGGATCACATGTAAAATAAGAGTGATGAGATTCACGGGTGGTTTATAGCTTTTGATTGAATACAGATTTTTTTAAATATCGAGTTAATCCTTATATATTTTTACTCCTTATAGGTATCGGGGTGAAAGTATCTGCGAAGTTATCAGAAGAAACAACCCAAAGCAACGAGAGTCGCCCCTCATCGGAACGAAGTTCGATGACGTCACGAATCACAAAGAGTCCGCCTTTCGGAGTGAGGATCCCACGGCAATGAAGTACCGTAAAGTGAACCAGAAAACTGTAAACAACCAACTTTAGGGTTCATATAAAACTCAGTAATTTAGTTCAATCAATATTAAAATGTTCAGAATATTATCATTCGCTGTATTTGAGTTTTAGAACTTAAAGGGGGAGTTTCACTGTCCCAATTGTCCCTGTCCCAATTTACTATTTTTTGAGTTTGGGACTGGTTTTTGGGACAATTGGGACAACTGGGACAATTGGGACAAACAAAAAGCTGAAAAAATCAGTCATTTTCCTTTTTTACATTGATACAAGTTTTTCTATCATTGACATGAAAGTTATATTCATACTACTATACTAAATACATATTTTGGTTGTGTTTGTTTGCAGTGGTTAGGGTTCGTTCACATATTACGTAATCAATTTTTGGGCATTTTTTACCCCCCTCCCCCCCCCTCCGTAATCAAACGTAATCATGGCCAAACCCCCCCCTCTTTTTCGGAAAATATTACGTAATCATGGCCCAACCCCCCCCCCTCCTTCAGTTTTTTTGACGTCACCAAAAAACTATATTAACTGACAAAAAATTAGAACGGTATTGTGTGTTTCAATTCAATCATCAACATCATCAACTCGAAGATGACATTCAAAGCTTCTTTTAGTTTTTCCTATGGAAATCTCGCCTACGACAACTCCTCTGACAATGAGATGGACACCTCCTCCTCTTTCTCTTCCTCCAAGGCATCCTCATCTGCTCATCATCCTCCTTTACCTCCAACAGATCATCCTCCTCCTCCTCCTCTACACCTGAGGCCCCCAATTCCACTAAAGAGCCAGAAATCAACGTCTTGGTCCCACCTCAACCTCCTTCAAAACCGATGGAACCAAAGTTCAGTATCCGTGTCCTGCTAGTGCTCATCTGCCACCAAAGCCGACAGAACCCAAGATCTAGATCCATAGCCCCTAAGTGCCAGATCAGAGTCTGGCAACTTCACAGACAACTGCAGCTTCCTACACCTTCATCAAAAAGATTGATTCCTGGATAATGGAGCTGCGGATGTACGCCAAGACCTGCTCTGGCATCAAATTCTAGAGCTCTAGGGAAAGAAAGGCCTCCGAACCTCTGATCAAGCACAGAGCTGCAAACCTTATATACAAAGAGGCACTGAAGTGGTTCGGAAGAGTTCAACGAATGGAGTACATCCCTCCTATGCTATAAGTCCTCTACAGGCAGCACTAAAGGAACTATACATTCTGAACCATATTGAGTTAGAGTAGATCATGTTTTAATCATAATTATGAAATTTTGACAATTTTTTCTGCAAATGGTTAATTTTTGGTAATAAAAATTCGGATATCCTTTAATTTTCATAAAAAATTCTTGAAATTTTCATGAAAATTCTTGAAATTTTTATGAAAATTCGTAAAATTTTCATGAAAATTCGTGAAATTTTAATGAAAATTTAGATATTTTGATAACGTAATCATTGGCCAAACCCCCCCTCCCCCCCTCGTAATCAAACGTAATCATTTGGAAACCCCCTCCCCCCCTCGGCTGATTACGTAATATGTGAACGATCCCTTAAGTGTTCCCACATCCCTAGCCAAAAAACAAAACTATTTGAGCTCCAGTAGTCTGTCACTTTTGTCCCAATTGTCCCAAATGTCCCATTTGTCCCAAATGTCCCATTTGTCCCAGTCTGCATTCACTTTTTTGAGTCCCATTTGTTCCATTTTCTCTGTCCCATTTGTCCCAATTGTCCCATTTGTCCCAAATGTCCCAATTGTCCCAGTCCACATTCACTTTTTTGAGTCCCATTTGTTCCATTTTTACTGTCCCATTTGTCCCAATCGTCCCATTTGTCCCAAACGTCCCATTTGTCCCAATTGTCCCTGTCCCAATCCACTTTTTCTTGAGTTTGGGACAATTGGGACAGTGACACCCCCCCCCCCCCCCCCAATAATGACAATGTAAACCTTATTTCATATCATCTGTTTGTACATTCACAATCATTAATTCCAAAAGTCAGCATTAGATAGAATTCATCTCCACTTAACATGGATAAAACATCTCAAAATCCCTCCTCACAACTTCACAAAACCATCTGGATTCCTCTAAATAGAAAGTCGTTTTCTAATCGGGGCTGATCCCGGAAGCTCTCCTGAACCCCCGTATTGAGGAGGCTGTAGAACCCTCACTTCCTGCACTGCTCCTCGGACTGTACCTCTGCAGGGTCAGATACCCTGCTGGAGACAGACCCTCCGTTATAGACGCACCCTCGGCTGCTGCCTCACCGACAGTGAGAGTGTTGGGAGTCACTGCAGTGGACGGTATCTCCTCGTAATCCTCCGGGCCGGGTGTTAGGGCGGGGTCCCGGGCTCGAGTGTTGAACCACCGGACACAGATTATCAGGAATATACAGGTGGACAGCAGGACTACCACTGAAATGAAGGGGTTTAAAGTGTGAGGAGGGGAAGCAGAACTACCACTGAAATGAAGGGGTTTGGTGTGAGTAGGGGAAGCGATTGGGAAGTGGTACGTTTATAAAAAGCAATCAGTGATTAAGAACTTTTGGTATGGTCTACGAATATTGACTTCAGATGTGAAAACCCACCAAAATCAGGAAAATATTATGCTTACACGTAACTGGTAATAGTAACAAAGATTTAACATACCTGTAAAGTTGATACCGCCTTCATCTCTAGGATCTACCTTCATAGATGGCCATATGTTACATTTTTAATCTGTTGATTTCATATTCAGATGAAGCAGGCCGATACAACCCGAAGCAAAGTACAATTTTCAGAGTGCACTATCAATGTATTGCCCAGTTCTCAATTCTCGATTGTATTCTCGATTGTACTCTCGATTGTATTGCTCAATTCTCAATAAAGTTAATAAAGCTTTCATGTTATAGATGGCCATCGGCCATGTTAAATTTTCAATCTGTTGTTAAGCAGGCCGAAACTTCTCAAAATAAAGTTCAGTTTTATCAAAGTGCAGCACAATAGATGTACTGCTCAATTCTGCTTTGTTCAATTGTCAGGAATAAGGAAACAAATTATTTGCGGCAGCAGTCAGTACGTCGTCAGATAAGCAGATTTGGCATAATTCAGACTGTTAAAAATAATTTATCTCAACTACAAGGTACTTTGAATAACTATGAAAATAAACGACGCTATATGAAAGTTTCGGACTGACAATGTGGAAGACAAAACAAACATCATAACTTTAAAATGAGATTGACTAGGCTTTGTAACATAACACACAACGTTGACTTGTATTGTACACTTTCTACAAATATAATAGATTTAGACACGTGTAGCACTGATGTGCATCATAATAAGGAGAAGGTGGAAGGAGGTCAAAAGTGCCATTTGATGCTCAGGGTTAATTACTGTATGACAAAAGATTCGGAGTTACTGTTAAGGAGTCAGTGTGGCATCTTGGCATTATCACAAATACTTCTAAACTCATGACAGCTGTGTGTTACCTTTGATGGATAATAGGCTACATAGCACTGTTATCTTAATCTTGATAGCAGTAATTGTGCTTTGTTACCTATGATGGATAGCACGATGGTAATGATGACGAATGAGAACCAGTAGCACACCGGATGGCAGTAGCAGGTGGGATCGTTCTTATCAAAACACACCTGGGGGATGTAGAAACGTGATATTAGGGGAGATGTCGCAGACCTCTTAGTCTGACCTCTAAGTCTTAACTCTAAGTTTATGACCATCAAGACCTCTAAGGTTATGAGGTCTATGATTGTTGTTCTGCTAGGAATTCTATTTCATATCGAGTTTGAGGTAGATTGTCAGTGAATTATTGATTTCTGCAAACAAAGCAAAAGGCTCAATGATTACTCTTTTTAAGTGCACTGTAAAATTAGTATACCTTACTGTAGGCTTTGTAGACCCAGATTTTACCCATTAAGAACCATATGATAGAAGTTATGACAAGCATCAACTCAATTACTCTGCAGCATATGCCCCAACATGCCTGGGAGGGGATAAAACAAAGAATTATCATTAATAGTAATCTTTATTTCATTTGATTTAATGTTAATCCTAATCTCTATCTTGGTGAAAGGTCTTTGATCAGACTGAACAATCTATATTTTGGAGCTGTTCTATGTTTAAATGGGAGATCTTGGTTTAAAAGGGTGTGAATCTGATGGATACATTTAACAATAACTAACTTTCTGCTTGAGTCGCTTCATGGTATGAGCCATTGCGTTGTGTAGAAGTCCCAGAACTCCAATAACCAGTAGGTAGAGAGGTATCATCCTGGGAATTATTGTGTTTCAGTGGTGAGATGGTGCCTTTATTTATGCTTGAGTCATAATGACGTCTTTCTATGATACACCCCATGTAAGGAAAAAGTCTTCCAGTTAGTGTTGACTATTTAGTATCGATCTCCCCTAGACCAAAAACCATACATCCAACATTTTACCTGTTAATAGGACAGTCGTCGATGTAGACAGTGCCTACCGCAATGTAGGTGACAGGTAGGACCACTAGGAAACATAGGAGAAACGTACATTCCAGAGATGCTAGGATTATGGGAGCTGCATGGTGTAGAATTCATGAGAAATAAGTACACATGGAATTGGATCATTAGTTCATGGAATAATTTAGATATTTTACTCTAAAATTACTGCTTTAATTACTGCACAAAATTTCCCCAAGATTAGGCCTTCCTGCGAAACGCACTTGCGTTCTGTATGAACTGAGCGAGGGTTTGGCTGGTGGACCACTCCTCCTTGATCTGTCCGAAGAGGGACTCGTAGGTGGGCGGTGTACCCTCCTCAGCCAGGAGCACGTGCCTGTCCAACCGAGTTCTGTGGGAGGGGGGGTCAGGCCAATTTCAATGTTTGGAGAAAGCAACGACATACATCATCATGTCGGTGAGGCGAATCATATTATTATGCATGATGGGTATCCGTATAGTAGGGCGCCATGGTTCGTAATACACATTATATCCATCATTTTGAAACCACACCCTCTAATATCCCCCATCTCACCTGTGTTCCTCTGCTGACTCAGTGACTCTGTATTCAGGAGGAGCTCCCAGCTTCCCAACCCTCTCATACTCAGGCAACGACTCCCCAACTGACGACATCTACCACTCACTTACTCGTCATAACAATCAGTCCTTATGTCTTCCTAAAATCCGATATCTGATATCCTTCACTGGCCTCATCATACGCATTTGGTAGTTCGATAATTATCAAGGATTAGAAGTTTTAAGTTTTTTCTTGGTGGGATTATTTCTTTGTAAAATTATTTGATCTGCGATTTATTTTAATATTAATATTAATAAGCCATTAAGCCACTGTTAATTAAATGAGTTATCATGAAATGGTATGGTTTACCGATATTAATTTAAATTTCATTTATCATATTATAAACTGAGTTGTAAGTTAAACATAAATTTCTAATTGCAGATTAGCAATACTAAAAGGGTGGTCTCAGAGGAACTAGGCAGGCAGTTGCAGATTAACTTTCCTACTTCTAATAAACGTTATCAATTGCAAAGCAAGACGTTGAATTTAAAATGTTTCATTAATGTTTAAGTGTAATGTTTACTACATTTGCAGCAAGATGTATATGTTAATTAAACTCGCTGTCTCAATTTTGTGATGGTTCAGGTTAATTACTAATTATATATGAATATTAATTAAGGGGTTGAGTACAAGCCTTAATTGTATTTGTTGGAAAACTGAAAACACGACTTTGAGTTTGGGATAATCGGGAGGTGGTCAAGATGTCCTAAACAGTCGACTTTCACATATACCAACATTTTTGCGATGGTCTCGAGTCCATAGGTCCAATATGGCCATTGGCCCATGTAAAGGGCGATTTGAATTGGATTTGTCCATTTTTTTCAAAAAAGTATAATGAAGCTCTGAGAGCCATATCTATTCAAATCTGTCTTCCCGCCAATATGAATAAATGAATATGTGCTGAAAACACCATACAGGATATTCCGGAAAAGATGGACAAATCCAATCGGGGAGACGAACTCATTCTCATTGGTAACCCCTTCGCCTTCGGCGGGCGCGCGCGGCGTAACATCATTTTAATTGTTAATAGCGCGGGTGTTTAGGGCGTGTCAGCGTAACAACGGCGCGTTAACGGCATACGTAACACCGGCGTTAACGGCGTAAGACTAACGCGGGTGTTTTAAACGCCCGCGCCGGTGTAAGGCCATAACCACCCGCGCCGGTGTAACGCCATAACCACCCGCGCCGGTGTAACGCCGTTACCACCCGCGCCGGTGTAACGCCCTTACCACCCGCGCCGGTATAACTTGTCAGACCCCTTCCGCGCCTACGGCGGGCGCGCAACAACGTCTGACAAGGTATAAAGGCATAACGCTGTTACCACCGCGCCGGTGTAACGCTGTTACCACTCGCGCCGGTGTAACGCCGTTACCACCCGCGACGGTGTAAAGCCGTCACCAGCCGTGCCAGTGTAACGCCGTTACCGTACCCGCGCCGGTGTAACACCGTTACCGTACCCGCGCCGGTGTAACACCGTTACCACCCGCGCCGGTGTAACACCGTTACCACCCGCGCCGGTGTAGAGCCGTTACCACCCGCGCGGTGAAAGTGTAACGTCGTTACCACCCGCGCCGGTATAACACCGTTACCATCCGCTCCGGTGTTACGCCGCTACCACCCGCGCCGGTGTAACGCCGTAACCACCCGCGCCGGTGTAACGCCGTTACCACCTGCGCCGGTGTAACGCCGTTACCACCTGCGCCGGTGTAACGCCGTTACCACCTGCGCCGGTGTAACGCCGTTACCACCGACGTCAGTGTAACGCCGTTACCACTCGCGCCAGTGTAACGCCGTTACCACCTGCGCAGTGCGCCGGTGTAACGCCGTTACCACCCGCGCCGGTGTAACACCGTTACCACCTTCGCCGGTGTAACGCCGTTACCACCTGTGCCAGTGTAACGCCGTTACCACCTGTGCCAGTGTAACGCCGTTACCACCGGCTTTATACCGGCGCGGGCGTTAACGGGCAACGGCGTAACAGTAAAACTATCGCGGGCGTTAAACTTAACAGCGTAACACCGGCGCTGCCCGGGCGTTAGACGGTCCAATAACTTATACTATTGAACAACAGTTAATACTTATAACTTATAGGTAACAGTTACTGTTACCTATAAGTTTAAGTATCTGTATACCAAAGGAGACCACAACATCATTTGATTTTGAAATATAATATGGCATTTCCATTTTTTTGATTTTTAATTTCAAATTTCATCTAAAAGTAAAAGTAATTCAATTTTAAATTGTTATTGTTATACTAATACTAATAGAATTAGACCATCACCAATAAATATTCATGAATCGCTTAAGCCTAAGGTCACGTTTTGCGAATGCAAATTTCAAAAAGCTTAAGCTGAATCCACAAAACCCAAAATTATTGATAATATTAATTTAAGCTCTTAGTCTGATTGATTCACGGTCATTGTAAACTTTTGATTTTAATAAACGAAAACTACAAGTTCTACCTTACGCTTTATCATGTAGTTGTACGCATTTGAAATTGAATTGATGTTATTGTTTCAAATCAGGGATCAATGAACGATATTATTATTATCGATCCCTTATACTTTAATACGTCAGATCACAGCCCATGATTATATCTTATTCTTAATGCAATTTAAGGTAGCTGTCGCTACATCGAGAATAATTCTGAAGTTGCGCGCACCGTGTTGTCAAATGTCATTAAAGTATAGGTACGTTACTCCATGTTACGGAGCCTTATTTTGCGCGCGCAAGCGCGCCTCTACGAAAAGCGCGCGCAAGCGCGAACAAACAGGGACACGTAACATGTGGTAAGTCGTACGTGATCAAATTCACTTCCAGTTCCAGCATCAAGTAGGTACGTAAAAATGGCACACTAGTCATGGAAATTTCAGTATCGTGTTCAGAATCAGGTGTCGCGATACGAATACCTCTAACATTACCGATTTTCCTGTGAACTTGCTTACGAAGGGGAGTTTCAAAATTAGCCAAGAATGGATTGCGTAAGGCAGGTGTCGCCACCTCGAGAAAGGTCCCATTAATCCCTGTCCATGGTCCAGATTGCATCAAATTAAAATGAATTGGATGCCAAGCAAATGGATGACACGTTTTTAAACTAACTTTCTTTGAATTCATCAACCCTCACAATTGTAAAACAACAATAGTTGTTGAAACTTAATAAACAAATCCGGACGTCACTATTTCGACGCTTTATAAAATAGAATTTAATTTTAACGTTAAAGTTGTAATGTAACTGTTTAAGTGATGTATTCAACTTCAAGAATATACGGTTCTCGTGATTAATTCCACTATAGACTTGGAGCATCACTATTATTCGCTTCAAGTTCAATGATAATAATTAATAGCTAAAACATGCATCAACACTATTTTGAGGCTTAAAATTTAGCTTATTTCATCCCAACCAGGGATACAAGTAAGATCCAATTCCAAAAACAATAATAAATTACTCATAGATCAGTAATTGGACGCCTCTGGAAATAAGGTGAGGAATTAAAACTCGAGCACGTCCGTATCATATTAAAATGAGGATCTAAACCAATCAATCAATTAGCTACATTAACAGTAAAACCGCGGTTGAACTTGAAAGATAGAGTAACAGCTCCAGCCACACTGAGTCGCGCGCCACCTGGCTTCCAATCGCACTGTCAGTCTGAAGAGTCTTTTATTCTACAATTCTCAGAGTTCAGAGCGTCAGCCCTCTTCCTTCGGGGGTGTAACCCAGCCTGGGAGGAGGGGTGGTGAGGGGTGTAACGCAGACTGGGGGGAGGGGGGGTGGTGAGGGGTGTAACAACCCTGGGAGGAGGGGGTGGTGAGGGGGTGTAACCCAGCCTGGGAAGGAGGGGGAGGTGAGGGGGTGTTAACCCAGCCTGGGGAGGAGGGGAGGTGAGGGGGTGTAACCCAGCCTGGGGAGGAGGGGGGTGGTGAGGGGGTGTAACCCAGCCTGGGGGGAGGAGGGAGGGGAGGTGGGGTGTAGCCAGCCTGGGAGGAGGGGGAGGTGAGGTGCAACCCAGCCTGGGGAGGAGGGGTGGTGAGGGGTGTAACCCAGCCTGGGGAGGAGGGGGGAGGTGAGGGGGTGTAACCCAGCCTGGGGAGGAGGGGGAGGTGAGGGGTGTAACCCAGCCTGGGGAGGAGGGGGAGGTGAGGGGTGTAACCCAGCCTGGGGAGGAGGGGAGGTGAGGGGTGTAACCCAGCCTGGGGAGGAGGGGGGAGGAGAGGGGGTGTAACTTAGCCTGGGGAGGAGGGGGGTGTAACCCAGCCTGGGAAGGAGGGGTGGTGAGGGGGTGTAACCCAGCCTGGGGAGGAGAGGAGGTGAGGGGGTGTAACCCAGCCTGGGGAGGAGGGGAAGGTGAGAGGGTGTTACCCAGCCTGGGGAGGAGGGGAGGTGAGGGGTGTAACCAAGCCTGTGGAGGAGGGGGTGTAACCCAGACTGGGAGGGGGAGGAGAGGGGTGTAACCCAGCTTAGGGAGGTGAGGGGTGTAACTACCAGGAACTTTCATATCAAACATGAAACATCCCATTGAATAGTGTTAAAATATCAAATATCGTTTGAGCAAACTGAAATTCATAAGTAATTTGTCTAGTCGTCGAAACCGACTTTGCTACAATAATTTTATCCTCACGGTCATTTTAAGATTATCGATACTGGTAAATGAAGCTCCACCCCATTGGGTACATCATGATCACACAAAATAATTCATGAAAGGTGAAAATGCAGGGTGAAATTGCAAGGTTAAAACAAAGAACGAACCGTTGGCCTTGTGGCTCTCAACCAGCGCAGTAAAGGAGCACATGGCCCTCTCGAAGGAGTACGGAGTGCCCTTGTGGTTGAAGGTGATCCTAGCGTTACCCTTGACCAGTGTTGCTGAGATCTGGAGAATGAGGGACTCTATGGAATACGCACTGCTCCACCCTTGCCTGGTGAGCACCTCCAGACACAACGCTCCTCCCTTCATAACGTAACCTCCTGAGGAGGGGGAAGAATGAGGGTGGGATCAGAGGGAGTGAGGGGGATCAGGAGGATGGGGTAGAGAGAGAGTCAGTGGGGTCAGGGGAAGAGAGGGAGTGAGGGGGTCAGGTGGAGTGGGAAGAGACGGGGATCAGGTGGAGGGAGGGGAATGAGGGGGAACATGAGGATGGGGAAGAGAGGGAGGGAGAGGGATGACTGGGTGGAAAATTATTAGCACAAGTGTCGGAAGCATCGAATTTCTATAACAAGTTTATCATTAAAATGGGAGAAGAAGACAAAGTTGTATCTCAAAATGTTTCAATATAACTCGAATCTCACTGACTGGAAATATGCGGTGCAACAACTCTGACGAAGGGGGGTTCGAAGGGGAAGGACTCGGTGAAGGTGATGGAGAGGTGGATGTGCTGGTGGTCTGATTCCAGCTTCTTGATGTCATCCATGAGGGGAGAGTCAGGGTCCACCCTGGGAGCAAACAGTCAGAAATATCCACTCACTGCATGAAAATTATTAGAGGAAACGAGCCTTTTTCTCTAAATATAACTTGAAGTAAACCATCAGTCGACTCAGTCAATAAATCAACCTAAATTGAAATTTGGTCAGGGTCCACCTTTTTGAGGTAAACATCCCATTTGTAGAGGTTATCGTTGTTAATAGCAACGGAGTAAACTCCTGTCTTGTAGTTGTCTGATTTGTATATTTCCTTTAGCTCCTTCATAATACGGTCAGAAGCTTGTACGCTGTGCATCATTCCCTGAGGTGGAATGTACTGCTAGATGAACGAAGTGAAGTATTTGCGATTATAAATGGGCGGAATAAAAATGGCAAAAAGTTCCCGCTTTAAAAACGTACAATCTTTGGTAAGTTAACCTGTTCCTGATCCCTCCGAATATTCTGCTTGATTTTCTCCAGAGAAGCAAACTGTTCCGGCTGCATTGCCACCAGGTCGGATTTCTCTTCGCTGAAATAACGCAATAGTTTACATGTGAAACCAATTAATTACATTCTTTACACGGCGTTATCGGGTTTCATTTTGGTGGAACTGATGAATCAGAAGCTTACACGAGGAATCTATAACCAAGTTGTGGTATCTGAAACATGTTAAGAATTAGTATTCACTGATCAGACCACGGAGGCCAGGAAAAATTCATAATTGCCATTTCAAACTAGGTCCAAAATCCCTCTGTTGCCGAAATGTTAACATGACTCAACGTCAAAATTCACACACAGAAACATAGATTAATTGAAAACTTGGGCAATGGAGGGGTTGAAATGTCAAATGTAACAAGGATAGCAATTTCCTTGTGATTATGACATGTAGTGTTTCACTCTGTATCGTCCATTAGTCCATTACACAGCATACCAATAATAAGTTTAACACCTAGCATATTGGCAACTAGCCATGTTACATACACTTCGTCACACACGATAACGTTTATTTTAAACCACGGTGCTGCGCAGAAGATTCAAAACTTTGACAAAATGCCGCCCGTTCTTCGCTTTGTGACAAAAATATTTCGCAGCTCGCATGACGAACCTTATCATCCGATAATTCTCAACAGCATGAAATACTTTCTACCATTGGATGAACCATCAGCCACACCTATCAATTCACGTTTAATAATATTTTGACGGATGGACGAATCAAGATCGATCCATCGATCGATCAAATTTCTCATCATTCGTTCATTCGATTCAATTCAATTCAAGTTAAAATAGCATGCGCGCAGACCACATAGGACTGTATGCGCGGCGCGTTACATTTATTTAGCACGTTTCTTCAATTTTTACGAAATTTGTATCTGACAAACGACAAAAGTTGCTAGTACTTCAGCGTTTACCGTCATTCGACCAAAACGTAAACATAACTGTTACGTGCGTGATGTACCACATAAATGGAGAGAATTTCTCCCTACCCGCTCTCTCTCTCTCTCTCTCTCTCTCTACGTCCAGATCAAATTTACACGGAAGTATCGGAATTTGGAAACACTGAACTGACTACACACGTACGATTTATATATAAATACCTGGACTGTGTTACACCGCGTAACACTTAGCAAGGAAACATGAGATGCTAGGCAGGTATAATTATACACAGCTGTAACTAAGTACACACACATACACACACGTACAAATATACGGGAGATATTACCTGTCAGACATCATATCCGTGTCACTTATTCCTCCATCATCATCCTGGAATAGAAAGGGGGTTTAGCAGATGCAATAGTGACGGAACTGCGGCAAAAGATGAAAAAGGAAGAATAAAAGCAGGAATAAATTATAGAAGAAGAAAAATAGAAAAAATATAAAACCGTGAAAGTAACAGACTGAATGAAGATTGGCACTGCATTTTAGATTATAGTTTTACACAACAGGCATTTAAATTTTCAGTAGGGGGGGGAGTTTCACTGTCCCAATTGTCCCAATTGTCCCTGTCCCAATTTACTTTTTTTTGAGTTTGGGACTGGTTTTTGGGACAATTGGGACAACTGGGACATTTGGGACAATTGGGACAAACAAAAAGTTGGACAAATCAGTCATCTATCATTTTTACATTGATCAATGTTTTTCTATCATACTACTATGCTAATAAGTACAAGTTTTGGTTGTGTGCTGCTATGTCACAAGATGTAAGACAAAAACACTAAACTCCCACTCAAAAACACAATCATTTGAGACCCAGTTGTCTCTGTCACTTTTGTCCCAATTTTCCCAAATGTCCCATTTGTCCCAAATGTCCCATTTGTCCCAATCTGTATTCACTTTTTTGAGTCTCATTTGTTCCATTTTCTCTGTCCCATTTGTCCCAATTGTCCCATTTGTCCCAAATGTCCCAATTGTCCCAGTCCAAATTCACTTTTTTGAGTCCCATTTGTTCCATTTTCTCTGTCCCATTTGTCCCAATTGTCCCATTTGTCCCAAATGTCCCATTTGTCCCAATTGTCCCTGTCCCAATCCACTTTTTCTTGAGTTTGGGACAATTGGGACAGTGACACCCCCCCAGTAGGTACTCTTTCAATTGAAGAAATATGGTCATTTCAGTGTTCATCATATCAGCTCGAGTGAATATCAGTACAAAAGAGCTCAGGGCTATTGTATAAGTGAGGAAATGTGTACTACTACTGTGCTAGTTTTGTGTCTGCTTAAGACACTGCATATAAACATAATATTATGCATCGAAAAGGATAATGATTTTGAATTTATTCACTAGTTGCTTTGCGTCAAAGGAAGGTCAAAACTGCAAAAGTGAGGTTACGTGTTTTAATGAATTCCCCCGTATAAAGAATAATTGTAATTCTAAGAGACAGACATGGTTTTTATGAGATATTAATTTCTATGCCAAATTCTAAGGGACGCCTTTTATATTTATTAGATATCTATTTATTTATTTATGAGAATATTCCAGGTGCATTGATTATGTTTTTGTTCTATTTTTATTTCAAATGATGCAAAGTTTCATAGTGAAACTTTTCTCAGAACTGGGAGTTACAAATAACTGTTAGTAAATAAAATCACGATGGGATAAATATGCGGTTGAGATGACGTCATAATTAGCGCATGAAACATGAAATGATGGCGTCACACCGCCTAGTTTCTCTGTGTGGGGTATCTGTATGATGTACCTAAGCCGTAGCTAATTATATTCTTTTAAGCTCACGCACATGTTTTACAATAGTGTAATGCAGCGAGAGAGCAGCAACACAAAATAGTGAATAGTATTAAACCAGAGTTTACATCATCTTTGAGTGATTATTTGTGTCTTTAAATTGTAAATAATAAGAATACAACACTGTTTCTGGTTCATGTGATCGCTCATCGCTAGAGAAGCATCAAAAGCCTCGAAAACCTTAATAAATAAATAAATTCAAGTCATTTGTTACACGCTTAGACATCGTTAAATTGACGTTTGGATAATAATTTTCCCATTATAATCCATGCTAACGTAATCCCGTATGATGATGACGTCATATCGAAATTATATGGAGTGCAAAAAATGGGATTTTTTCGTGAAATCCCCAAATATATCTCGAATGGTATTTGTATAAATGCAACTTATGTCGTAGTACTAATGGGTGTCTAAGTGCCTAACCATGTTGAACTCAGTGTAGATCCTTGCTGTACGGCATGTTAAACAAGGAATCGAAGCTGAGGGCCCCGTACAGGACATTGCTATTGCGACGTATGTGATTATACAGATAAGATTTCGATTTAAAACTGCATCGTACATTCCTTACCGATAGAATAGAGTCATCCTCACCAGAGTCCTGCAAAACAATACGGTTACACAGCTGAATCGAGTAAATCGTACATTAAACGTTCAAGGATGCGAGAGTTAACTAAAGTCACAAGCTGTTTCGTATCATGTGATTATTGTCGTCAGCAAAATTAGCGATAATTGAAGTATTCAACCAGAATCATTTTTGTGCAAAATACAGTGAATAAATCACATAAAAGACCCTCTTCATTATCACCCATCCCCCTTGTTATAACCACACTCCCCTCTTATTACTACACAGTATAGAACTTACTCTCCTCTTACTAAATTACTAGCACACAACTTACTCTCCTCTTACTGGCACAAATTCACAAAACTTACTTTCCTCGTTATAACCACACTTGACTTACTCCCCTTTTGTCACCAAAGAAAATGCCCCCCCTGTAATTACCATGTAGGGGGGGGGCCAACGCTCTTTTAGGCTCTTTTAGGCCCCACTTTCTAGGGCTCTTTTCAAATTTTTTCTATCCTCTGGAGCCTAAAAGAGCCCCAGACTAAGTTAATTGAATTTGGTCCATGCTGCGAAAACAGCAAGGTTATTTCGATACCTAGGGAATATCAAAGCTATAAAATGTTATTCCAAACATTATATGACATAATATATTGTGATACACGAGGTTCTTCACATTCTGTCCTCAGATGGCACACTTTTCAAGCGCCTCATTGTACTTACTGTCACAGGTGACCTTAATGATGGCTCCTCTAAAAAGTTGGTGGGAAAATAAACAGCAGAAATCTTCAAGTAGCAAACGTTAATTTATATTCATTGATTGTAGTACAAATAATAAAATAGTTGTTTGATTTTAAAATAGTTGTTTGATTAACTCACTGAAAATGAGAGGAGAAAGCTCAACAGGAAGATAGATGACTTGAATGTGAACAATCCTCTCTATGCTCATTCCTGGGCTTGAAAAGAAGTCAGTCTGATATCTTAGGCAATTAAGGACGAAATTTTTGCCCAACTAAACCAGCAGAGTCTATGCAGTCAACACTATCAGAACAACCCAAGTACTTTTCAGCTACATGAAAAAGTATGCTAAATACAAGTCGAGTGTTGCACCACTAAGGAAGACAATATGTGGATCCCTCAGCACAGATCAGTGGAAAAAGCAGAGATCCTTCAATATCAATATACCAGTGTGTTCAGTGACCCAGCCAATGTGGATCCCCGAGCATGTGTAGCAGCACTAGGTGACCCGTCATCTGCAACTTTGTGTGACATTGAGTTCTCAGTCGAGGACATGCATGCAGCTATAGGTGAGCTAGATCCTTACTCAGCAGCACCAGATGAAGATTGAAGACATCCCAGCTAAGATTCTATGCAGCTGTAAAGAGACACCCTCTCTCTCTCATCTCTGGCTGTTATGAACCGCCCTGTTTCTATTACATCCACTTAGTCAAGGTCTTTGAAAGTTCATCACCAACTTGCAAGTGAATCATCTTAAAACTAATGGGATTCTCCCGGACAGCCAACATGGTTTTGAAAAACTATAGGAGCTGCTGACTCAACTACTTGAACATGAGGACTGTACTCAAGAGCCTTAACGAGGTAAAGGGTTGATGTCATTTATCTGGATTACAGTTAAGCTTTTGACAAGGTAGACCATCCTTGCTTCTAGCCAAATTGGAGCATTACGGCATCGTGGTATTTCCCCCCAAAAGTGTGTCAAGCTGTGGGGGCTGCACTCCACAGATCTGTTCACTGACGGTTAGGAAAGTAAGTGACTTATCAGACCCCATGTTCTTTTTCTCTCTCACCCCCCTCCCCCCCCGTAGCCATGGACCCCGGGTACCCAACAGAAACCGCCACCTCTCAGACCCAGCTCAGCAGCAGTACGCTGCCATGGTAACTCAAATGGATGACGGGGTGGGGAGGATTGTTGAGGCTCTGGAAGACCGAGGCATGTGGTCTAACACAGTCTTCATGTTCATGAGTGATCACGGAGCCTCGGTAATCAGGCGTCAGTGTTGGGATACCGTGGGAGGGAGCAACCTTCCCTTCAGAGATGGTAAAGCCACCTTCTTCGAGGGCGGGATTAAGAGCGCTGCGTTAGTGTGGACCCCCTGGCTAGCCCCCTCTCAGCGGGGCTCCCACAGCACCGCCCTCCTCCACGCGGTCGACATACACACCCTCCTCCTCGCTGTAGCCCGAGACAACATCTCCGACAGTGTATATCAGAAGGAGGATGAAGCAACCTCCGATCTGGACGCGGGGAGCTACCTGGTGAGTGTGGTGCGGGGGGATGGAGGGCCGGGACGGGAGACCATCCTGCACAACCTGGTGTCTGGCCCCCTGCCAAGGGACCGTGTGGTGGAGTACTGCGGGGGCATGTTCCCCTACTCCACAGACTATGCTGTTCTCAGGTACCGGAACTACAAGCTCTTTTACGGCGAGGGTCTGGCGAGTATCTGTGACTCGCATTTCCTTGTTACGCGGTGCGATGTTTCCAATAACATGACGACGGAGGTGCCGCGGATATTGTTTGATTTGTCCGAGGATCCGTTCGAAGAGAGGGATGTGGCAGCACTTCACCCGGAGATAGTGGACTTCATGGTGCAGAAAATTGAGAGATACAAATCAAACGCCTTGGATTCGTGGATGTAAATTTCAATGTGAAATTGTGAAATTGAAATTGTTGATTGATCATTGATCAAAATTTATGTCAGATTTCGTTTATTGGAATTTATTTCGTTTATTGGAATTTATTACATTTAGTCATAATGAAAAACTGTGATGATTTAATTGTTATTTTGTGTCAACTGAGATTCGGTTAGAATTACTGATTATTAAAACTAATTCAATTTAATCAAATTAACTTAGTATTTCAAATTATTTGCCAATATCCAGTACCTTTTTGGTAAGATTCCAATTCCATCCCATTCGCTCATTGTATTTATATCATTAATGAGCTTTATGTTAGTGAATTGTTACTGTTACTATTCGTGCATTGAACCTAAAACCTATTTAATTTATTTTTCTATCAATTACAATTTCAAAATTATCCTCATTGACAAGACATGCTTAATTTTCGAGGAATCAGTACGTGGACCGACAGAATGACGGATGAACCTTGGTTAAGAATTCCTTTCAGCCCATGTCAATTAAGATCATGAAAACAACCTTTGAATTGCTGTACCAATTCATATATTTTATTCGAGCCAAACATGTCAAGCTTGAAGTTGAATATTAAGTCGATTTGGCCGAAAAATGTAAATTTGTACAAAATAATAATTTTCAAAGTCCATGAAAGTTTCTCGTTAATTACATCTCGACCCTGTTGTAGGTGGTATGGTGGGGAAGAACCTGGGTCACATCCTGGCTGGGACGAAGATAGCTGTGGACTGGTGGGAGACCGACTCCACCCCTCTCGTGGACACTTACTTCTGCACGCACGTCACCAGGTAACTTGAGTTAGACTTCGAGTAGGTAACTTTATCAACATGATAACTTGGCTAGGGAATTCGAAAATCTTTTTTTTCGTCAATTAATTTGGGAACAAATTGAAAAAGCTGCTCCTATACATCAATAACCACCACAGAGGTGGCGGGTGACGCCAGTCTGATGAACTTAGGGCCAAATCGCACGGGGACAAAAATCGTGAAAAAATGTGCCCAGGTCAGTTATCACGTCCAAATTTCGTGAGATCGCACGGCGGAATATTTCACGCCGGTATAAAATGATCAAAACGTACGGCGACAGCTTTTCAATGCATTTCGCGGAAACAAATTGCACCAAAAATCGCGACGTAATTTGTCACCAAAATTGCTATATTTCGCGAAAACGCACGGCGTAACAAAATATCCGTGTAATTTGTCACGTCCTAGATCTCGGAATCACAGAAATATTTTTCGCCAAAACGCACTTTTGGCGCATAAAATGGCATGTTTGATAGCTCAATGGCAGAGCATCCGAAATTTCTTCAGCTTCAGGAGGTTGTGGGTTCAAATCCGCTCAGGTCCAATATTAAACAGCTCATCTGAGTTTATGACTGCAGGCCGCTGTATTACAGAAATAGGTGAAGCACCCTGAATAAACCCTTCAAATCAGTATTTTTAAGCACCCTGAACGCATCCAGTGTACAGTCAGCAGTCTGGTAGGAGTCAGTGACCAGTCAGCAGCCTGGCATGAGCATCAAAATGTATCTATCGATGACCAGTCAGTATGGCACGAGACAGTGCCCAGTGAGCATTTTCAGTCAAGCTGTCAATTCAAAACTGCATACATCATGCCAGTGAACAGCCAAGCTCGAAAACAAATTTCTAATACCATCGCAAAATGGAAACACTAAGTCAGTGCTGGCTTGCAAAACAACGGGGTCATGGTAGTTCCCGTCCCATCTTAAAATGTCCGATCTAAAAATGTGACTTCGAATCATACATCATCATCATCATGACTATACACAGCAATACAATCATTCGATACGCAGAATTAAAACGCAAAATGTATTGCAACTGCAAAACAGTATAAATCGTGTAACACACAGGGCTCGAAGGGGCTGGCAAAGCCTATAATGAATGTAGAGGACGAAATTTTTTTAACGAATCGAATCAAAGCATGGATCAATCTCAAAGGTCTTGCAATCGAGATGAAACACTAGCAATTTTGAAAGTAGAAACGATAATTGGAAAACAAACAAAGGAGAAAATGAATTAATCTTGGTAGCATGTCTCAGTAATCAGTTACAACAGAACTTGGAAATAGATATAGTCTAGTCAGTTAAAGCAAAAAAAGGGCCGAGGTCTGCAACGTCTTGAAACAAAATAATGACCGGTTCAGAGATGTTGTTTTAGGCCTCCTGATTGAAAATCCGGAGAGACCCAATTTTTTCAGGTGGTGGAACATGGCGCAATTGCGCCATTTTGGCGCCATGGCGCCGAAAATACTAACTTTTGATAGGAAGGTCGTAGAGACTCCATTTTTAGCTTAAAAGAACCGCAATGGCCATATTTATTATATACGACTTGTTAATAAACATATGCCCTAAAACGCTCACAAACCGAGTTATGGGCGAAAAACTGTTTTTAGCCCATACGTGGGCTTGAAATCGGCGATTTTCTTAACTCGGGTCAGGAAGGTCGTAGAAACTCCTTTTTTAGCTTAATAAAGAACCGCAATGGCCATGTTTATGTACGACTTGTTAATAAACATATGCCCTAAAACGCTCACAAACCGAGTTATGGGCGAAAAACTGTTTTTAGCCCATACGCGGGCTTGAAATCGGCGATTTTCTTAACTCGGGTCAGGAGGGTCGTAGAAACTCCATTTTTAGCTTAAAAGAAACGCAATGGCCATGTTTATATACGACTTGTTTATAAACATATGCCCTAAAACGCTCAAAAACCGAGTTATGAGCGAAAAACTGTTTTTAGCCCATACACGGGCTTGAAATCGGCGATTTTCTTAACTCGGGTCAGGAAGGTCGTAGAAACTCCATTTTTAGCTTAAAAGAACCGCAATGACCATGTTTATATACGACTTGTTCATCAACAAATGTCCTTAAACGCTCACAAACTGAGTAATGAGCAAAAAACTGCTTTTTGCCCACACCAGGCTTGAAATCATCATCAAAAAGTAATAATTTGTAAAGGGATATTTGGAGGGTTCAAACAATTTTCTAATATCAGGGAAGTCATAAACTTGAAGTTTTTTAAAAGGATGTAAAGTAAATATTGAAGCATGCTTATATTGACACATGGAAAAAGTCACTATAGGGGGGAATGTCACTGTCCCAATTTACTTTTTTTTAATTTAGGGACTGTCATTTGAGACATTTGGGACAAAGAAAAAAGCGGGAAAAAATAAGTGATTTTCAAATTTGTCCCTGTTTTATCATTCAAATCATTTCTGACTATTTCTAGGCCAGAACTTTATTTCCAGGCTACTAAACCATGGTAAATTGAGCGATCTGTTTTGGCCCAGTAGCACGTGCCAGTATTGCGCCAGTAGCATGCCAGTAGCACTTCAGTATCACGCCAGTATTGCGCCAATCAAAACTTACTTAAAAGCCAGGACACCAGTAACACGCCAGTATATGATCTGATACTGGAGTGCTACTGGCATGCTCCTAGCGTGATACAAGTGTGATACTGGAGCGATGCTGGTGTGAGGTAGGCATGATACTGGTGCAAAACTGGCGTGGAGCTGGCGTGATAAAGGTGTGATACTGGCCTATACGGATTGCTCAATTTACCTAAACCATACTACTATTCTAGTATTCTACTATACTAGGTAAGTAGGTAAATAAGTCAGTTCAACTGATATTTTAACATTAAAGCAGCTGTTGTTGCAGTGGAACTGCCATCTTTCTCATATCATATGTTGTGAGGAAAATAATGCTAAAATGCTGCTCACAAACACAACCATTTGAGTCCCATTTATCTCAGTCCCATTTATCTCCAAAATGTCACATTTGTACCAAATTTCAAATTTGTCTCAAATGTCCCAATTGTCCCAAATGTCACATTTGTCCCAAATGTCACATTTTTCCTTGTCCCAATTCATTTTTGGAGACCCATTTTGTTCTGTTTCATGTGTCCCAAATGTCCCATTTTTACCAGTTGCAAGTCACTTTTTGAGTCCCAATTGTCTCATTTTCTCTGTGTCAATTGTCCCATTTGTCCCAAATGTCTCATTTGTCCCAAATGTCCCTGTCCCAATCCACTTTTTTTGAGTTAGGGACAATTGGGACAGTAGCACCCCCCACTATAATGATATGTTACTACATAATCTGTATCTAAGAACTTAAGAATGATAAGTGTCCTCGCATTCCATTCATAGAATGCTAAGCTGTCGATATGTTGCACTTTCCTTTGCAGCCACATCTGAGTAAACACACCTTGCCAGACATTGTACAGGAACATGTTTCACATTTGGCTGACCGACACTTGCAGCACTTTATCAGGTCATTCAGGAGGTTACAGGTGACCTCTGACCATCCCCTCAGCGGCTGTGATTCCACTGCTTCCTTTTTCAGACACAATAAAGAACAAATCATGGGCTCATGGGCATCGTTCCCTGAACAAGAAGATTTGTCAGCTTGTTTCCAACAATTGTCATGGCAACCTACCATGGAGACAATTTCCAGATGTCTGCCGCTCATTGAAAGGTTTGTGTGCTTCTTCTATGGATCCTCATCTGTTTCAAAGCTAGGTCATCTCCGCCTTGATAAGTTTCTGACGATGACAACTGATGATCTGAGGGAACTACCTCCCACAACTAGCAGCTTAAGGCTCCATGTTCTTCGAGCATGTTACCAAGCTGGTTGGGTATGGGGAAACACGTTTTCTCAAAACGATTGCCCAAACCTTGCTGAAATGGGATGGAGCATCTCTGAGGATTCCATCACTGCCACATAAACAGAAGGGTCAGAGGTCACCTGTAACCTCTTGAATGACCTGATAAAGTGCTGCAAGTGTCGGTCAGCCAAATGTGAAACATGTTCCTTTACAAAGTCTGGCAAGGTGTGTTTACTCAGATGTGGCTGCAAAGGAAAGTGCAACATATCGACAGCTTAGCATTCTATGGATGGAGTGCGAGGACACTTACCATTCTTAGATACAGATTATGTAGTAACATATCATTATAGTGACTTTTTCCATGTGTCAATATAAGCATGCTTCAATATTTACTTTACATCATTTTCAAATACTTCAAGTTTATGACTTCCCTGATATTAGAAAATTGTTTGAACCCTCCAAATATCCCTTTACACATTATTACTTTTTGATGATGATTTCAAGCCTGGTGTGGGCAAAAAGCAGTTTTTTGCTCATTACTCGGTTTGTGAGCGTTTAAGGACATATGTTGATTAACAAGTCGTATATAAACATGGCCATTGCGATTCTTTTAAGCTAAAAATGGAGTTTCTACGACCTTCCTGACCCGAGTTAAGAAAATCGCCGATTTCAAGCCCGCGTATGGGCTAAAAACAGTTTTTCGCCCATAACTCGGTTTGTGAGCGTTTTAGGGCATATGTTTATTAACAAGTCGTATATAAACACGGCCATTGCGATTCTTTTAAGCTAAAATCGGAGTTTCTACGACCTTCCTGACCCGAGTTAAGAAAATCGCCGATTTCAAGCCCGCGTATGGGCTAAAAACAGTTTTTCGCCCATAACTCGGTTTGTGAGCGTTTTAGGGCATAATATGTTTATTAACAAGTCGTATATAAACATGGCCATTGCGGTTCTTTTAAGCTAAAGAAGGAGTCTCTACGACCTTCCTATCAAAAGTTAGTATTTTCGGCGCCATGGCGCCAAAATGGCGCAATTGCGCCATGTTCCACCACCTAACAAAATTGGGTCTCTCCGGATTTGGACTTAGGGGGTCTTAAACTACTTCACTGAACCGGTCATTATTTTGTTTCAAGACGTTGCAGACCTCAGCCCTTAAAGGTGCATGACGCGATAATCATGAAAAATTAACATATACATTTTATTGGCTTAATGTGATCCTTATATCATAACAAAAACTTGTGGTAAGTATGGGCGTGTAAGTTCCATGTATTACCGGTCTAATTGGATAAACTAATTTGTTCCGGATTCAGCAATACAGCACCTTCGCTTCTGCGCATGTATTGTTTACATTGCGTTCCAATGTTTCTGTTCGTGTTTAGTGTCATGTTGTGATGTAAAATACATGTTTCTCGTCCTAGACACTTTGGCTAATTATTTACTCTTGTTAACACACTGTTATAAGGTTTTTCGAAATTACTAATTGCCGTAATAATAGTTCAATTAACGAATGAAACTATGCATTTCAAGTTTCAATAATAACGAATCTTCAGGGTTCTGACAATGCTACGTTCTGCTTTGTTGATAGCAGCTCTAACTTGTTATAAGGGAGTGTCACCTCTTGAGTTTGGGACTGTTTTGGGACATTTGGGGCAATTAAAGAAGTGACAAAAATCAGTAATTTTAAAAATTGATTCGAGGTTTTTAATCATTCAAATGAATTTTGACTCTTTCTGTATGAATATTTTTTTCCATACTACTATACTCAGTACGTTTGGCTGTCTTTGTTCGATTGTCTTCGTTTAATAAGCTTTCTTTCTCTCGAAACCTACTATAGAAAAAAGAACGTGGCATTTGCAACACAGCAACTGCCGCTAAACTGTCAATACACTGTAACTTTTGCTTTAAAACATACAGGTGGTGGTAAAGAATGCCAAACTGCCGCTCACAAACAACCATTTTTAGTTCCATTAATCTCTGCCACATTTGTCCTAGTTGTCCCAAATGTCCCTGTCCAATTCACTGTTTGGGTCACATTTTTCTCTGTCCCACTTGTCCCAATTGTCCAAGTGCCAATTCACTTTTGAGTCCCATTTAGTCTGTCCCATTTGTCCCTGTCCAAATCTTAAGTTTGGGACAATTAGGACAGTACAGACCACATCCCAGAGTGACTTTTTACGGTACATATTCCTGCCAAAAGATCCTCTAACAAGAAAAAACTGGGTCAAAAGAATGAAGAGGACCTGATGACCTGGAAGCCCTGTCAAAGTACTAAGATTTACTCTGGCTATTATAGTGATCCAGTCAATACAGATTGAATTTACTGTTTAAACTGTTCATTTTGTCGCATATAGCATCTGTTTTTTTGCAATTTTTTGGTTGGTGAATCAAATGATATAAATTAATGTCGTAATTATCCGGGTGAAAAGTGGGGCGTAGCACCGAGACTGTAATTATAATACAATTAGCCTCGCTGTATCGCTAGCGTACTGTTGTTGATATTGATATGCAGCGCAGGGACCAGGGTGCTGTATTGCTGCAGAAAGCGGAATCTTTGGGGCTCTAATTAGGGTGATCTGAGCACACGCAAGATATGTAGGCGTGATCCACAAGTGATCTGCTACTATTTTAAGCAAAGTTGTTTTTTTCGCGTCATGCACCTTTAACTGACTAGACTATTGTACAAAATGATGAATGGAAATGGCTAAAAATGAGGCAATTTACATTTTGGTGAAACTCTGTTTTTGCAGCACAGTAGACAAATGAGAATGACGTAATTACTATTGTTGAATGTGGTAAGGCTCCATGTTCTGAAAGTGCCTATTTACATTCTCACGGGTAGGGGAAACAACGTTTTCAAACGATTGCCCAAACCTTGCTACTGAAATGGGATGGAGCATCTCTGAGGATCCGTGTGAAAGACACTGCCACATTGTAACAGAAGGGTCAGAGGTCACCTGTAACTCTTGAATGACCTGATAAAGTGCTGCAAGTGTCGGTCAGCCAAATGTGAAACATGTTCCTTTACAAAGTCTGGCAAGGTGTGTTTACTCAGATGTGGCTGCAAAGGAAAGTGCAACATATCGACAGCTTAGCATTCTATGGATGGAGTGCGAGGACACTTACCATTCTTAGATACAGATTATGTAGTAACATATCATTATAGTGACTTTTTTCCATGTGTCAATATAAGCATGCTTCAATATTTACTTTACATCATTTTCAAATACTTCAAGTTTATGACTTCCCTGATATTAGAAAATTGTTTGAACCTCCAAATATCCCTTTACACATTATTACTTTTTGATGATGATTTCAAGCCTGGTGTGGGCAAAAAGCAGTTTTTTGCTCATTACTCGGTTTGTGAGCGTTTAAGGACATATGTTGATTAACAAGTCGTATATAAACATGGCCATTTGCGATTCTTTTAAGCTAAAAATGGAGTTTCTACGACCTTCCTGACCCGAGTTAAGAAAATCGCCGATTTCAAGCCCGGCGTATGGGCTAAAACAGTTTTTCGCCCATAACTCGGTTTGTGAGCGTTTTAGGGCATATGTTTATTAACAAGTCGTATATAAACACGGCCATTGCGATTCTTTTAAGCTAAAATCGGAGTTTCTACGACCTTCCTGACCCGAGTTAAGAAAATCGCCGATTTCAAGCCCGCGTATGGGCTAAAAACAGTTTTTCGCCCATAACTCGGTTTGTGAGCGTTTTAGGGCATAATATGTTTATTAACAAGTCGTATATAAACATGGCCATTGCGGTTCTTTTAAGCTAAAGAAGGAGTCTCTACGACCTTCCTATCAAAAGTTAGTATTTTCGGCGCCATGGCGCCAAAATGGCAATTGCGCCATGTTCCACCTAACAAAATTGGGTCTCTCCGGATTTGGACTTAGGGGGTCTTAAACTACTTCACTGAACCGGTCATTATTTTGTTTCAAGACGTTGCAGACCTCAGCCCTTAAAGGTGCATGACGCGATAATCATGAAAAATTAACATATACATTTTATTGGCTTAATGTGATCCTTAGGGTAAAGCGGGGTGAAGTGGGACAATTTGAGACATATTCAGGTGCCACAGTCACATCAACCAAAAAATTAATTTTTGGTTGATGATTTTAGCAATGAACCCATCCTCTTTCCATAGAATTGGTCGAAAAAATCTCAACCAATGGTTTTCATATAGAAAAAGCTGTCCATCTTTCCCCACAGCATGTCCCACTTCACCCCTCATGTGGAGGTAAAGAGGACAGTCTCTGTAGCCCTGAGATAACCATTTGAGAAGTTTATTCTTCATTGGACATGTACAGTTCTTTAGAATAAGTCGAATAAACCACTTTGGAACAGAGAAAGATTAGTCTAATTGGGCAAATTGGAGAATTGAATGAATTGGTCCACTTTACCCCAAAAAATTATTCTTTTAGATTTAAACTTTCAAATTTCATAAAGAGGTTCATATATGGCCAAACATGGAAAATAAGTACCTCTTTGGCAAGAATTTTGGTTTTTGGTCATTTTACAGCCTTTTTAAAAATGTCCCACTTTACCGCACTCACCTAAAACTTCGTAAATTTGTTGTATGGGAACCATTTATCGATTTTTCTCCATTCCAACGGTTCAGTTGTCATCTGAGTGAAGCCCAAAATGACGAAATTTAATGAGAAAATGTAATTACCTATAATTAACACGTTGTGGGGGAAAGAGGGACACTGATAGTTAACAAGGATGGTATCACAATATAAGCAATAAAAGCATTTGCAATTCATAATTTGTTTATTAAAACATCCCTTATAAGTTTCTCAGTCATGAAATTTTATTTTCATTGAAAATCATGTTAATGGGAAAGTGGGACAGTCAAGTCAGATCAAATGAAATCATGTATTCCTAAGGAAACAATTATGCTGTGGAGGTTGTTTTTTCATCAAGATTTTTCACTTTGGTTGTAGTATACTTTATTTTTTTCTTGAAAATAGCACTAAATGATATGGTATAATAATTTTGGGGAAAGTGGGACAGTTGCGCAAAAATTGTCAAAAAATTCAATAAAATCAATAATTTTAATTCGTGATGCTGTATTAAAAGTTTTAATAGGCATTATTGATATTCTCACATACATAAGTCACAAAAACAGGGCGATTTTCGATAAGTTCCATACTTTTTATCAATTGTCCCACATTACCCCACCAATCCAATAATCAAGATTAAATTCCTGTTCCACTTCCCCACTCACCTGTAAAGTCTTGTTGGCAATAGAATCCCATCTGAATTATAACAAATAAATGTCTAGATCATTATAAAAATCAATTGTTATTGCTGTACCACTTTACCCCACAATGGGTAAAATATATAAAATATGACTGTCCCACTTTACCCAGTGGCTTTTATTGCATGAAATGCTGTTGGGGTGTTGCTTTGGAAAATTTTCGAAAATTTGTCCCACTTTACCCCACATCGGTCTTATGCATCATTTTTACAGTGTTCCTCTTTACCCAAAGTGTAGTCTTCACCATAGCTTTGCATAGGTGAAGGTTTTTTGAAATTTCGTTAAGTGTCCCACTTTCCCCCCAGGTGTTCCATTTCACCCCAATTTGTCCCTCTTTACCTCCTGTCCCACTCCACCCCGTTTTACCCTATATCATAACAAAAACTTGTGGTAAGTATGGGCGTGTAAGTTCCATGTATTACCGGTCTAATTGGATAAACTAATTTGTTCCGGATTCAGCAATACAGCACCTTCGCTTCTGCGCATGTATTGTTTACATTGCGTTCCAATGTTTCTGTTCGTGTTTAGTGTCATGTTGTGATGTAAAATACATGTTTCTCGTCCTAGACACTTTGGCTAATTATTTACTCTTGTTAACACACTGTTATAAGGTTTTTTCGAAATTACTAATTGCCGTAATAATAGTTCAATTAACGAATGAAACTATGCATTTCAAGTTTCAATAATAACGAATCTTCAGGGTTCTGACAATGCTACGTTCTGCTTTGTTGATAGCAGCTCTAACTTGTTATAAGGGGAGTGTCACCTCTTGAGTTTGGGACTGTTTTTTGGGACATTTGGGGCAATTAAAGAAGTGACAAAAATCAGTAATTTTAAAATTGATTCGAGGTTTTTTAATCATTCAAATGAATTTTGACTCTTTCTGTATGAATATTTTTTCCATACTACTATACTCAGTACGTTTGGCTGTCTTTGTTCGATTGTCTTCGTTTAATAAGCTTTCTTTCTCTCGAAACCTACTATAGAAAAAAAGAACGTGGCATTTGCAACACAGCAACTGCCGCTAAACTGTCAATACACTGTAACTTTGCTTTAAAACATACAGGTGGTGGTAAAGAATGCCAAACTGCCGCTCACAAACAACCATTTAGTTCCATTAATCTCTGCCACATTTGTCCTAGTTGTCCCAAATGTCCCTGTCCAATTCACTGTTTGGGTCACATTTTTCTCTGTCCCACTTGTCCCAATTGTCCAAGTGCCAATTCACTTTTGAGTCCCATTTAGTCTGTCCCATTTGTCCCTGTCCAAATCTTAAGTTTGGGACAATTAGGACAGTACAGACCACATCCTGGGAGTGACTTTTTACGGTACATATTCCTGCCAAAAGATCCTCTAACAAGAAAAAACTGGGTCAAAAGAATGAAGAGGGACCTGATGACCTGGAAGCCCTGTCAAAGTACTAAGATTTACTCTGGCTATTATAGTGATCCAGTCAATACAGATTGAATTTACTGTTTAAACTGTTCATTTTGTCGCATATAGCATCTGTTTTTTTGCAATTTTTTGGTTGGTGAATCAAATGATATAAATTAATGTCGTAATTATCCGGGTGAAAAGTGGGGCGTAGCACCGAGACTGTAATTATAATGCAATTAGCCTCGCTGTATCGCTAGCGTACTGTTGTTGATATTGATATGCAGCGCAGGGTGCTGTATTGCTGCAGAAAGCGGAATCTTTGGGGGCTCTAATTAGGGTGATCTGATTAGGCACACGCCGCAAGATATACATAGGCGTGATCCACAAGTGATCTGCTACTATTTTAAGCAAAGTTGTTTTTTTCGCGTCATGCACCTTTAACTGACTAGACTAATACAAAATGATGAATGGAAATGGCTAAAAATGAGCGAATTTACATTTGGTGAAACTCTGTTTTTGCAGCGCAGTAATGATAGACAAATGAGAATGACGTAATTACTATGGTTGAATGTGGTATGTCAATGACTGAAAGTGCCTATTTTACATTTCTCACGGGACAGTAATTGCACAATGTACCAAACTGCAAACCGGTAATTAGGCGACATTTATCCTCCGCTCCTCCGTGTGTGAGAAAAAGTAATACACCATTGTTACTAATGATAATGACGTATTGCTCTCACTCTCACTCACTCTCAGTTATTGCTATTTCCGAAGAATGTGTTACCATGGCAACATGGCAATGCAACTGATCAAAACAAATCAAATGCAAATTCCACACTCTATTTCAAGATATTGTATTTCATTCTCTCGTTTTTGGTTCGGTATCTTTTTACATATCTTTCTTGCATATTATGATTTTAACTTTGTCGAAATGATTGCTTTTACAGAGTTTGGGCTGCTGCTATCACTGCTTTCACTGCAGTTCACTGTTTTCTCTGCCATTTGATTCGACTTTTGTCTATTCTTGGCCACATATTTTTGCTGGATGTTTATACCTGGTTACAGTAAAGTTCCTACATCAATCAGTCGGAATTAACACAACCTTCAATGCTTCAATGGAATGCCATAATTGTATAGGATAGAAAATACAGGAGAAGAAACAAATACAGATTGGCAACAGAACAGAAATGAGAAGACGCAGCAAGATATGAACGAAACACATTTAAAAAGATTGGTGCTATTCGTATTTCCCACTATTCACTGTGTTTCCCGCACTCTTGGAATGCAGCGCGCTGATTGGTCAATGACTGCGTGCGTTGTAACGCTACATCTCACCGCTACCGTGCGTTTTGGTTTTTTGTACCTTCGTGAAACTTTCCACCACTATCACGTGACCATGCGCGTGATCTTTTCGTCACTGCACGTGATCAGTGGTGACAAATCTCACCGATATTGAAAACGGACGGAGTTTTGATTTCACCACAAAGATTTCACCGATTGTGGTGAAAACTGTCACCTCTCCTGAGGCCGGTGATACTTTTCACCACTTTTCTCACCACGTTTTCAGATCTCACGAAAAGTGGCCTTAAAAAAATGAAATCGCACGATAGGTAAAATCCGAATTTTGGTGAGATATGAAAGTTTCCACGATTTTTGTCCCCGTGCGATTTGGCCCTTACACCAGTCTGGCGTCTGCTGTTCTGTTGCCTACACCAGTCTGGTGTTCTGTCGCTGACACCAGTCTGTTGTTCTGTTGCTGACACCAGTCTGGTGTTCTGTCGCTGACACCAGTCTGTTGTTCTGTTGCTGACACCAGTCTGTTGTTCTGTTGCTGACACCAGTCTGTTTTTCTATTGCTGACACCAGACTGGTGTCCTGCTGCTGACACCAGTCTGGTGTTCTGTTGCTGACACCAGTCTGGTGTTCTGTTGCTGACACCAGTCTGTTGTTCTGTTGCTGACACCAGTCTGGTGTTCTGCTGCTGACACCAGTCTGGTGTTCTGTTGCTGACACCAGTCTGGTGTTCTGTTGCTGACACCAGTCTGGTGTTCTGTTGCTGACACCAGTCTGTTTTTCTGTTGCTGACACCAGACTGTTGTTCTGTTGCTGACACCAGACTGTTGTTCTGTTGCTGACACCAGTCTGGTGTTCTGTTGCTGACACCAGTCTGGTGTTCTGTTGCTGACACCAGTCTGTTTTTCTGTTGCTGACACCAGTCTGGTGTTCTGTTGCTGACACCAGTCTGGTGTTCTGTTGCTGACACCAGTCTGGTGTTCTGTTGCTGACACCAGTCTGGTGTTCTGTTGCTGACACTAGTCTGTTTTTCTGTTGCTGACACCAGTCTGGTGTTCTGTTGCTGACACTAGTCTGGTGTTCTGTTGCTGACACCAGTCTGGTGTTCTGTTGCTGACACCAGTCTGGTGTTCTGTTGCTGACACCAGTCTGGTGTTCTGTTGCTGACACCAGTCTGGTGTTCTGTTGCTGACACCAGTCTGGTGTTCTGTTGCTGACACCAGTCTGGTGTTCTGTTGCTGACACCAGTCTGTTTTTCTGTTGCTGACACCAGTCTGTTTTTCTGTTGCTGACACCAGACTGGTGTTCTGTTGCTGACACCAGTCTGGTGTTCTGTTGCTGACACTAGTCTGTTGTTCTGTTGCTGACACCAGTCTGTTTTTCTGTTGCTGACACCAGACTGGTGTTCTGTTGCTGACACCAGTCTGGTGTTCTGTTGCTGACACTAGTCTGTTGTTCTGTTGCTGACACCAGTCTGGTGTTCTGTTGCTGACACCAGACTGTTGTTCTGTTGCTGACACCAGTCTGGTGTTCTGTTGCTGACACCAGTCTGGTGTTCTGTTGCTGACACCAGTCTGGTGTTCTGTTGCTGACACCAGTCTGGTGTTCTGTTGCTGACACTAGTCTGTTTTTCTGTTGCTGACACCAGTCTGGTGTTCTGTTGCTGACACCAGACTGTTGTTCTGTTGCTGACACCAGTCTGGTATTTTGCTGCTGACACCAGTTTGACGTTTCAGTGCTACTGCTTTTCAGCTGTGGTCATAGGTTATGAGTCTAGGATATCATCTCATCTGATGGATGATTTTACTATCTTTATTTACACCATAAATTCTTTCCAGTGAGACGATGCCTGGTCTGACAAAGAAATGGTCAAAGCCCATTCACTGCTCCGAAGTGACTGGAAACCTGCTGAAACTCAAGTACAAGATATCCCCCAACCTGATCATTCCCCTGCCCTTCAAGACAGTTACCCGCTTATCAGATACCCTCTACGTGACGCTCCATGATTCCAATCACTGCGTGGGCTCTGCCATGTTCCTCTTTGAGGGGACCTTCGGGAAGATCCTATTCACTGGGAACTTTAGGTGAGTCGAGAATTTGCTCTCATTCGGGAAATCAAGTATTCAAGTAATACCTTGAAATTGCGTAATTGTGAAAGCTGTTTTTCTAAGTAATAAATAAGGAATATTATTGAAATAATGAGGAAATCTGAAAAACATTCTACTAAGGTTTTAGAAAGTGGTTCAATCGAATCCGATAGGTGTCTAGAGCCCCCAAAAAATTGATTCAAGTTTTTGACCTCGGGGTGGCCGCGCTCTTTTTCCCTGCTCAAATTTTAAAGAAAAAAATGCTTAAAGTTTATTCAACAGCAAAAAGGGCATGAATATACTCTAACCCAATGTTTAGAGAAATCGTTTAGAAGCAATATCTAAGTCCTGAAATCATTATTTTGATTATTATGGGCCATACTCACTTGCTCTTTATGGCCGAAAATATGAAGTTTTCATATGGTTTTAACTACAACATGATTATAATTCGATCTCAGGTTTTTTTGGCATGAGAAATCGATTGAAGCAATAATTTTCTTATTAACGATAAAACTAGTATTTTGGACATTTAGGACCACGCCCACTTTTTGGCATCAATGTTATTGCCGAAAATCTGATGTTATTGTATGGCTTCAACTAGACAACTAGGGCATGATTAAACTTGAATCCTAGAAATCGATTACAGGTGAATGGACTTTAAAATATTTTGGGCCTAAAAATGTAGGTTGCCAAATAGGAATCAACCAATGATCTATTTTTAACAAATTTGTTCTCTTCCAGTTCAGCAGGTGCTTTAGATTCTGTGATGATTTCCTCGAAAAAATCGCTCGTTGTGACATTTAACTAATTTATAGAAGAAAATGTTTTCAAATTTAGCTCCTGAAAACTTATTTTCCCAGTGGTGTATTATTTTTTGGAGATAAGTCTGCAAGGTAGGTTAAGAAGTTTTGTATTATCTAAGTGAATGTCAAAAATGTTTTTCACTGATACTTGATGCATTACTTCTGAAAAAAGTTAAATTTTGGTTATAGGTCCCTAAAATAGTGGTATGATGCACCCTAAAATGAAGGTAACATAATAAATGAGTTAAATCACCTGCAGAGAAAACTTAATCCATGTCAGCTACTTATCTCAGTTCATAGATGAGAATTTGAAACTGTATAAGCTTGGGAAGAAATTTATTTATGTAAATTTTGAAAATTTTGAGGATCCCTAAATGATGGTACATATGAGAACTTGCACCCTAAAATGTTGGTCATTTTTTGGCAATGAAATCAACTTGAAAATATTACAGCAATGTTCTTGGCATGTAAATGTGTAAATTTAAAATGAAACAATGCATCACGTCACAAATTTGACATGAAAGGATGCATGAAATGCATGAAATATGCATTTTTTCCCAAAAATTATAAAAATTGTACGAAAAATAGTCAAAATATTTGAAATTTAGGCAGCAAAATTTTTCAGTCTCTGTAATTTATGATGAATTGACACAAAACTATGCTATGATTATTTTCTTATGTAACTCCTGCACAAAACAGGCATTATTTTGTGTTCCATTTCTGAATCGTAGTGACGTAATCCATGTACACGAAAATTACAACCAGAATTTGTTTGAAAACATTTCAATGAGCCTAATGCCATTATTAGAACCTAAATATTATATCCCTGCTATTTCTTTTCAATGAGGGTATCATTTTTTCAAAATTGTTGATCAAAAAGTGACCCACATTTAGGGTCCTTGACCTATATTTTAGAACAGAATAAAAATAAAGAAAATTGCTTATAATCCATAACAGCTGTGGAACAACAATGTTTTCGGATGTTTCACAAAATATTGAAACAGAAGTCAAATAGAAATTAAATAATTTTTGATTATTTGAACCTTCATTTTAGGGTTCATGCTGAAAAGTGGGGTAATTTCAATGAAATGAAAAAACATTGTCAGACCTTAAATATTTCTGTTTTGTTGGTCGGGAAATCTTAACAACAGTTTATATTCATCATTAACAGAGAAAACTATGTTTGCAGACCCCTATAAGTCCCTTAAAATTTATCGTGAAAAATGACCATCATTTTAGGGTCCATTCACCTGTAGGAGTTTTCAAAACGCTAACACCAATATTTTGGGCATTCTAAGGAAGGGGTTATTTGGGGGATTATGCTAATAGTCAGGGCTATACTTGATCATAGTTGCCAATTTGCCCTTCTTTCGCAGGGTGCCCTGCTTTGCCCTGCTTTTTGCCCTGCTTTGCAAACCGAGCCCTGCTTTAGCAGGGCAAATCAGTCCGAAAAGTACCTATAATTTCCTGTATCATGGGAATAAGATATTCAAATCCGTGAGTTGGAAAAATAAATACACACTTGATTATTATACCTGTAACCTGATTCAGTGATTCGTCAATCATCATGGGGATTACAAGCATCTTCATTGATGACTTTATTGAATTTCAGCAAAATAAAGCATTTTTTGAAACACGGAAATGCTGATGATTCTTGAAGAAGTTCAGAAAGGTACCCATAATTGGTTGGTGTAACTGGTGGTTCAGAAAGGTACCCATAATTGGTTAGTGTAATGATTGGTTCAGAATGGTATCCATAATTCAAATTGGTTGGCGTATCTGATGGTTCAGAAAAGTACCCATTATTAGTTCGTCACCTAAACATAGAAAGGGCCTAAGTTCACATAGGCCCTTTTAATATTTTGCTTTATTTGAAAGATCTCATTGAGATCTTTCTCCTGGTTTTTATTTCATCAAAAAATATTATTCCTGTGAGAAGTTATGAATTTTCAAAGATTCGAATTTACATACAATTACATTGCGAGAAAAAACTTTAAACGCGTTTTTCTCAAAACTTGATTTTTCACTTAGGCCCTTTCTATGTTAAGGTGACGAGTTGGCAAAACTGGTAGTCGAGAAAGGTACCCATGACAAGGTAATGTAACTGGTGGCCCAGACTCTAAAAGGTACCCATAATAGGGTGGTGTAACTGGTGGTTCAGAAAAGTACCCATAATTGGTTGGTGTAACTGGTGGTTCAGAAAGGTACCCATAATTGGTTGGCGCAACTGGTGGCGTAACTGGTGATTCAGAAAGGTACCCATAATAGGGTGGTGTAACTGGTCGTTCAGAAAGGTACCCATAATAGGGTGGTGTAACTGGTCGTTCAGAAAGGTACCAATAATTGGTAAGTGTAAGTGTTGGTTCAGAAAGGTACCCATAATTGGTTAGTGTAACTGGTGGTTCAGAAAAGAACCCATAATAGGGTGGTGTAACTGGTCGTTCAGAAAGGTACCCATAATTGGTTAGTGTAACTGGTCGTTCAGAAAGGCACCCATAATATGGTGGTGTAACTGGTGGTTCAGAAAGGTACCCGTAATTGGTTAGTGTAACTGGTGGTTCAGAAAAGTACCCATAATAGGGTGGTGTAACTGGTCGTTCAGAAAGGTACCCATAATAGGGTGGTATAACTGGTGGTTCAGAAAGGTAACCATAATTGGTTAGTGTAACTGGTGGTTCAGAAAGGTACCCATAACAGGGTGTTGTAACTGGTCGTTCAGAAAGGTACCCATAATAGGGTGGCATAACTGGTGGTTCAGAAAGGTACCCATAATAGGGTGGTGTAACTGGTGCTTCAGAAAGGTACCCATAATTGGTAAGTGTAAGTGTTGGTTCAGAAAGGTACCCATAATTGGTTAGTGTAACTGGTGGTTCAGAAAGGTACCCATAATTGGTTAGTGTAACTGGTGGTTCAGAAAAGTACCCATAATAGGGTGGTGTAACTGGTCGTTCAGAAAGGTACCCATAATAGGGTGGTATAACTGGTGGTTCAGAAAGGTAACCATAATTTTGGTTAGTGTAACTGGTGGTTCAGAAAGGTACCCATAACAGGGTGTTGTAACTGGTCGTTCAGAAAGGTACCCATAATAGGGTGGCATAACTGGTGGTTCAGAAAGGTACCCATAATTGGTTAGTGTAACTGGTGGTTCAGAAAGGTACCCATAACAGGGTGGTGTAACTGGTCGTTCAGAAAGGTACCCATAATAGGGTGGTATAACTGGTGGTTCAGAAAGGTACCCATAATAGGGTGGTGTAACTGGTGGTTTAGAAAGGTACTCATGATTGGTAAGTGTAAGTGTTGGTTCAGAAAGGTACCCATAATTGGTTAGTGTAACTGGTGGTTCAGAAAGGTACCCATAATAGGGTGGTGTAACTGGTCGTTCAGAAAGGCACCCATAATACTATAATAGGGTGGTGTAACTGGTCGTTCAGAAAGGTACCCATAATAGGGTGGTGTAACTGGTAGTTCAGAAAGGTACCCATAATTGGTTAATGTAACTGGTGGTTCAGAAAGGTACCCATAATAGGGTGGTGTAACTGGTCGTTCAGAAAGGTATCCATAATAGGGTGGTATAACTGGTGGTTCAGAAAGGTACCCATAATTGGTTAGTGTAACTGGTGGTTCAGAAAGGTACCCATAATATTAATAGGATGGTGTAACTGGTCGTTCAGAAAGGTACCCATATTAGGGTGGTATAACGGTGTTCAGAAAGGTACCCATAATAGGGTGGTGTAACTGGTGGTTCAGAAAGGTACCCATGATTGGTAAGTGTAATTGTTGGTTCAGAAAGGTACTCATAATTGGTTAGTGTAACTGGTGGTTCAGAAAGGTACCCATAATAGGGTGGTGTAACTGGTCGTTCAGAAAGGTACCCATAATAGGGTGGTGTAACTGGTCGTTCAGAAAGGTACCCATAATAGGGTGGTGTAACTGGTGGTTCAGAAAGGTACCCATAATTGGTTAGTGTAACTGGTGGTTCAGAAAAGAACCCATAATAGGGTGGTGTAACTGGTCGTTCAGAAAGGTACCCATAAAGCCATAATTGGTTAGTGTAACTGGTCGTTCAGAAAGGTACCCATAATAGGGTGGTGTAACTGATGGTTCAGAAAGGTACCCATAGTAGGGTGGTGTAACTGGTCGTTCAGAAAGGTAACCATAATAGGGTGGTGTAACTGATGGTTCAGAAAGGTACCCATAATAGGGTGGTGTAACTGGTCGTTCAGAAATGTACCCATAATAGGGTGGTGTAACTGGTCGTTCAGAAAGGTACCCATATAATACATAATAGGGTGGCGTAACTGGTCGTTCACTGAACGACCAGTTACGCCACCCTATTATGGGTACCTTTCTGAACGACGTTCAGAAAGGTACCCATAATAGGGTGGTGTAACTGGTCGTTCAGAAAGGTACCCATATTAGGGTGGTGTAACTGGTGGTTCAGAAAGGTACCCATTATTGGTTGGTGTAACTGGTGGTTCAGAAAGGTACCCAGAATTGGTTGGCGCAACTGGTGGCGTAACTGATGGTTCAGAATGGTACCCATAATAGGGTGGTGTAACTGGTGTTCAGAAAGGTACCTTTAAACCTATGGTAGCATGGGTTCATATGGTGGTTTGCCTGCTGAAATGGCAAATTTTTCTATGCCAAAAGGTACCTATTGCCCTTCTTTTTGCCCTTCTTTTCGTCAAAAATCTTGCCCTTCGACGGTTTTTTCAAAATTTGGCAGCTATGTACTTGATATATCTGAGAGAACATGGGTGTGAATATATTATTATCTAGGTTTGGGGGTTGGAAAAGTCTCCTAAAATTTCGATGCGGAAACCCATTTTCAGTCTCACCCTTTCTGGCCAGTGCTCAAAAACATGAATTAATGAAATCTCTGCTTTTGTTTGAGAAAAAGTTATAAATGACCACTCTTCTATCCATGACGTAGAATAGTCGGTTTTGGTTGGATAGAGCATGATTCAAGTCTCAACCCGAGATAATTCCAAATTTGGCCATTTAGGCTGTCCATGGGGCCTAATGTAGTAATTTGGGCATCTGGGCACCTCATGAGATGGAGACCGTCAGAACCATGTAAGTTGCCTGGAAATGATCGATTTATGGGGGTAGAGCAAGAGCATGGTTCTATCTTGAACCGGTCCCGAAATTATTTCCAATTTGGCCTATCGCCATCTTGGGGGTGGTCTCTCCTTGGATAATGCTTTAATGGACATTGGACAATGGTTGCTCCAAGACTCATGACTTTATGAACGGTGACGTTTTAGCACGTGTAAGTTTTGACACGTGTAACTTTCTCAATTTCAATCATCTCAACATTTTCGTCGCACTTATATCTCAACAAAGCCGAATCAGCTTTTGTAGCAAATTATAAATAGACACGTGTCATACTAGCAAAAGCAAGACTTCTGTCATAGATTCGAACAATGAGGTTTATCGAAATAGTTTAAATGGTCAGGTAATATCGTCATAACCAGTTATCACAGCAAAAAAATGATACGATATCCGTGGTGTTTCCACATAAAAGATGGCGCGCACTGAGTGCGCGCCACTGAGTGCGCGCCATTCCCACCTTGGAGATTTAATGGTGGGAATCAGGGAATGGCGCGCACTCAGTGGCGCGCACTCAGTGCGCGCCGTTTTTATCATGTGGAAACACCACGGTATCATTAACCTTTCCATTTGCTGAACATGATTATCTTTCTTGAATTTTTCGACTCGTACTTGAATTATTCATATTGTTTTGTATAGCCCTTATCAAAAGGTCAGTGATGAAAAACGTAGACTTGGACTAACCAACCAGGGTCGAACATTGTTTTAATAAATGCTCTTTCTCTTTTGGTGCTGGCGTGTCAGTGTGTCACATGATATTGTCGGATGACAATGGAAAGTTATTCTTGACCGAAGTGTTGAATTTGTGAATCTGAATTTACCATTACGTGTTATGTAAAAGGGAGATTGAACAAAGCAACTTTTGCATCAAGAAAATTCGCGCGATTGAATGAAAAGTTATCCTTGGTGAATTAAAAGTTGTCCCTATCGGACTAATAGATGAACAAAGCTACTTTTGCAGTTTTCATTTGTTTTGTCAGATTCGTATCGAGGATATGAGTTCGTATCATTCCGATCATTCGTGAATAGTTGAATACGTTAGTCGGAATTTCTTATAATTGCAGGACAATGGAACTATAATATTTCATTCTTATTGGCTTGATCCTCATGGGATAGGACAGTACCAGGCATCGTACAAAAGCTGGAGTCCGTATCTTCTTTTGAGGCATTTCTTGTTTGTTATATGTGATTGTGAAACAACAACTAACTCGTTAATATACAGAGCCTCAGCAAAATGTGTCAACGAATGCTTCTACTGTTTAATTTTTGTCGTCTTTTCATTCTTGTTACCAACTACATTGGGACCTATTTCCTTGATATTCGATAGAGTGCTGAGTTTTGTATCCAGTTCTAGTTTTGTTTGAAGTTACAAGATGTCATGAATTATTTTTTAACTTTTCAATCAAGAATATTTAGTTATTGTTATTTGAAAAGTCAACTCTGTGTGAAATTTCACCCCAATTTTAAATTATGGTCGTTTTTGATGCCAAAATGGTTTTTGATCCTGTAGTTCCACTTTTTTGGGCTGTAACCTCTGGCTTAATGGGTATGATAAATTTTTGATATTTTGATGTCAATTATTTTTTAACTTTTATCAAGGAGTAGTTATTGTTATTTGAAAAGTCAACTCTGGTATTTCCAAATTAAATTATGGTCATTGTTTGATCCTTGTGGCAACCTCGGCTTACTACATGATATTTTGAGTTTGTTGTCAATAAATTTCAACAGCTTTGGTTGCCAGTGTCACAATGAAGCTCATGTGACCAGTCACCTGCAATTGAGAGTAGTCATGTGGGGGCGTGACCCATAGTTTTACAATTAAGATTTAGACGCAAAAGACCGTAGAACATTTACCTTGTTAAAGAACGACAAAAGGCAACAATAGCCAAGAGAAGGATAATGAAACCTGCCTGCTTATAAATTTCAAACAATTTATCCCCAGTCAAAAACCCAGGCAACTTATGCAACATATTGCACTAACATCTAGGATAATAAAAGGGCAAAATTACTAACATGTGACCCACTTGACGGTTGGCAACTAACATCCACAGAACTAAAATTGTGAAAATAATTATTTGAATATCAACAGTTCTTATTGTATACATAGACCAGTCGCTAGTGGGCACTGTTCATCACTATTGCAGCATTGCTCCTCCTCTGCCAGGGAGCTCAAGTTACAGAAACAGGCAACGCCGTTCATATTTGTATGTCAGGTTGCCCAGATCTAGGCAACCCACTGTATTATAGTATGTTGCGTTGCAAAAGCATGTTAGTCATTCTCATGTTAGTCCAACAGTGAAGTGGGGAGGTAGATAATCGAATTGGCACTATATTTGGTTTGGTTTGGTTTGGTTTGGTTTCAGTTCGGGATGGATACAGTGCAATGTACTCACTGTCTGTGTCCATGGCTCCCGGGGGTGTAGGTTTCTTGGGCTAGGGAGCCGAAAAACCGTGTGCGGTACATTTTGTGCCTCATAATCACCCTTGCCCAACTGATGACCCTTTGTTAGGCCAGAGCACTTGTTGGTTTTTAGGCCTTAAATTATTATTAAAATCATTGAATCTCCTTTATTCATACATTTTGACACTTGCATAAATCTATGAGCATGAAATGAGCATGATATGAGCATGATATTAAATTACTCCTTTTATTATTTTTGGATTACTAACTATAAAGACTTGGTGAACAGACTTCAGCAATTCTGTACTGTAGTTTGTAGATAAAAATATAGAGAGCGGGTGTCCTCTCCACGCTATGCTAAACGCCGTGCACGAGAAATGTGCCGCCCTACGTCATCAACTTACTACATCATGATATGATTATGACGTCATCCTGTCCGCCTCTAGCTTGTGCGTGGGGTTTAGTAGGATCTGACCTGATTCCTAATTCAATCAAAATGCTTGCATATTATCCCCAATTCCGATTGATATGCAAGGGTACTGGCAGTACGTTCCCATTTTAGAGAGGAGTAGAAACATGTATGAAACATGTATGTAGTATGTATGTATGATAATATACTGTATCGTCATGATTATGATTGTGTGACGACACTGAAACAATACTAACATGACGTCCTTCGAAAATCAGGTTGTACTAACATCACTACAGGTTCTAGAATGGGGCAATTTATTAACCATTGTCACAGAACCCTTTGAAACGGTTAACGCTTTCCCTTATAATTGCCTCCTTATTGAAAGAATGAAAGCGACCGTTGTTCGGCTACGAGGCAGACATCTCTTTGTTCGAGTATCTCGTAATGATTGTTTTTATTGTAACAAAAGAGTCCTTAATAAATAGATAAAAATTTAAGTCTTTGACAACCTGGACATATTTCGTTTCTGTCCCGTTTCATTCGTTCAATGATCTATCCTTGCTGAGCTCAACTTATTTTAAGTTAGTTTGATATGGTCCAATCTATGGCACTTATCCTGTGTACCCTAAACCTCCCTCCCCCCGCCCAATGTACCTCCATAAAGTAATCAAGTTTTATTTCAACCGTAGAATATGATAAGATATTATTTGTGAACATGTAATTAATTTAGATTTTGAGATAACCGATCTTCTCAGAGATGAGTCTGTTAGCACTTATTCTTGGGATTGCATCTGCAATACAGCTCGGACCAGTGAACGCCCTATCTCAAGGTCAGTAATGAATCACAAAAACGTCGGAAATATTTTTTGAAGTATTGTTTCTGTAAATGTATACTTTTTTTGTTAAGATTGCAAAAGATTTTGAAACATAAAGTATTCAATGATAACTTTTCACTGGAAAGAGTTTAGTAGCTGCTACAGAAGTGCTTGTGCTTGCAGCAGTTGCAATCCTTGCAGAGCACCATGCCTCCTGCCGTGTTGCATTTCCCTCCCTTATCCTCGTCTCCGTCACACTTGGTGTACCAAGTCAGCCGGCCAAACCCTGTGCTATATGCTGTTGTTCCCTTGTAGCACTTCTTATCAACAGTCACAATGATACATTCTTCAGGGGGCATGCCACTTAACAAACATTGCGTGAAGGCTCCTTTCTCAGTCGGCATGCATTTGGAGAGCTTGTTGGTTACCTTACAGACGCTATCTCCTTTCCCATCGGCTTTCCCACCACCCGCCCCGTCACAGGGCACTGGAACCTGTATTTTCCTTACTTTAGAATTCTTAGTGGTGGTTCCCATGTAACAGGAGTTCGACCTCTTGAACACGTAGCACTGGTCCTCACTGAGCCCGCTCTCGAGGCAGTCCGACACAGCACCCCCCAAACCTTTCTTGCAAACCCCCAGATTTATTGTTTTGTAGCACATGTCTTCGTATTCGGTATAGTCCTCGTCTGGGGTATACGTGTCAGCTTCGTCCGGGCTTGGTGCTACACAGGACCCATCCCTGCAAGCTACATTAGGGATGTGTGCATACCTCTCTATTCGGCACATGTTGTACTTCTCTCTATCCATGAGGATGTACCCTTTGTCGCCCCAATCCACACCCCAGCTGTTCCTTAGCTTCCAGTAGGGGTGCCCCCACTTCTTTCCATACCCCACTACTCCCACAGCATGGTTCGGAAAGGGGTTACATTTATCATCCATGTATATCCCTGTACTGTAGGCCCCAAAATCATCGTTAGCGTAAATAGCTACAGATACTATGTGCTTGCTAGCGTAACTCATCAATTTAGTCTCGGGAATTCTCAGATCTCCTAGAATCCTCACATTGTGGTCGACTAGAGCATTTGCCGTCCCCTTCTCCACCTTGCACCTCATCCTGTCCCTGGGAAAGTAGGGGTAGGCACTTGTTGGGGCAACTCTGTCTGCCTTCTTGGAGTATTCGTAGCACCACTCAGGCCAGCCGCCATTACACCCATTTAAAACTCGTGGAGCATTCCACCCATTCTCTTTCAGACTCTCCGACACACTAACTTTCCTGTCACCTGTCTTGAAGAATATCTCCCCTTCAAGCGCTGCACTTGCACCAAACGTCCAACAAGACCCACAATTGTCCTGGTCTTTGATATCGGATATCACGCCACTAAAGTCTCTTCCTTCTGGGACTTTCTCATCCGAGTTCCCCAGATATTCTCTTTCCTCAAGTGCCTCCTGAGCAGTGTCGGGTAGTTCCCTCGTTGCGTTAAATCCCAGTCTGCTCTGTCTTTCTTCCGGGGTCAGGATTGACAGGAAGTTGTCTTCTGCGGTAAAGAGCCGGCTCTCGTCGTTGTTGATTTCCTCAACCCGGGCATGGAACTGAGCGAACGACCGGAATCTAGCCGCCCTCGTCTCCAGGGACTCTGCTACGTTAATGTGGTCCTTTGTTGCGAATCTCTCCATTGCCCTCCGAAATGCAGTCCTGATGTCTGCATCTGCCCTAACGGACAGGCAAAGTGCTGAGATCAACAGGATGAGTGCCTTCATCGTACGTCTTCGAGTCGAATCAATAATGGCAAATTTCAAAATGGGGCTTTATTTTATAGCTAAAATAAATTTCATAAAGTGAATACCCAGAAATGAAACAGGTGCTCGTATGAAGAAATTTCGTACTTACGTGCAATTTGTCATTACAATAATGGTCTTCTTTGTGTTACTTCCGAATGTTGTGGCCGACCTCTCGCTGGAAAATATCAAAGGCTGGCAAGTGGGTGGCAAGTCCCTTAACACTTAAAGTGTTTGGCTTTTAAACTTACGTAAAGTGTTTGGTGGGTGAATTTTGCCCAATCTTTAAGTCCTTATTTCAAAGAGATAGATCATGCTAGCTGTTTATAAACACAAAGAAATATAAAACAAGGCATGTAACATTATGTTACAACCGAATTTGGAGAACTATATTGGAATATGGGGCTTCAATATTTCATTTTTAGTCAATGATGGTCATTTTCATGGGTGATACTGTATTGGGCAAAAACTGCCCATTGGGCAATATTCGCCCAAATTAATTATTTTCAAATTTTGAGTTGGTATTTTGAACATTTCATTGAGGTAACTGCGACTTGAAAGCATGCAGATATCAGTGAGGATTTGTTCTTCAAACTCACAATAACAATTTTGGATAAGAATAGGGACGATTAATAGAAATATTGTCGATGAAGGTTTGGTTATATTTTGCCCAAGGAATTTGGACATTTTCCGCCCAAATTATTGGGCGATTTATGCCCAATTTCATTGCTTGGGTATTATTTGCCCAAATCGCTTTAAAGGTACATTTCCATAGATTGCGACGATGTTTGTCAAATATTGTTGATCCTCATGAACTCATGAAGAGAAAAATGAAATATTTATTTGGAAAATATGTCACATATTTTTGATAGCTGTGTAAAAAGGTAATAAAGTAACGGAACTTCATTTACATGACCATCAATGATTGATTATTGAATCCAACGCAAGATCTCCTTCAGTTGACATAATCCACACCCAATAAACCTCAAGCATATTATCCTATTATCGATTCCACTTTCCTGACTTCAAAAAATCTGCTGGTTAAGTCAAACTACTTAGTACAGCCCAATGAGATCAGATTTATTCCAAGTACTATGTCATACAAATAAATCAATCAATATCACCACATTTACATGTCTTCAATGTCAATTTCACGTTATCATGTATTTGATTAACCCCTTGCATCTCAAACTATCTTGATAAGAGTTGAAAAATTAATTGAGAATTCAAATCCAACGCTAGTAACATCACAAATGCCATAAAATTGTTTAAAAATTGCACCGTATTAAATCCATTGATTTTTTGCCGTTTTCTATGTAATTTCATGACTGTTCGTCGTCACTGTACAATCATTTGAGACATATTCTCTGATATTGATGAACTTGGGTATTATGCACCCAAGCATTTGGGAAAATTCGCCCAAGAATTGGGCACGATTTGCCCAATAATTGGACACAATTCACCCAAGACTTGGGTGAAATTTGCCCAAACTTTTTTGGAGTGGGTACTTGTCACCCACTACATTTGGGCAAATCTTGCCCAAAGGATTATTTTGCCCAATTGGGCAACATTTGCCCAACCCAAATTCGGTAAATTTGGTGGGTATATTCTGCCCAAAAAGTGGTGTTCTCATATTTCGAAATCCAAACACTCTCGGGATCCGTAATAAGAGCTACTGTCAAATGGGACATATTTAGGAAGCTACTGAAAAACTGATGCAGCTAACTTTTTGCAGTTTTGTGTAAAATGCATTTAATTTTGAGTTTGGGCAAAATATACCCACCAAACACTTTAAGTGTTAACATGGTGATTGATGCGTTTTCAATAATATAATATAATATTGATACATGTACAATTGAAGTTCAGTAGGTAGATTTAAACAACTTATTCGGGGAATTTAATCAAACTTTCAATTCGGGAAATTTTATTCGGGGAATTTAATCAAACATACTAAAGTAGTAATGTCAGAATTCTCACTTTCAACCATCTCTATCATCGCTGTCATATGGAAGATAATTAAAATGGCATGTAAACGAGGAGGAAACTTTGTTCAAACAGAGCCACGCCTAAATAAACTGTTTCAAATTTTCAAATGTGTGAATATAATGCTGTTTCAAATGGAGGTGTGATTCTTTGATATTTTCCAGCGAGTGGTAGGTTTTAAACTTACACACAGCAACACAACACAATTTAAATTACCTTAGTACCAGAAATATAGGCGACAAGAAATTAAGGCGATTTTGGAAAAATCGCCTTAATTTCTTGTCGCCTTAATATCTGGTCGTCTAAATATCTGGTCGTCTTAATTTTATTAAAAGACTTTATTTTCAGTTATTTTTTCCTCCCGATCGACTTTTTCAATTTAGCAACATAATAATTAATAAATAACTTAATAGCCAGTTATCAGTGCAACTTCTGGTATCACTGCACTGTGGCACGATGTAAAGATGTCGGTATTGACTCTAGAATGTTGATTGACCCGTTTGAAAAGCTCAGGATATAATGTACTGTATTTTGAAGGCCCACTTAACAAGATTTTTTTTGGCATTTTCGTTCAATTTTACATTCATATCATAGCCATTTTAAATGGAAAAAAATCGTTTATTTTCGAAAAAAAAACTTCAATTTGAACTCCAGGAAAAATCGCCTTAATATCTTGTCGCCTTAATATCTTGCGCCTTAATTATTAGTCGCCTATATTTCTGGTACTAAGGTATCTCCGTTAACCTCCCTGATTGCGGCCTTATTAATAGGGAAGGGGCTGAGACGGGTCCGCAGTACACATTTTTACTGTGCACTGCGGCATAACATCAAAACCGGCCAAGGACATGCATTTTTAGGATAGACTTTGAATTTATTCTTACTCTCACCCTCCTCTCTCCGATCCTCCTCTCTTCTCACCACCTCTCTTATCACCCCTACCCCCTCTTCACCCCTACCTTCAGATTCTCACCCACCTCCTGGATACAAACCCCTCTTCCACTTGATGAAGCCCTCTTCTCACCGCTTACCCCCTCCCAGATCCTACTGCGAAATCTCTCTTACCCCTCTTCTGCCCCTACCCCCTCCCCTCTAGTCCCCTCCCTCTTTTCACGGTCCCTCTCTTCTCACCCCCTACTCCCCCTCCCCAGATCCTACTCCTCTTCTCTTCCCCTACCCCCTCTCTTCTCGCCCCTACCCCCTCTCTACTCAACCCCTCCCCTCTCTTTTCACCCCCTCTCTTCTCACCCCTACCCCCTCTCTTCTCACCCCTACCCCCTCTCAGATCCTACCACTCTGTTCTCACCCCCTCCTCCCTCTCAGATCCTTGATGAGGAGGGTCCTGAAGGTCTGGCTGCGGCAGTCCGCGCCCATCAGGGTCTCCTGCTTACTGACACTACTTGGAGAGACGCGCATCAGAGTCTCCTGATGACACGCATGCGAACCAGCGAACTAGTCACGGTAAACAGCCGGGTTTCAATAACCCTATGTAATTAGAATATATCGTGCTTCCCTGTTAGCATTATCAATGACCATTTTCTCAAAGCTGGTCTAATGATGACTTGCTTCTTCTCAGGCGGCCCCCATTACAGCTCGTCACATGTCCAATCTCTTCTCTCTTGAAATGTGGGGAGGTGCTACTTTCGACGTGGCTTTACGATTCCTTCACGAGTGTCCTTGGAAGAGGTAAGACGAACTAAATTGTGTAGGCCAATTTCGGGTTGTTGATTTCAAATTTTTGAGGCTTCTAGAAAGAACATTCGTCATAGGATTAAAAACCCCTGCTTGTGAAATTTTGATCGAGAGATCAGAGTAACGCTGCGACGATGTAATACGAGCAAGCTCAATCGGGAGGGAAAAATGGTTGCCTAGCCCCCGACGAGAATTGAACTCGTGACCCCTGGTTTACAAGACCAGTGCTCTAACCACTGAGCTACGGAGGCGTGCCTCAAAATATTTCTTTGGTACCTTATTCTGACCGAATAAGTGACTTTCCTGAGGTGGCACGCCGGTATTCTATGTTGTTTTCATAACTTAGGCGATTTGATGCACCAATCCTCCACTCTCAACCATGATAATGACGTCAATAATATTTGAATATTAAATATTATTTTGCGTGGCCTGTTTATTATTATGTTGTGTACATCACGTAATGATGTGCAAATAGATAGGCTGAAGTTGAGAAGAAGGCTGAAATAGACTTGACAATTGTTCCCCCAATGACGCATGACGCTTCAGATTGGAGTTGCTGAGGGAACTGGTACCCAACATCCCCTTCCAAATGTTGCTCCGTGGTGCTAACGCTGTCGGATACACCAGCTACCCTGATAACGCTGTGCACGAGTTCGTACGACACGCTGCCGACGCAGGGGTCGACATTTTCCGGGTGTTCGACTCCCTCAACTACGTGGAGAACATGCTGCTGGGAATTGACGCCGTGCGGCGGGCGGGCGGCGTAGCGGAGGCGGCCGTGTGTTACACGGGCGACTTGTCGCGGGCTGACGGCGGCGGGAAGTACAACGTGGAGTATTACTTGGACATCTGCCAGAAGTTCGTAGACGCAGGAGCTCACATCCTGTGTATCAAGGATATGGCAGGGTTGCTGAAGCCACAAGCTGCTAAGATACTGGTGGGGGCTATGAGACAGAGGTTCCCTGACGTTCCGATACACGTACACACCCACGACACTGCAGGTAGGAGAACGGGGATGGGTTTATATCATCAAGGCATGGTTTTCAGGTGTTATTCAAGCAATACTGAAAATGTTGCTTGAAGACTGATATTGCTTGCCGTGTTCCCGGCAGAGGTTTCTGCTTCCTGTCTGAGCATTCTCACAATACCCATTCTCTGTGCAGGGACTGGGGTGGCGAGCATGCTAGCTTGCTACGAGGCTGGAGCTGACATTGTGGACGTGGCCATGGATGCCTTCAGTGGGGTCACCTCCCAACCCTCCCTGGGCGCTGTCCTCAACTCCCTCAACCACCCTAACACTGACTTCGACCAGGATAAGATCTTTCAGATAAACAACTACTGGGAGCAAGTGAGGCGGATGTACCGTTGCTTTGACCCGGGCACGCAAGCAACCAGCACAGAGGTGTACAGACACGAGATCCCCGGGGGCCAGTACACCAACATGCTCTTCCAAGCTAACTCTATGGGGCTGGGCAAGGAGTGGGAGAGGGTCAAGGAGGCCTACGCGGAGGCAAACCAAGTCTTTGGAGATGTTGTCAAGGTGACTCCCTCCTCCAAAGTCGTGGGAGATCTGGCTCAGATCATGGTGTCCAATGGACTGTCAGGGGATGATGTCATCGCTCAAGCTGGTACTCTCAACTTCCCTACCAGTGTCAAGGAGTTCCTCCAGGGCTATTTGGGGGAGCCTCACGGGGGCTTCCCTGAGCCATTCAGATCCCAGGCTCTCAGAGGGGCGCCTGTAGTTAAAGGTGAGGACTGAGGGGTCTTCATTTTGTGTTTCTTAAATTAATTAATGATTTGCAGAAGTCAAGGATTGAGCTGTTGCTTATATCACCACCAATTAATGTCGAATGCACCTTCAATGATGTGACGATATTCTGTTAAAAAGTATCATTTCAACAGGTAGGCCAGGAGCCACCATGGAACCGTTAGACTTCACCAGGATGAAAGAAGATCTCATTCAACGCCATGGAGGCTGGATTTCAGACAGGTAAGCTGCTCATGCTTCGCTATAGCTTTTCTTTCTTCTAAAACATTTAGTTAAGTCCTCAACTGTTATGTGAGGTGAGACTTGTCTCTGAGTAGTAAAATGGCCGTTCAATCTTTGAAATTTGAATCAGTAGAACTGATATCTTCCCTGTTTGTTTTCAGGGATGTTATGAGCTACGCTATGTATCCTGATGTTTTTGACGAGTATGCCAACCACTGCAATAAATTCGGTGATGTTTCCAAGCTGAAAACAGAAATGATGTTCCAACCACTCAAGTAGGTGACCAAGCGAATATTTCAAAGCACACTGGCCACGCTTTTTCAGACAATCACAAAATAATCCTTCCAACTTCGGTTTGCGTTCATATTTCTTCTAAACAGTTCTATTTGATCTGTTATCATCATGCCATAGTGACTGGTTTCACTATCCTCTTTCCCTCCTAGGATGGGTGAAGAGTACGTGTATAGGTACGACAAGGGAAGAAAGTTCTACATCAGACCTGTAGCCATGGGAGAGGTACACACAGTCTTTCACGAAATTTTGTACTTCTGAATGTTTCTAAATATACCAACACGAATGAGAAATTCTTCACTAAAGTTTCACCCGCTCGTGTGACGATCTATAATTGAAACCAAATGAAGGTCTTTATGACTTCATACCAGAGATTGGATTACCCAAGACCACGCCCTTTCAGGGTGGTTATTCCCAGCTATGCATGGGACTACACGGCCCCCCTTAGGGGGGCCAGGCCCCCCCTAGTTTTGAAAAGGCCCCCCCTAGAAAAATCTTAGGGGGGGCCTTGGCCCTACCTAGGATTTTCTCAAAAATTTGACCATCAAAATGAAATGTAAAATCTAGTTCAAATAAACTGAAGTTTCCTTGAAATCACTTTCTTCAGGATCAAAGCAAACAGAAAACGTGATTTTAGGTGTATTTTTATGCAAAATTAGGGTTTTTATATGTGAAAATTCGCTTACGAAAATTTAGGCCCCCCGTAGATTTCAAAAGGCCCCCCCTAGAAAAAATCTAGGGGGGGCCTTGGCCCCCACTAGCTTGAAAAAGTGTGTAATGGCATGCAGCTATGGGTATTCCTGGTAATGGGTATTATCGCCTTTGGTTATACTGGTCGGTAACCTATAACCATCTATCTATTCTTCCCAGGTGGATGCCTCTACAGGAATGCAGGATGTCTTCTTCGAGCTGAATGGTGAACCTAAGCAGATCCAAATCCTCAATCAAAGCACAGCAGGCGCTGCTGTCACGAGACCTAAAGCCGATGCAAGTCTCAAGAACCAGGTAAGATTGTCTGGTGATTGGTACCAATAGTCAATAGGTATTTGTAGAGCAGTTTTAATGGCATATTCGGAACTCAAGAGGTTAACGTTTAAACTTTAAACTGAAACGATGATGTTTATCATCAGAAACTTTCTAAAATCCTGTGATTATCACCGTCAGCTGTAGTGTAGTCCGACTTTTCGAATTTCGATACTCTTCATCGGTTTCTCAACACAGGATGCTCAATCCATGTTCTGGTTCAGGTTGGAGCCCCGATGGCTGGCAAAGTTTTGGAAGTGAGAGTGGCTGTCGGGACCCCTGTCAATGTGGGAGATCCGCTGTGTTTGCTGTCTGCTATGAAGATGGAGACCTTAGTCAGCAGTCCTATCAAGGGAATAGTCCAGAGTGTCGAGGTTTGTGGGGACTCGTCTATTCATTCCTGCATTTAGTGTCTTTTTGATACATATCCTTCATACATCACTGTCAAATACTCATGTGGTTCTAGAAAAATAAATTTCTAGAAGTTTCTAGCAAGACGTTTTCTAGGACCATTATTTCAAATGCTAGTCGGGGCGCGCGCGTGGGGGTCAGACAACGTCTGACTAGAAGTATGCAAAATTTGCTTTTTCAGGTGACTGCTGGAGAGAGTGTTGGACCTCAGGATCTTCTGATCACCATCAACCCTCCCTCCTCCTTACAGGAGTAGTAAACCTCTGTCAAGCTTCTATCTGAATCTTGTGTCTTATCCCGAAAAGATTGATTACTATCACCTACTTGATAAAAGGTAGTCGTTAAGTGAGTTTAAAATTTATAAATTTAATTCAGAAATTTAGATGTTAATCTCAAATTCTTATCAAAAACTGAAAAGGTTATTGCCATTGACAATAGTAAGATGATATTTCAATATCGTACTGTATTTAGTTCGAATAAGCATGAAATTATCTTATTTTTAACACGTTTATTTTACATTAATTTCAATAAAGATGAGTGAACTGGATTTCGTGTGATATTATTGTTTGATATCGGGCAAATCACTATAGGGGTGCCGGGTCCTATGAAGCCGTATCTGAGACCCTGCGACCGTTGATTGTTATTTTAATGTTCGTTCAAAATAAATTCAGCTGTTAAATAAACAATAGTAGCTGTAATTAGTTAATTGGCCGGTACCTTATGCAGCTAATAGCCTGTCAATTTGTTTATTTAGGTGAAATTTGGTAAGTGGAGTTTGATATTGTTTTATGTTTTTATTGTTAAATAATTGATCCTTTTTCCCAATTCCGTGTTAGCCTTGCGAAGAGTGAAATTGTTTTCATACATTTCAAATGATTTTTCATTGCATTTATCATTTGATTGCTTCCCTCTAGTAATACCACAGAATTATTTGGAAGTCTCAAGACTGGATCACATAATATAGTTGATTTTATCGTTAGTTTTTACTCCGTTTTTCGTAGTTTTTAAGTCATGATGTCAACTGGAGTATTTATTTAACATTGAGTGATATCCTATAGAATGGTAGAGTTGGAGCATGACCTAACGTTACTCTATGGTCCACCGCTCTGTGGCAAAACCTCTCTACTGTTTGACTTCGCTATACAGGTACAGAGGTGCTGTGAATACATCCCCTTTCTATCTCTTTTCCTTCGCTATACTCTCAAATCTTCCTGTGCTTTTGTTACATCGTCATATTTCCACTTTCCAAGAGACTCATTTTGGAGATTCCCTGATCCATTCCCTCTCATTCCTCAGGAGTTGCTTTCAGAGAGGGTAAAGCAAGTGTGGTTTGTTTGTCCTGAACCAATGCCCCGACTCCCAGCACTTACTCGTTTACCAGAAGACACTGCTCGGCTAAAGGGACTCTCTTTCAGATACCCTAGAAACAAGTTAGAATAGTAAAACTGTTTGAATTTGAACTTACGTTATAAGCCAACTTTTAACCTCTATCATCGAGGCTATATAGCTCGATTGACAATTTTCTGCCACGGTTTGTTACAGATTGATAGTCCAAGTTTCTGCTCTCTGATGAGGGAAAGGTAGAAATTTCTCTAACGATTTCTCGTGAATTAACTACAGATCTTGTAGCTCCTTTTTACGCAGGAAAGAATTCCTGAAGTTGATCATAGAAGACCTCCCTGCCTCCCCTCCCTCACTCCTGCTGCTAGACCAGTTCTCCTCCTACTTCACAGATCTCCCTGACCTCTACCAAACCATCAGCATCCTCAAGTTCACCCTCCGACACATCTCCTCCCAACCCTCTCACTCCAACCATTCCTCTGTCAGGGTGGTGATGAGTGCTCTCTCTGCAAGCATTGCTCCTTTCAACAAGGACACGCTCTCTGCTCTTATCCCCGGACAAATACAGGTGAAACTATTGCTTGGGGTGTTTTTATAGACTATAGTTGAAACGAGTTTGTTTTTCTGGAAGCTTTCAAATACAGGTGGGTTGTACGACATTTTATATCAGGACATTTTGTCTCAGGATACTTCATCTCCCTGTCCTGGCCCCAACCATAACTCTAACCCTAAACCAGACCACTGAACCCAACCTTTACTGGGTCTTGAAATATTACGAGATAAAGAGTAGTGAGATTAATTGTCGTGAGATGAAGTGGGATGAGATCAAATGTCGTATGAACAAATGTTGTGAGATCAAGTGTCGTGTGATCAAATGTTGTGAGATCAAGATTCAAGTGTCGTGAGATCAAATGTCGTGAGATAAAGTATCGTGATATAAAGTGTCGTGATGATATTATTGCCGTGAGTTGAAATGTTGTGAGATGAAGTGTCGTGAGGTAAAGTGGCATGAGATCAATGTCGTGACATCAAATGGTAGATGAAGTGTCGCGGGATTAAGTGCTTGAAATCAAGTGTAGTGAGAATGAGTGTCGTGAGATTGATCGTCGTGAGATTGATAGTCGTGAGATTGATAGTCGTGAGATCGAATGTCGTGAGATCAAATGTCCGTTCACTCTTCAGGTGACGTCACAGATTGACCAGGAGGATGAGACCACCTACTACTCGTTGGGAGGGAAGAAGTTCCGTGTTATCCCTGGGGGGTCTAGAGGAGGGCAGGGGAGGCTAGAGTTTCTCCAGAATAGGTGATGTTGCGAAGGGCATCACATTCTCTAAAGGGATGTGTCATGCAGCCAAGTGACTCGGGGGTAAACGCGAACGTTCCAATCCGTTGGGCATCAGCTCATCCCTCCATAAGATAGGGAAGAATAAAAAGAAGTTTAGTATTCTCACGTGGCATTCCCAGCCCGTACGAGGGCAGAAAAAAGATATGAAATATGAGTACTTTGGAAGTTTCTGGGTAGAATTATTTCCGTTAACTCAAGAACCATGGCAAACACCTGTCCGAAACAAGACCGGCACTCCGTTTTTTGATATTCTATGCCGACGTTTCTTAATATTATTTTAATCTGAACGATAATTAATTTTATCTTTTGGCGACGGTTTTTAATTTCATAATTTATAATACAGTATTGAGTATTTCGCAATTTTGTTAATTATTTTGTTTGTGGATGAACGAAGTTTAGTTCGTCAGTCGTCAAGTTCTATTTTTGCTCACCTATTTTGCGATCAATAATTATTTTATCAATTGCTCTCTAAGATAAGAATAAAATTGACGGTAGTCGAAATTTAATCTAATTTGCTTTTTGGATAATTTTCCAAGTTCTTGCTTCCTGTGTTTCAGATTATTGCGATTTATTTTATTTTGATTTCTGAACTTCCGTTGTAAACTTGAGTAACGTGAATAATATTCTTGTATCAGCTAGCCCTGACTGTGCAGTGTCCATTGTCCCCCTTTTCCGGTTCAACTCACATGTACAGATGCATTTCTAATTCCATACTTCCATGGGTGGAGCTGGTAGGTGTCATTAAATTAATTCCACTTTATTAGGCGATGGAGCGTTACCTGCTATACGAAGGAGATGGAATGTTACAATGGTATCAGAGGCTCTAATGCAGGACGAGGTGTTATAACTCTGCTGGATAGTGGTATCATTCCTCCTAAAATACTCTGTAATCCAGTGCTATTCTCAGCTCACACCCCCTTGACATACTACACTACAGTTGTCGAGCCTAATATACACCTCCCGAACAGCAGCAGAGGACTGTGCGCTTAACTCCTCCCTCTCTCTCTGGGACTGCAGTATAACTCTTTCTGTATAATCGTAATACAGCTCCCCTCAGATTCTTCCCATCTCACAGGGGTCCCACCCCCCAGTAGTCTCTTCTTTTCCTTTCACTCTCTATTCTCTCAGAAGGGTCCTAGTCTCTCACAAATTTAGGAGTAGAATTAGTATCTTTTCTTCCACCCCTCTCTCCGTCTCACAGTGGTTCGTCCCCCTACCCTCCTCCTCCCCATGATCCGGTACGCCTACAAGACCTCCTGCTGGCACCCTACACAGGAGGAATGGTTACGAGCTGCTAGCACTGTGTCTCAGGAGGAGAGGAACAGGATAGCCCAGGTATTCAGGGAGTTGTTTGCATATCAGTCCTTGAAACTTTGAATTACCTAATAAATTAAAAACAAAATTTTTGATTTCTTTGCAACTCTACAGCCTACAATGAATAGACAAGACGTAGTCTCTGAATTTCTACAATTGGAATCTCTAAGCTTTTTTGTATCATACAGCAGCTGTAAATGCCTTATTTAATTTCAGTTCATGTTCAAGAGGGACGCCAAACAGTCCATGATGGGTAGACTCCTCATGAGAACCTGCTTCAGTGAGATTACTGGAGAACCCCCTCACTCCTTCACCCTGTCCAGAGATAAGAGTGGTAAACCCTACTTGGAACTCCCCTCTTCCCCAAACACCCCCTCTTCCCCAAACTCCCCCTCTTCCTCCTCCTCTTCACATCCCCACTCCTCTCCCTCGAGTATTCTCTCGTCTCTGAGTTTCAACGTGTCTCACGCGGGTGACTATGCAGTGTTCGTTGGGAGTGACAGGGCTAAAGTGGGTGTTGATGTCATGAAGGTGGAACTAAGGAGGAACACGACGGTCCCTCAGTTCTTCAGCCACATGACCAGACAATTCACTGAACATGTTAGTATACAGATTTTACTTTTGAGTTGCTATCTGTGTCACTGTCACTGATTTTGAACACTCATCGATAAAATCTAAATGTGAATTATTGATAAACTTATTTCGCCCTCATTTTGTAGTCATTTGCCATGTTTTTGTTGTAGATTCCTCACCTTTATTCCGACCATTACCTTTCCCAGGAGTGGAAGTGTATCAGAGAACCACAAAGTGATCAGGAGCAACTCTCTTTATTTTACCGGTAACACTCTTAGATATCTCATTCACTTTACTTCTATTCACTTTAACTTCTCTTGAGTTCTAGCACATCGTTTCCTTACGGCTCACATGCATCAACGTGGGATTCTCTGGAACATTCAAAAATAGAACGAGTTCTAAATTTTTGATAAATTTCCAATGACCATGTGATTCTCCCTTCCATCTGCCAAATCATAAATTTCATTTCCTACATTACCGACACTGGTGCTTGAAAGAAAGCTTCGTAAAGTGTATGGGAACAGGACTAGCTTTCGGGTTACAGAGGATAGAATTTCACCTGGGTCCCCTCTCTGCTGATAACACCTGTACCTCCACCACTGTCAACATTGACGGGACCACTGCCAAGGACTGGACATTCGAGGAGGTTCTGCTTGATAACCACTTCATTGCGACTGCAGTAAATGGCAACACTGGAGATATTTCCTCATTGCAACCCTTCCATAATCAACCTTCACAGCCCGTCAGGATCATGAAGTTTTCAGATTTGATCCTGAATCCTGAACCTCACAATGACATTGGATACTTCACAACTTTTGACCAGAAGCAAGAATGTCCCTAAATGTTACAATCTTCAGCGGGTTAGTCGATATTTAGCTCATATCAGTCCGGGTGATAAAAGTTATACTAGAGAGTAGAGACCATCAGATATCCGGCGGCATTTTTGTTAAACACTGAACCTTTTTAAAATAATCGTCCAAGACTATGCCAACTTTCGTCGGGCATAATATTATGGCATTATTTGATAATGCCTTTTCTGCAGATATAATTCTTTTATTAAAATGTTAATTGATATCATCCAGATATTAACATGACTTATGTATAATAATGTTTTTAACTTAAATATAATTACTATTGTTGACCATCTAGATTAAATAACCATTTTAACCAATTTTATCATTCATCGATTTAACTGTAATGATAGTCTCCCGCAGCTGTATTTCACAAAATTTGATAGTTTCATAATGCATTTCACTTCCCAGCTTGCTTTAAGATTTTGTGACAAACTTTCGATTTGAATCGATACGTTTTGATTTAACAACGTTTCTCCCCTAGCAACGATGAAACATGATTGATTATAAGATCGTTGGAAAGACCTGAAGTGCAATGTGATCCTGCTGCGTAGAATGCCTTTACCCTCCCTTCTCCTCCTCCTTCTTCTTCTCCTTGAAACACAATGCCAGACAGACGACATCAAACCGAACATAGTCCTCATCATTGCAGACGACCTGGGTTGGGGCGATGTGAACTTTACGAACAAACACAACACGCCCTGGTCGGGCCCTGAGACCCCCCACCTAGACGAGCTAGCATCAGACAGCATTGTGCTGGATAACCTGTACACGCAGTCCATCTGTACCCCCACCAGAGCCTCCCTCCTGACGGGCAAGTACCCCCACAGACTCGGCATGCTCTTCTCTTCCTCTGTAATCGTGGCAGAGGATGAGTTCCTGCCCCACAGACTGCTGACCGAGGATCTGTCAGAGCATTACGGGTATAAGGTGTATGGGGTGGGGAAGTGGCATCTGGGTTATACCTACCCAAACACGCCCCTGGGCCGAGGCTTTGACTCTTTTTACGGGTGTTATGGGGGTGGTATTGATCATCTTACCCACGAGGGTACTATAAGGATGGCAGGAGATGATGGGCCGGATTCCATGTCCACTGTGCTGGACTTCCACGATGACACGAGGACTGCTGAGGGTGGTATTTCCTCAAGAGATGTGTCAGAAGCTGTGGCTGGGCTACACTCCACAGACCTGTTCACTGACGAAGCAGTTAGGAAGATATCAGAACATGACTTGTCAGATCCCATGTTCTTATACCTGTCCTACACTGCCCCTCACTCCCCCTTGATAGCCATGGACCACATCGTATCCAACAGAAACCGCCACCTCTCAGACCCAGCTCAGCAGCAGTACGCTGCTATGGTAACTCAAATGGATGACGGGGTGGGGAGGATTGTTGAGGCTCTGGAAGACCGAGGCATGTGGTCTAACACAGTCTTCATGTTCATGAGTGATCACGGGGCCTCAGTTATCAGGCGTCAGTGTTGGGATACGGTGGGAGGGAGCAACCTTCCCTTCAGAGATGGTAAAGCCACCTTCTTCGAGGGTGGTATTAAGAGTGCTGCGTTAGTGTGGACCCCCTGGCTAGCCCCCTCTCAGCGGGGCTCCCACAGCACTGCCCTCCTCCACGCAGTGGACATACACACCCTCCTCCTCGCTGTAGCTCGAGACAACATCTCAGACAGTGTCTACCAGAAGGAGGACGAAGCAACCTCAGATCTGGACGCGGGTAGCTACCTGGTGAGTGTGGTGCGGGGGGATGGAGGGCCGGGACGGGAGACCATCCTGCACAACCTGGTGTCTGGCCCCCTGCCAAGAGACAGGGTTGTAGAGTATTGCGGAGGAATGTTCCCCTACTCCACAGACTATGCTGTTCTCAGATACCGGAACTACAAGCTGTTTTACGGCGAGGGTCTGGCGAGCATCTGTGATTCGCACTTTCTCGTTACGCGGTGCGATGTCTCCAATAACATGACGACGGAGGTGCCGCGGATATTGTTTGATTTGTCCGAGGATCCGTTCGAAGAGAGCGATGTGGCAGCACTTCATCCGGAGATAGTGGACTTCATGGTGCAGCAAATTGAGAGATACAAATCAAACGCCTTGAATTCGTGGATGTAAATTTCAATGTGAAATTGTGAAATTGAAATTGTTGATTGATCATTTATCAATTAGTTCGTTATGTCAGATTTCGTTTATTGGAATTTATTACTTTAGTCATAATGGAAAACTGTGATGATTTAATTATTATTTTGTGTAGACTGAGATTCGATTTGAATTACTGGTTATTATCAAAACTAATTCAGTTCAATCAAATTAACTAAGTTTTTCAAATTATTTGCTAATATCCAGTACAGTATATTTTTGGTATGATTCCAATTTCATCCCATTTGATTTGTATTTATATCATTAATGAGCTTTATGTTTTTATGTTAATGAATTGTTACTGTTACTATTCTTATTCGAGCATTGAACCTAAACCTATTTAATTTATTTTTCTATCAATTACAATTTCAAAATTATCCTCATTGACAAGACATGCTTAATTTTCGAGGAATCAGTACGTGGACCGACAGAATGACGGATGAACCTTGGTTAAGAATTCCTTTCAGTCCATGTCAATTAAGATCAAAAAACAACCTTTGAATTGCTGTACCAATCCATCTTTATTCATGCCAAACATTTCAAGCTTGCATATTAACTCGATTGGGCCGAAAATTGTAAATTTGTGTTAAAAAAATAATTTTCAAACTCCATGAAAGTTTCTTGTAAATTACGCCTCGACCCTGTTGTAGGTGGTATGGTGGGGAAGAACCTGGGACACATCCTGGCTGGGACGAAGATAGCTGTGGACTGGTGGGAAACAGACTCCACCCCTCTCGTGGACACTTATTTCTGCACTCACGTCACCAGGTAGCTAAAGTAGGTTAAGTTGATAATCTGACTAGTGGAGGCTGACACCAGTCTGATGAACTGACACCAGTCTGGTGTTCTGTTGCTGACACCACTCTGGTGTTCTGTTGCTGACACCAGTCTGGTTTTCTGTCGCTGACACCAGTCTGATGATCTGTTCATGTTGTTGGTACCAGTTTGTTGGTTTTTTTTCTGACACCAGTCTGGTGTTCTGTTGCTGACACCAGTCTGGTGTTCTGTTGCTGACACCAGTCTGGTGTTCTGTTGCTGACACCAGTCTGGTGTTCTGTTGCTGACACCAGTCTGGTGTTCTGTTGCTGACACCAGTCTGGTGTTCTGTTGCTGACACCTACTACTACTAGAAGGGGGATGGGCCAGCGAGGGCCCAGGCGGCGCCCAGGAGAGGTTCTGTTGCTGACAGACAAGTCTGGTGTTCTGTTCCCATGCGCCCGGTCTGGTGTTCTGTTCCTTGACACCAGTCCTGTTCTGAACAGGACACCAGTCTGTTGTTCCGACCCAGTCTGGTTCTGTTGCCCCACCAGTCTGTTGCTGACACCAGTTACCTCCGCTGACATCCTCTGGGGACACCAGTTTGAGTGTATCCCTGTGACTGAAGGTTCAGTCCGGTGAGGACAGAGCCTCAAGTATTTCTGTTGCAGACACCTTCTGTTTTCTGTTCTCTCTTAGGTACCAGCTGTTGTTCTGTTGCTGACACCAGTCTGGTGTTTTATTGCTGACACCAGTCTGGTGTTCTCTTACTGACACCAGTCTGGTGTTCTGTTGTTGACACCAGTCTGTTGTCCTGTTGCTGACACCAGTCTGGTGTTCTGTTGCTGACACCAGACTGGTGTTTTGTTGCTGACACCAGACTTGTGTTTTGTTGCTGACACCAGTCTGGTGTTCTCTTACTGACACCAGTCTGGTGTACTGTTGTTGACACCAGTCTGTTGTCCTGCTGCTGACACCAGTCTGGTGTTCTGTTGCTGACACCAGACTGGTGTTTTGTTGCTGACACCAGACTTGTGTTTTGTTGCTAACATCGGGTTGGTATTCTGCTGCTGACACCAGTTTGAGGTTTTGGTGCTGCTGTTCAGTTGTAGGTTATGAGTCTGCGGTATCATCTCATCTGATTCTGATGGACGATTCTTCTGACATTGGTTACACCTTATAACTTTTCAGTGAGACGATGCCTGGTCTGACAAAGAAATGGTCTAAGCCCATTCACTGCTCCGAGGTGACTGGTAACCTGCTGAAACTCAAGTACAAGATATCCCCTAACCTGATCATGCCCCTGCCCTTCAAGACAGTTACCCGTTTATCAGATACCCTCTACGTGACGCTCCATGATTCCAATCACTGCGTGGGCTCTGCCATGTTCCTCTTTGAGGGGACCTTCGGGAAGATCCTATTCACTGGGAACTTTAGGTGAGTCGAGAACTTGCTCTCATTCGGTGAAATCAAGTAGTGAATTTTCACACGAATGAATACCTTGAATTTGTGTTATTGTAAAAGCTGTTTTTGGTAACAAAGGAATATTTTTGAAATAATTAGGAAATCTGAAAAACATTCTACTAAGGTTTTAGAAAGTGGTTCAATCGACTCCGATAGGTTTCTAGAGCCACCAAAAAATTGATTCAAATTTTTGACCTCGGGGTGGCCGCGCTCTTTTTTGCCTGTTCGAATTTAAAAGAAAAATGCTTAAAATATATTCAACAGCAAAAAGAGCATGAATATTGAATATACTCTAACCCAATGGTTAGAGAAATCTTTTAGAAACATTATTTTGATCATTATGGGCCATGCCCAGTGCCCACTTGCTCTTTGTGGCCGAAAATCTGAAGTTTTCACATGGTTTCAATTACATGATTATAATTCAATCCCAGGTTTTTTTGGCAAGAGAAATCGATTAAGCGATTATTTTTGTCAACGCTAAAACTTATATTTTGGACGATTTGGACCACGCCCACTTTTTTGCCATCAATGTTATTGCCGAAATTCTGAAGTTATTGTATGGCTTCAACTAGGGCATGACTAAACTCGAATCCTAGAAATCGATGAGGAATTTTCAAAACGCTAACACCAAGCTGTTGAAGTACTCAATGTGACAACCTGGTCAGTCATCAAGAAGTAATCGTTTTGTGGTGTAGACGATACTAGATCCCAAATTCACGGGAAAGTCAAACCTATCGCCGTCTTGGGGTGGTCTCTCCTTGGATAATGGACAATGGTTGCTCCAAGACTCATGACTTTATGAACGTTGACGTTTTAACACGTGTAATCCATGTAAGTTTCTCAATTTCATATCATCTCAACATTTTCGTCGCACTTTTATCTCAACAAAGCCTAATCAGCTTTTGTAGCAAATTATAGATAGACACGTGTCACACTAGCAAAAGCAAGACTTCGGTCATAGATTCGAACAATGAGGTTTATCGAAATAGTTTAAATGGTCAGGTAATATCGTCATAACCAGTTATCACAGCAAAAAATGATACGATATCATTGACCTTTCCTTTTGTTGAAACATAAAGATTTTTTTTGAATTTTTCGACTCGTACTTGCATTATCATATTGTTTTGTAAAGCCCTTACCATAAGGCCAGTGATGAGAAACGTAGACTTGGACGAACCAAAAAGGGTCGAACATTGTTTTAATAAATGCTCTTTCTCTTTTGGTGCTGGCGTGTCAGTGTGTCACATAATATTGTCGGGTGCGACAATGGAAAGTTATCCTTGACCGAAGTGTTGAATTTGTGAATCTGAATTTACCATTACGTGTTATGAAAAAGGGAGATTGAACAAAGCAACTTTTGCATCAAGAAAATTCGCGCGATTCAATGAAAGATATTCTTTGTGAATTTAAAGTTGTCCCTATTGGACTAATAGATGAACAAAGCTACTTTTCATTTGTTTTGTCAGATTCGTATCTAGAATATGAGTTCGTATCATTCGTGAATATGTTAGTCGGAATTTCTGATAATTGCAGGACAATGAAACTATAATATCTCATTCTTATTGGCTTAATCCTCATGGGATAGCACAGTACCAGTCATCGTACAAAAGCTGGAGTCCGTATCTTCTTTTGAGGCATTTCTTGTTTGTTAGATGTAATTGTGAAACAACAACTAACTCGTTAATATACAGAGCCTCAGCAAAATGTGTCAACGAATGCTTCTACTGTTTAATTTTTATCGTCTTTTCATTCTTGTTACCAACTACATTGGGACCTATTTCCTTGATATTCGATAGAGTGCTGAGTTTTGTATTCAGTTCTAGTTTTGTTTGAAACTACAAGATGTCCGAATTATTTTTTTTAACTTTTTATCAAGGAGTAGTTATTGTTATTTGAAAAGTCAACTCTGGTATTTCCAAATTAAATTATGGTCATTGATATTGATCCTTGTGGCAACCTCGGCTTACTACATGATATTTTGAGTTTGTTGTCAATAAATTTCAACAGCTTTGGTTGTAGTTTGCCTTGAGTGTCCACAATGAAGCTCATGTGACCAGTCACCTGCAATTGAGAGTAGTCATGTGGGGGGCGTGACCCATAGTTTTACAATTAAGATTTAGACGCAAAAGACCGTAGAACATTTACCTTGTTAAAGAACGACAAAAGGCAACAATAGCCAAGAGAAGGATAATGAAACGTGCCTGCTTATAAATTTCAAACAATTTATTAACCATTGTCACAGAACCCTTTGAAACGGTTAACGCTTTCCCTTATAATTGCCTCCTTATTGAAAGAATGAAAGCAACCGTTGTTTGGCTACGAGGCAGACATCTCTTTGTTCGAGTATCTCGTAATGATTGTTTTTATTGTAACAAAAGAGTCTTTAAATAGATAAAAATTTAAGTCTTTGACAACCTGGACATATTTCGTTTCTGTCCCGTTTCATTCGTTCAATGATCTATCCTTGCTGAGCTCAACTTATTTTAAATTAGTTTTTTTTAATATGGTCCGATCCATGGCACTCATTCTGTGCACCCTAACCCTCCCTCCCCCGCCCAATGTACCTCCATAAAGTAATCAAGTTTTAATTCAAGCGTAGAATATGATGAGATATTTTTGAACATGTAATTAATTTAGATTTTGAGATAACCGATCATTTCTCAGAGATGAGTCTGTTAGCACTTATTCTTGGGATTGCATCTGCAATACAGCTCGGACCAGTCAACGCCCTATCTCAAGGTTAGTAATGAATCACAAAAACGTTAAGATTGCAAAAGGTTTTGAAACATAAAGTATTCAATGATAACTTTTCACTGGAAAGAATTTAGTAGCTGCTACAGAAGTGCTTATGCTTGCAGCAGTTGCAATCCTTGCAGAGCACCATGCCTCCTGCCGTGTTGCACTTCCCTCCCTTATCCTCGTCTCCGTCACACTTGGTGTACCAAGTCAGCCGGCCAAACCCTGTGCTATATGCTGTTGTTCCCTTGTAGCACTTCTTATCAACAGTCACAATGATACATTCTTCAGGGGGCATGCCACTTAACAAACATTGCGTGAAGGCTCCTTTCTCAGTCGGCATGCATTTAGAGAGCTTCTTGGTTAACTTACAGATGCTACCTCCTTTCACATTGGCTTTCCCACCACCCGCCCCGTCACAGGTCACTGGAACCTGTATTTTCCTTACTTTAGAATTCTTAGTGGTGGTTCCCATGTAACAGGAGTTCGACCTCTTGAACACGTAGCACTGGTCCTCACTGAGCCCGCTCTCGAGGCAGTCCGACACAGCACCCCCCAAACCTTTCTTGCAAACCCCCAGATTTATTGTTTTGTAGCACATGTCTTCGTATTCGGTATAGTCCTCGTCTGGGGTATACGTGTCAGCTTCGTCCGGGCTTGGTGCTACACAGGACCCATCCCTGCAAGCTACATTAGGGATGTGTGCATACCTCTCTATTCGGCACATGTTGTACTTCTCTCTATCCATGAGGATGTACCCTTTGTCGCCCCAATCCACACCCCAGCTGTTCCTTAGCTTCCAGTAGGGGTGCCCCCACTTCTTTCCATACCCCACTACTCCCACAGCATGGTTCGGAAAGGGGTTACATTTATCATCCATGTATATCCCTGTACTGTAGGCCCCAAAATCATCGTTAGCGTAAATAGCTACAGATACTATGTGCTTGCTAGCGTAACTCATCAATTTAGTCTCGGGAATTCTCAGATCTCCTAGAATCCTCACATTGTGGTCGACTAGAGCATTTGCCGTCCCCTTCTCCACCTTGCACCTCATCCTGTCCCTGGGAAAGTAGGGGTAGGCACTTGTTGGGGCAACTCTGTCTGCCTTCTTGGAGTATTCGTAGCACCACTCGGGCCAGCCGCCATTACAGCCATTAAAACTCGTGGAGCATTCCATCCATTCCCTCTCCGACACACTAACTTTCCTGTCACCTGTCTTGAAGAATATCTCCCCTTCAAGCGCTGCACTTGCACCAAACGTCCAACAAGACCCACAATTGTCCTGGTCTTTGATATCGGATATCACGCCACTAAAGTCTCTTCCTTCTGGGACTTTCTCATCCGAGTTCCCCAGATATTCTCTTTCCTCAAGTGCCTCCTGAGCAGTGTCGGGTAGTTCCCTCGTTGCGTTAAATCCCAGTCTGCTCTGTCTTTCTTCCGGGGTCAGGATGGACAGGAAGTTGTCTTCTGCGGTAAAGAGCCGGCTCTCGTCGTTGTTGATTTCCTCAACCCGGGCATGGAACTGAGCGAACGACCGGAATCTAGCCGCCCTCGTCTCCAGGGACTCTGCTACGTTAATGTGGTCCTTTGTTGCGAATCTCTCCATTGCCCTCCGAAATGCAGTCCTGATGTCTGCATCTGCCCTAACGGACAGGCAAAGTGCTGAGATTAACAGGATGAGTGCCTTCATCGTACGTCTTCGAGTCGAATCAATAATGGTAAATTTCAAAATGGGGCTTTATTTATAGCTAAAACAAATTTCATGAAACAGGTGCTCGTATGAAGAAATTTCGTACTTACGTGCAATTTGTCATTAAAACAATGGTCTTCTTTGTGTTACTTCCGAATGTTGTGGCCGACCTCTCGCTGGAAAATATCAAAGGCTGGCAAGTGGGTGGCAAGCCCCTCTACATGGTGATTGATGCGTTTTCAATAATATAATATAATATTGATACATGTACAATTGAAGTTCAGTAGGTATATTTAAACAACTTATTCGGGGAATTTAATCAAACTTTCAATTCGGGAAATTTTATTCGGGGAATTTAATCAAACATACTAAAGTACTAATGTCAGAATTCTCACTTTCAACCATCTCTATCATCGCTGTCATATGGAAGATAATTAAAATGGCATGTAAACGAGAAGGAACCTTTTTTCAAACAGACCCACGCCTAAATTAACTGTTTCAAATTTTCAAATGTGTGAATATAATGCTGTTTCAAATGGAGGTGTGATTCTTTGATATTTTCCAGCGAGTGGCAGGTTTTAAACACAGCAACACAGCACAATTTAAATTAACTAACTGATGAAGAAATTGGGGCCTCAAATATGATGTATACTTAAAATGCTACAAAAACATCGTTTTCGTCCAGACAGCTTATGGTGACAAGAGAGAGAACGGAGAGGTTTCCGCCCACCGTAACCCTCACAGATATTACACTTGCCAGCAGTCTCGACTTATCAAATCAACGTTTCAAATGAACGTTTCAGCGGAGATAGCGACGTGTCTGAGCTCCCACAACACCCTCCGCTCACTTCACGTGGACACGCCCATGATGGTTTGGGACGAGGAACTCGCAGATGAAGCCCAGGTATATATTCCAAAGTCTTGCCTTATTGGCCTTTTTTAACCAAAGTCTATCTATAGAAGTAACAGGTTTATGGCTATATTGAGAGATCTTTCGAAAAAATCATTTATCAGAGCCCATAGGCATAAAAATATCCCTTATAATGTCGTGACCTATTTGAATTGCAGAAATATGCAGACAAGCTCGTGCAAATCAACAAGGCAAGTTCCTCGGTTCAGCTGATCCATGAAAAACCTGCTAGGGGCATGGGGGAGAACCTCTACTGGCGAGACAATAAGGAGCTGGGAAAGTGTGCTCATGCCAGTTGGTCTTGGTAAGGGATTGTTCGCATCATATTATGCGCTAGGGTAAGCGAATATGTAAGTGCTAGGAATGGATAAAAACCTTCATACTGTCTATGTCTGGAAAGATAATAAGATAATAAGATGCTGGGAAAAAGTTTTCACGCCAGGTTGCCTTGTTATGTATCGTTCAAGCGATATTATAATGTAATCTGCTGGGGGCAGGGATGGTTACGACTGTAAATTCGGGAGAAATAATCTAATTCGTTTTCATAGGTACGACGAAATCAAAGACTACAGCTATGACACAGCCTCCTCAATAAACGGGAAGGCTGTCGGTCATTTTACACAGCTTGTTTGGAAAGACAGTGTCAAAGTTGGGTTTGGAATCGCTATCATGGACAGTCGTAAATACTCCGAGTAAGTCTCAGGCAACTCAGTCAAATTTCGATGCATAGTAAGGGCATTGTTCGGGCAAAGTCTTACTTATTGAGTTATTGAATTTTATTTGATCATCATGTTTCTTAACCAAATCTTCGGTCTTGAAGTCTTGACTTTTAGAAATCTTTTCTTAAGCATTTCTTTAAATTCAATTATTCCATAATCCATGTCATTGCAAACTTTTTCGAGCAGGAGTGAGGAAGTTTTGCATAAAAACAACTAAAAGTATGTTTTTTGTTTGTACTAATTCTGAAAATGTGAATTTAAAGGAAATTCTAATTCATTGGACTTCATTTTCATTTTAAAACTTTTGAAAAAACATTGGCTGGACCTAGCCCCAGAATTTAAGAGCCTCTCGAAAACAAGGGGAGGGCGTGTGATTGTGTCGTCCCACCCCATAATCAGTCAATGACCTAAGAGCCTAAATTATGCACCCTTATTAAGGCACTCTCCATCAGGTACGGTAACAAAGAAACATTCATCGTAGCCAAGTACAGCCCCCAAGGCAACTTCTACTTCACTGGACAGAAGTTGAGGGACTACACTGATAATGTGAAACCCAGAAAACATGGAGGTGAGATCAATCAGTCACATAATCCTCACAGCCTGCCACATAATCCACACAGCCTGCCACATAATCCACACAGCCTGCCAAATAATCCACACAGCCTGCCACATAATCCACACAACCTGTCACATAATCCACACAACCTGCCACACATAATCCACAGCCTGTCGCATAATCCACACAGCCTGCCACATAATACCCACAGCCTGCCAAATAATCCACACAGCCTGCCACATAATCCACACAACCTGCCACATAATCCACACAGCCTGCCAAATAATCCACACAGCCTGCCACATAATCCACACAACCTGCCACATAATCCACACAGCCTGCCACATAATCCTCACAGCCTGCCACATAATCCACACACCCATATCCAAAAAATAAAAAATTTCCCCCGAACCAGAAATTTTTGCCCATTTTGCAGCTCGCTCGCTTCGCTCAAGAAATTGACTATATTTTGCGAGCAAAGCAAGCAGTTTGCAAAATTTGCTTCTTTTTTAATATTTCATAAGCTAAAGTAATTATTCTAATATATTGAATTCAGAAGTTAAAAAGGCTCTCATTGTGAAGCTAATCTAGAATTGCTTATAGTTATTGACATGGATCCAGCCCAGAATTTTTGGGGGCGTGCAAATTTAAGCCCTCGCGTTGCTCCATTTGCAAAAGTGACGTTTTCTGAATGTAAAAATAATTCAAGTATGTATTAGCGCTAGCAGGGGTCTGGGGGCGGCAGCCCCCAAGAGCCAGAGGTCTGAAGTGTAAAGAAATGTCACCTCAATAAGATCTTTGCACTGTTTTTATCTCAAAAGCTCCATCTTTTTTGCCGTACACTAATTTCACTAAATATATTAAAAATCAAAAGAAGGAACAGCAGGGGTCTGGGGGCGGCAGCCCCCAGAAGCCAGAGTTGTGGAGTGTCAAAAATTGTCACCTCAACAGGATTTTTGCATTGTTTTCATCTCAACAGCTCCATCCCTTTTGTTGTACATAATTTCACTAAATATATTTAAAATGAAGAGAAAGAAAAGCAGGGGTCTGGGGGCGGCAGCCCCCAGAAGCCAGAGGTGTGGGGCGTCAAGAAATGTCACCTCAATAGAATTTATGCCCTGTTTTATGTCAGCATCTACATCATTGTTGTCGTACACAATTTTGCCACCTATATACCCATGAGGATTCATGCTAGTTGCTATTGATAATTGATGCTATCGATACTTGACAAATAAGACTATTCATGCTTTCTTGAAATTGATTTCACGGATCGTGTCGTTGAATAAGAGTCGCATGATTGCAATTGATGAGTAATTGATTGATTCTCTTTTGACACAATGGTACAGGTACAAAACTAAACGATGTGGTTCTTTAATGACAATCATTTTCGTCGTTCTACGACATCTCAAGGTCTCAAATTTGATTTATACAATCAAATTTGAGACCTGAAGATGTCGTAGAACGACGAAATTGATTGTCATTAAAGAAACCTCATCGTTTAGTTTTGTACCTGTACCATTCATAAACTTGTTTTCAAATAATATCATCGATTTTCATAACTTTTCTAGTCCATTTTCGGACTTTATTTTCAATTCTAATGTTAACTTTTATTTCAAATCTTTTGAATTGCACGCCCAGAGCACGCCTCCATTTTTTCGTTTGGGGGCATGCACATGCCCCCAGCACGCCCCCTTGGATCCATGCCTGCTACATCCTATCACTGAAAACTGTTAGTTAGTACAGGAACGATTTGAATTTTCATTCTAAAAATTTATTTCAATATAATTCGGGTAAAACATAGTGATTTTTGGTGTTGAATCAAATTTTCTGTACTTGGCTTCCACCAAAAATTTCCTCCAATTTCCCCAAAATTTCCCCCAGCTCGAAATTTCCCCCGAACCAGGTTTGCAGGTTCGCAGCTTTTTGGATATGGGTCCACACAGCCTGCCACATAATCCACACAGCCTGCCACATAATCCACACAGCCTGCCACATAATCCACACAACCTGCCACATAATCCACACAGCCTGTCACATAATCCACACAACCTGCCACATAATCCACACAGCCTGTCACATAATCCACACAGCCTGCCACATAATCCACACATTATCCACACAGCCTGCCACATAATCCACACAACCTGCCACATAATCCACACAGCCTGTCACATAATCCACACAGCCTGCCACATAATACCCACAGCCTGCCAAATAATCCACACAGCCTGCCACATAATCCACACAACCTGCCACATAATCCACACAGCCTGCCAAATAATCCACACAGCCTGCCACATAATCCACACAACCTGCCACATAATCCACACAGCCTGCCACATAATCCACACAACCTGCCACATAATCCACACAGCCTGCCACATAATCCACACAACCTGCCACATAATCCACACAGCCTGCCAAATAATCCACACAGCCTGCCACATAATCCCACACAACCTGCCATAATCCACACAGCCGCCACATAATCCACAACCTGCCACATAATCCACACAGCCTGTGTCACATAATCCACACAGCCTGCCACATAATACCCAGCCTGCCAAATAATCCACACAGCCTGCCACATAATCCACACAACCTGCCACATAATCCACACAGCCTGCCAAATAATCCACACAGCCTGCCACATAATCCACACAACCTGCCACATAATCCACACAGCCTGCCACATAATCCTCACAGCCTGCCACATAATCCACACACCCATATCCAAAAAATAAAAATTTCCCCCGAACCAGAAATTTTTGCCCATTTTAGCCTGCTCGCTTCGCTCAAGAAATTGACTATATTTTTGCGAGCAAAGCAAGCAGTTTGCAAAATTTGCTTCTTTTTTAATATTTCATAAGCTAAAGTAATTATTCTAATATATTGAATTCAGAAGTTAAAAAGGCTCTCATTGTGAAGCTAATCTAGAATTGCTTATAGTTATTGACATGGATCCAGCCCAGAATTTTTGGGGGCGTGCAAATTTAAGCCCTCGCGTTGCTCCATTTGCAAAAGTGACGTTTTCTGAATGTAAAAAATAATTCAAGTATGTATTGGCGCTAACCCAGGGGTCTGGGGGGCGGCAGCCCCCAAGAGCCAGAGGTCTGAAGTGTAAAGAAATGTCACCTCAATAAGATCTTTGCACTGTTTTTATCTCAAAAGCTCCATCTTTTTTGCCGTACACTAATTTCACTAAATATATTAAAAATATAAAGAAAGAACAGCAGGGGTCTGGGGGCGGCAGCCCCCAGAAGCCAGAGGTGTGGAGTGTCAAGAATTGTCACCTCAATAGGGTTTTTGCATTGTTTTTCATCTCAACAGCTCCATCCCTTTTGTTGTACACAATTTCACTAAATATATTTAAAATGAAGAGAAAGAAAAGCAGGGGTCTGGGGGCGGCAGCCCCAGAAATCTTCAGAGGTGTGGGGGCGTCAAGAAATGTCACCTCAATAGAATTTTTGTACTGTTTTATGTCAGCATTCATCATTGTTGTCGTACAATTTTGCCACCTATATACCCATGAGGATTCATGCTAGTTGCTATTGATAATTGATGCTATCGATACTTGACAAATAAGACTATTCATGCTTTCTTGGAATTGATTTCACGGATCGGGTCGTTGAATAAGAGTCGCATGATTGCAATTGATGAGTAACTGATTTATTCTCTTTTGACTCAATGGTACAGGTACAAAACTAAACGATGTGGTTCTTTAATGACAATCATTTTCGTCGTTCTACGACATCTCAAGGTCTCAAATTTGATTTATACAATCAAATTTGAGACCTGAAGATGTCGTAGAACGACGAAATTGATTGTCATTAAAGAACCCCATCGTTTAGTTTTGTACCTGTACCATTCATAAACTTGTTTTCAAATAATATCATCGATTTTCATATCCACACAGCCTGTCACATAATCCTCACAGCCTGTCACATAATCCACACAGCCTGCCACATAATCCACACAGCCTGTCACATAGTCAACACAACCTGCCACATAATCCACACAGCCTGTCACATAATCCTCACAGCCTGCCACATAATCCTCACAGCCTGCCACATAATCCACACAGCCTGCCACATAATCCTCACAGCCTGTCACATAATCCACACAGCCTGTCACATAATCCTCACAGCCTGCCACATAATCCACACAGCCTGCCACATAGTCAACACAGCCTGCCACATAATCCACACAGCCTGCCAAATAATCCACACAGCCTGCCACATAATCCACACAGCCTGCCACATAATCCACACAGCCTGCCACATAATCCACACAGCCTGCCACATAATCCACACAGCCTGCCACATAATCCACACAGCCTGCCACATAATCCACACAGCCTGCCACACAACCTGCCACATAATCCACACAGCCTGCCACATAATCCACACAGCCTGCCACATAATCCACACAGCCTGCCACATAATCCACACAGCCTGCCACATAATCCACACAGCCTGCCACATAATCCACACAGCCTGCCACATAATCCACACAGCCTGCCACATAATCCACACAGCCTGCCACATAATCCACATACATAATCCACACAGCCTGCCACATAATCCACACAGCCTGCCACATAATCCACAACCTGCCACATAATCCACAGCCTGCCACATAATCCACACAGCCTGCCACATAATCCACACAGCCTGCCACATAATCCACATAAGCCTGCCACATAATCCACACAACCTGCCACATAATCCACACAGCCTGCAACCTGCATAATCACACAGCCTGCCACATAATCCACAGCCTGCCACATAATCCACACAGCCTGCCACATAATCCACACAGCCTGCCACATAATCCACACAGCCTGTCACATAATCCACACAACCTGCCACATAATCCACACAGCCTGCCACATAATCCACACAGCCTGCCACATAATCCACACAGCCTGCCACATAATCCACACAGCCTGCCAAATAATCCACACAGCCTGTCACATAATCCACACAACCTGACACATAATCCACACAGCCTGCCACATAATCCTCACAGCCTGTCACATAATCCACACAGCCTGCCACATAATCCACACAACCTGCCACATAATCCACACAACCTGACACATAATCCACACAACCTGCCACATAATCCACACAGCCACACAATGGGCCAGGAAGCTTTCTAGCAATTTTATGGCACCTTGTTACCTTGCTTCTAGTTCTCAGATAAGGAACAATAAAGGTATATTATGTATGGCAATTGGTTAAAAATCGCTTAATGAGGAAAGAATAAAGATTTTATAATGATATCTGTTTTACTTTTATCTAAGTGTGTTTATGCCTATTCTCTGCAATTATGAACAGCTGGATTATATGAATAATAATATATCGCCAGAGGGCTTATTTCAAATACCTATTTTATTCTTTATTTATCAAGTCAAACAATATTATCAACGACCCTAGCCCCCTCCATCAAGCTTTATTTCCATTGACTCCTAACCTCCACCCTTCAGCTAAAACCCCGACAGTTGAAGAACTGGACCCTTCCCTGGTGCCAGACTGCAAGGATGCTTCGACCTCCTGTGAATACTTCCTGGGGGGAGCTAATCCACGATACACATGCGCAGGAGACTTCGAGAGCTACTTCAGGGATAATTGCTACAAGACCTGTGGATATTGTCAATAGTAAAAGCCTTCGTATTGGTTTTTATTGATTTTCAAGGACATTAACCGTTTCAATATTGTTATAGGCGGGATTTTAAGTTTGAGTATTTAGATTGAAATTTACTTGATTTTAGGATTTAGCAAGGATTATTAACTTTATAATAATTTGAACATTTAATGAGTGTTGAAAAGATAATTGTTAAAATTTCAAGTTCGCTTAGACAGATGATTCCTTTTCCTTATCCCGCCGTATATAAATCATAAATCAAACCTGAAAACCTAACCACAATCATAGTTCTTACTATCTCTCAATCTAGACATTTTCTGCAAGGGATCGTTCACTTATTACGTAATCACCGGGAGGGGGGGTCCGAATGATTACTTTACATGTTATTGTAACAAATACAACTACTGTAAACTTGATTACGAAGGGATGGGGGTTAAAATCGGCCAAGGATTGATCACGTACTATCCTTTTTTGGTATAATGGAATGCGTTTGATTAACCCGTACTCAAACTGATGAATATGAAACAAAAAAGAGTGTTTCAAGGTTTCAAAATTCAAGAAAACACAATGTTCATGTCAAATAACTTATACTCAAAACTTAGATTATACTCAAATTCTAATGGAATTTGAGTATAATCATGTCCCTATTCATAATCATATTGAAACCATAACTTTTCGGCGATAAAATTGATGCCAAAAAATGCAGGGCCTTGTCCAAAATGCCAAAAATGTCAGTTTGAGCGTTTTACATGTGGGAGGTTACCCCTCATATTTTGGAAAACATGAATTTGAGAAATGATGAAAAATGAAGACGTTATGGCTATGCAAAGCGCACGCCCAAGTGGCGCTGGCCTATTTTAGGACTCAAGATATTCGTTATGAGCTTCAATCATGTTAGGTCCAAATTGGGAAAACCAATTTGTAGGTAAATTTTATTTTAGTCACTCTAGCCCATGGAAACCATCAAAAATCCACTTAATGAAAATCGCTCATATCTCAGTTTTTGATTTTGCTCAAACAAATGGACTTTACACTTTTCTTTATTGGTCTGCCGATCCCGCCATTTTTCAATTTTTCTGTATGAAATTTTCTGAATCACTTCGAAACCAAATTTCGCACTTACTAACTAGCACAACTAAGTGAAATTTTTATTTAAGCCCCAAAAGATTTTTGGCAATCAGAGCAAAATTCCGTGGGTATTTTTTGCTGCAATGGCTAAAATGATCAGCTCGTCGAGACAAATTGAATGCAAGCAAAAGCTAAGCTCTATCTCTTGGTTAGATTTCGATTTTTCCGAGGCCTCGAATAAGCAATGTTGGACCTATGGACATTGGACACGCCCTGGCCATCCTGGCCAGCTCATATCAAATTCGTGATTTCCAAAATATGAAGGGTGACCCCCCCCCCAAGACAATTGGTTAAGTCGATTCCTGATCGTGCAAAAAACTATGATTTTTTTACATTCCCACGGTCAAAAAATGGCGTGGCCAACCTGAGGTTTTCGAAGGTCCAAAATTTGAATCAATTATTGGTTGCTCTAGACACCTATTGTAGTCGATTGAACCTCTACAAAACCTTTGTAAAAAATGTTTTGCAGGCATTCCACACAATTCCTTTACTATATAATAATATACTCTTTTTCAAATGAATATTGAATATCGTAACCCATATGTTTGCACCTGCCCGCCCTGATTGACCGAAAGGGACACGTAAAAAGCTCTGTAAATTGCAAACTCTGTAAAATGCGCATCTCTATCCTGATCTATTCATCGACCGATGCATGTGCATAAATGCACATTGCATGTGTATACTGCACATATTATATGGATAAATTAAAACTGTTTTTCACTTTTAAGTTTCAATTTTGTTCAGGTGGTATCCAGATATATGCAGGAATCTCGCCAACCAAGAAATTGACACCGTTTACTTTGACAATACTTACTCCCGAAAAACTGGCACATTTGATACCCGAGGGGAATGTAAACTAAAAACAGCAGAGTTTTGTAAAGCTAAGATCGAGTCGAAAAAGATTGTGTATTTTATCCTCGAGTCAATTGGTAAAGAAGACATTCTCCAGTATGTTGCTGAAAAGCTGGACTTGAAGATTGTAGTTTCAAAAGACAAGTTCCAGATCTTAAAGTGCATGGGACTGTCGAAGAACTTTACAACGAATGACGAAGATGGGGAAATTTTCTACCTTTCAAAGACGAAGTTTAATTTCAAGAAGTCTTCTCAGAAAATAATGGAAAATCACGCCCCAAGGGAAGTTGTGTTTGTCAAAATATCTGGCATGAGAAGAGGTCAAAATTGCGAGGCTTATGAGTACATCAATTTCTCAGAGCATTCGACTATGAAGGAAATTGAAATATTTTTTGATTCACTAGTCTACAAGAGTGCTACCCCGTTATTGACACGAATCGATAAAACAGACGAAACTGATAAGTCCGATGTGAAGAGTGAAGAGTCCAAAGCAAGAAAGAAAAGCCAGGATTCAAAGGAAAAGGTCAAAGTTAAACTCCGCAAGAACAACAGCTCTGAAGAACAGACTTCCTTCACCATCACTTCTGAGTTTGAGAAGAAAAAGACCTACACAACCCCTCGGTACAGGGTGGTGACGGGTGTTTCAACGGACGAGGAAGTCGGTGACAGTCCTGGAAGGGTTGTCTCGCCGACTGCCAAACCAGTGAGGTCTTGTTCGACTCCTTTGCTTGATCTTGGAGTAGATGGATCAATGGCATTTCACGATCAAACTCCCAATGATTCGATTCATTCACTAGATGCCAATGAACAGCTTTATAACACTCCAGTTAGCTCACCTCTGAAAGTCCCCTATATAGAGCCTCCTATTGACTTAGATTGGGTCCTATCTCCGATCAAAACAAGGCCTAATTTTCCGTCCCCGGAAAGCACTCAAGTCAAAGCCAATACCTCCTTTAAAATTAATCCTTTTAACTCCGTATCAAGTGATTCTTCTGTTGAAGTCCTGGCTGAAGATGAATTCATTGAAAGCCTTCAGAAACAAGTGACTCCTGACAAGCCACTAGTTCTTTCGCCCTGTGATGTTGGTTTGATTTGCAACAGCCCAGTTTATGAAATAAATGGAAATGTGACCTACCTTCCTGCCAGCCCAACAATCGAGAAGGAGTTCTTCAACGATTTCTCGGACTCATTCACTGACTTTCAGCCTAACATTGGTCAAATTTACGAAGATATGTTCAGAGAAACGAGTGTTCCTCCCGAAATAACTGCTAGTTTGGTCGATGATCTCTGTGAGGATATGCTGAACACTTCCGCTAACTCAGTTGAGACTCTTCACGTGAGTGACACAGAGAGTGAATCTGAAGATGAAATGGAAAACGATGGTCCCATTGGGGATTACCTGAGGGGGCAATACGCTCTCAACCAGATATTTAACAACAGTGTCATTGACATCAGGGAGTCTTTCTCTACCTCTGCCAAGCTCTCTCATTACCCTCAACGGATCAAGAAAAGTACTGAAGAGGACCTAGCCAAAGCTAAAATAGAGCTTCTTATGCCTAAAATGAGTCACTCGCCCGAAATAAAGCCTAAGATCGAAGAGGATAGTAAACTTGCTGCTACATTGGAACGAGTTCAATATCTCAAGGATACCAAGGAGGAATACTTCCGTAACCTTACAGAACTTGTTCAACGAGGCTACCAGATAACCTATAAAAAGAAGCCTAAGAAAATCGGAAAGTCTTTGCCACAGAACATAGTAAGTGAAAGCATCAACCTGATCAACAACTATGCTCAGCAATCGGATGAAACTGCGAGGGATTTAGCCCGGAAGCTCACTCACGACGAAATTCTCTATTCGAGGAGGAAACCTCTCCTCACAATTACCAAAAGACCTCTCACCCCAGTTGAGTTGGGCAACATTCCGTGCCATGCTCAAAACTCAGCCCATGTTATCAAGAATACTGTGACACCTGCTGTCACTAACCCCCAGCCAGCACAAGCTCCCCTAGCCTCATCTCAGTCTCAGTCTATGAAGAAACCTGCTCTGCCGAATGACTTGACTTGCATGCCCTCACCTGAGATGCAAGTCCTAGGCCACACCCTGCCCATCTGCTACTCAAGGTCACAGAACTCGTCAAAGCAAAGAATTCCCAAGAAGAACCCGGGTAAGCCAAGCACCAAGCCATCATCAGCATCTACCAGTGCAGGTAGTCGCCCTCGTCAGAAATCTACAGGAAAAGGAGCTGCTGCTCCTGCAGCTCAGGAGGATATATTCGATGCTTTGTTTGGGAGCACCCCTACTTCCGCCATCAAACGCATCAAGAAGAGGTCCAAGGAGCAGGGAACGAGCAGTAAGAGAGGCACTGTTCGACCTGGCAATGGAAGCTGACTGTTTTATGGGATTCTCATTTGAACTAGATGATGTTTTAGGGATGTTTCATGAATATTATGCAAGAAGCGAGGTGTTTTATACTGTTTTGGTGGTTTTCATTGTTTGTAATTTTGCACTGTTTTAATGATGTCTGTATTTCAATAGCAACATTTTTATTGATTGATAGAACAATATTTTTAACAAAGGAATTTTGATAATTAATGTGATGAACTGTTTTTATCAAGATTGTCTATGATAATTTAATTCGATTTATGATAATTTGAATTCGGCCGAGAATTATTCTCCAGCGTTATCCTCTGAGAATTTTTAGAGGTTTTTATTCAGATAATCAGATAATTAAATTTAATTATTGTTTCAAGTATAATCAACCTCGCATCCAAAAGAGTATATTTGTATGATGTATTTCATTTTGATACTTTATATATATTTTGGTAGGTTATTAAGCATTTTGATAAATAGTGAAGCATTTGCAGCAAAATGAATTTTGCCCTTTTTAATGCTTGATCATGCAATGTCCAGCAAAATTTTGACTCACAAAAGTGCTTTTCATGCAAATACTTCATTTCGTAAATAAAACAATATTTTCGATTATTCAACTATTTTGATTATTTACAAACCATAAAATATATTCATCACTGATACGATTCCATGAACCACGAACTTTATAATTTATAGTTGTATATGGTTCAGGTTGTAAATGAGCTATTCAGTATTCAACTTAAATTCATTTAACGCCAGAATAAGTTGTCGTTAAATTATTGATTTAATTAATTAATATTGCAGATAACACAAATAATTTGTTCAGAATTCACAGATTCATATTTGTGTATCTGTTTTTAGAACAATTATCAAAATATTAGTGGGTTGTTAGGTACAACCTAATTAGCATTCAATATTTATATGAATGTGGTATCTAGGGTATTCTGAGGGTACTCAGTTGGGTCAAATAATTGTCCTAAAAAACTCTGTAAGACTGGAGACAAACAGTCTTAATTAAATTGCAGTGCATTGATTACACATCTCTCTTCAAAAATTCAATGAATAGGCAACTTTCATGTACTCAATAGCAGGAACTTCAAACAAGCATCAAAAATTTAAATTCACACAGAAATTTGACTACTGAGACCTTTTGGAACTAGATGCTCAATTGAATTATTAACTTATTGTTTTATTTAATGCTCATGGTTGAACGAATAATATCCTTGTATTTTTAAAGTTTTTAAGAATTTCTTGTTTTGGGGTACACTTTTTACTTTTACCTTTGCCAATTGCCATGTTTTAATGCCAACACGAACTTTTTCGTGTAAATTTCAAATCTCAAATTAATTTATTGTTTTACAAATTTTCACATCAATAATTGTTAACTTATTACAAAACAAATTACTCATATTATATTTTACAATTTATCATTTCAGCGATTTTTACTGGATCAATTCCATTGCTATAATTGAATTGCTTATGATGGCTTAATCTCTTTATCAGATTAGCTGCTTTTTGTATGGAGGAGTCGGTTCAGTATTCTCTCCTGATTTCAATGCACATCGATCAATTCTGTGAAATGTTTGCTCCAAAGTCTACTGATTGCACCAATTCTTGATGGTTGTATTGAACTGAAACTTGAACAGCTTTAAACGAGCGAAAAGTTTTCTGAGTCAAATTTTCTGATCCTAACTGGACCAATCAACTGAAAACAAGTCTGAAACCAAAAGCTGAGTTCAACTGTAAATCGTTCTTCATTCGATGGTAAATTCAGGTCTCTTTAGCTATTCCTCGCCAATGACTCCTCTCGAAGTTGTCAGGATAATGTAGTGAACTAATGATCAAATGACATCTAGTCCCTTCTGTTCCACGAGTACTCGTCAGGCGGTAGGTTCCAGTAGACCAGCACCGCGAACAGGAGGATCCAGGAGGCCTTGGTGATCAGGGATGTGTTGCAGTAGTCGGTTTTACACAGACTCCACTCACACGTCTCATTCAGGGGCAGACCTGTTCCTCTGCACATCGCATCTGCGGGGTGTCATATACTGAGGGTTTAAGGATTTTCATCCTGACTAAGGCTGAGGGTTGTCATATGGTTTTCAAGGATTATCATCCTTACTAAGGCTGAGGGTTGTCATATGGGGGTTGTCATAGGTTTCTGGGTGTTCCCGTACATTACTTTGGGTTATCGCATAGGTTAATATGGCTTGCCATAGTATTGGTTTATGGATTAAATTGGAAAATTTGTGCTGGCTGGTGACACTGCCTATACGGTCTAGACTGCTACTCACTTTCGTAATCAATCTCTGTGTAGTTTTCCATACAGCCACGGTAGGTTCGGTACTTTTTGAATCCATATATCACCTGAAAATTCCATCATTCTTATGGTGAACCAGAATTTGTCACTTTTAAGAATACAAATGTCGTACTAAGGAGGCGAAGCCGAGTTTCATATTTAGCTAGTATATTTGCAGAAATGCAGACAAGCCCCATACTAACATGCCACTTGTAGCAAGCTGAGATGTGATGACCAGTGCAGAGGGTCCTGTTGCAGTTGTTGGTGCTCACTTCTTGGGTGTCCAGTGTGTAGCATGTCCAGCACTTTATCTCGTGCTCTGAAAGTTGTTTGAAGCAATTTTCATATTGTCTCCTAGAAAATTATAATTTCTGATCCTCACAGCAATTCAAATTCTATTAACTCAAGATTTGTTAACTGTGTTACCTTTCAATCCTACGATTCACCAAAACTAACTATTACATATCCCCCACTAGCAATGACATACTATGACAGGAATGGAATAAGGAACGACAGCTATTTGACCCCGCCAACCTCTGGGTAGTGTCTGCTGGAACTTCTCCAGAGGCTCTGTGAAGTGGGGGGAGGCGATGTAGTGCCACGCCCAGTTCATGTCCTGATGAGGGTCGGAGTTCTGGACCTTGTCCAGGGTCCAGACTGTGTCCTGCCAGTTTGGGTCGCTCAGCACCATCGCCAGCATCCCTAAACCCACCCCCATATACCCCCACATGCTGAGTGAGTTAGGTATCTACCTTGATAATATGCCTATCGTAATGTTGTATGGGGTTACGGTGACAGCTCCAACTTCAGTTAATTGCAGTTCGAACTGCAGCAAAAATGCAGTTCGAACTGTTCAGATAAATAACATTTCTATACGCCGCGAAAACTTATGCCGTGCATGCAAAAATGCAGTTCGAACTGTCCCCGTTATGCATCACTTGACTTGAATTATAGACATTTTACTCGGATTTGAATATTCATTTTGCACAAATTACACGAATAATTTTCATTTCCATCAAAAAAATTCAAAAAATCAGTTGAAGAAACTCAGGGTTAAAAAACGCTGCAAATCTCAAATAAAATCAGTTTCAGCAAAGTAAATCGCTCACTATTTCAGACCTAACCGCTGAAAGCAACTGCCCTGGTACTGGTTACAACAGGGATAGTACAGTACAAAGATCAGTTAACACTGTACAGAGACTCGGAGAAAGAGCAGAAGGAGCTGAAGAGACTCACAAAACACCATCTGGTTAGTTGTACAAGAAATACAATGTGCCACTATACAACCCGTACCATTATACCCCTCATGGTATAATTAAAAGCATATAATACGGACTCACTAATGGTCGAGTTGCTTCTATTGTGCTGAGCTACAGAGGCTTTACTATTTGATAACAATATCGTTATGGCTGGCAGTTTGAAGTCATCTGAATAATCGGTACAGTGTATCCCATTATCGATATTACAGCTAAGTTGGATCTTACAGGCAATAGCGAGCTAATACTTAGACATACCTTATCGGACATAATTATCACGGACTTTAGTTTCACGGACAAAAAATTTCACGGACATTAATATTCACGCTTAATCCTGCCACTTCAAATTTGAATAAAAATTCGAAAATGTCGGCTCGATTTTTACCATTTTTCTTCCACGATATGGATACTTGAATTAAAGATTTTTTCAATATTTTTCGTAACTTAATGTGAATTAATTTCCATATCGCAGGTACTAAGCATAAAAAAGAAGTATAACTTCCTTTAAAATTTTATTATTTGTGCGTTTAATGAGATGAAGTTAGAAATTTCGAGTCTTTACCCTAGAAATTTTAGGAGGAAATACCGGACTTAATTTTCACGGACCTGAAAATCACGGGCATTTCTATCACGAACAAAATTTTCACGGACATTAATATTCACGCTGAGGTGCTCAGCGTGAAAGTAATGTCCGTGATAATTATGTCCAATAAGGTATAATGTTACTGGGTACAAGAATCCGCTGCAATTTATAATTACAACTGGGCAGTGGAATGGACAGAAGTATGAATATTCATTAGTGAGAATAGGATCACATACAGAGTCTGTGGTTTGGTCAAGTCAATCTACCGAATGTCATCACGACCATTGCTGCCAATTTGCCCTTCTTTCGCAGAGTGCCCTGCTTTTTGCCCTGCTTCGCAAACCGAACCCTGCTATAGCAGGGCAAATCAGTCCGAAAGGTACCTATATTTTCCTGTATCATGGGAATGAGATTTTCAAATCCATGAGTTAGAAAAATGAATGCACATTTGATTTTTATACCTGTAAGCTGATTCAGTGATTCATCAATCAATTATTTCTTCATTGAGATTACAAGCATCTTCATTGATGGCTTTATTGAATTTATGCGAAGTTGTGCATTCAAAAAGGTACCTATATATATAGGGATATGTGCATTACTGAAGTTTCAAAAAGGTACCCATAATTGGTTAGTTGGTTGGTGTAACTGGTGGTTCAGAAAGGTACCCATAATAATTGGTAAGTGTAACTGGTGGTTCAGAAAGTATCATAATTGGTTGGTGTAACTGGTGGTTCAGAAAGGTACCCATAATAATTGGTAAGTGTAACTGGTGTTCAGAAAGATACCCATGATTGGATGGTGTAACTGTTTGTTCAAAAAGGTACCGATAATTGGTTGGCGTAACTGGTGGTTCAGAAATGTACCCATGATTGGATGGTGTAACTGTTTGTTCAAAAAGGTACCGATAATTGGTTGGTGTAACTGATGGTTCAGAAAGGTAACTGGTGGTTCAGAAAGGTACCCATACTTTGTACCCATACTTTGTTGGTTGTTCTGAAAGGTACCCATAATTTGTAGGTGTAAATGGTGGTTCAGAAAGGTACCCATAATTGGTTGGGCGTAACTGGTGGTTCAGTTGGGCGTTGGCCGTTGGTTGGTGTAACGGGTGATTCTGAAAGGTACCCATAATTGGTTGGATTAACTGGTGTTCAGAAAGGTACCTATAAGACTATCGTAGCATGGGTTCATATGGTGGTTTGCTTGCTACAATGGCCAATTTTGCTCCGCAAAAAGGTACCTATTGCCCTTGTTTTTGCCCTTCTTTTCGTCAAAAATCTTGCCCTTCGACGGTTTTTCAAAATTTGGCAGCTATGATCACGATTAATGCCTAATGATTGCAGTAAAATGAAAAGAAAATTCGACCTTCGGCCCCATCATCGTTACTTGCTCTGATTTCTATTAAACACCAGTTGGTAGCACGTTATGAACTAACTGTGCACACCGAAATTATGGTAAACTAGGGCAGGCGGGCACGATGCTTCAAAATTTGAGAACAGTGTCTAAATTGCTGATTATTCATATTGGAAAGTTGGAGGACGAAGGCGTGAAGGAATTCTAACTGAATCAGATATATTGAGTTCGGTAGCGTCGAATGCTTTCTTGAGTTCAGAAGCGTCGAATATTTTTCTTGAGTTCGGTAGCGTCGAAAGCTTTCATGAGTTCAGTAGCGTCGAATGTTTTTCTTGAGTTTGGCAGCGTCGAATGCAATTGAAAGTTTAGATGACTCGCTATGCTCCAAAGATCACGACTAATTTCTTAATTTTTTCGTGATGAACCTCATCCATTCTAAGTGAAAAGCCCTCTTTTGTGGGCTCTTTGTACTGAGCAATAGAAATGAATTTCTGGATCAATCAAATGCGATAGATTCTATTTGATGCGCCAGTATTTAAGTGGATATTTAATTCGAGACAGTGAAAAGCAAATTACTGGAACAAAGCAATTCATCTACGTTAAATGGTAAAATATTCGCCATTTAGTCATTGTTGATAAATGCCTACAATAGAAATGAATTTCAGGAACAATCAAATGCGATAGATTCTATTTGATGGGTCTCTATATAAGTGAATTTTTAATTCAATACAATGAAAAGCAAATTACTGAAACAAAGCAATCCATCTACGTAACGTTAAATGGTAAAATATTCGTCATTTAGTCATTGTTGATAAATGGTAAATGTAACCCCTTCACAATCCAGTGCTGCCTCATTTTCTCACTAATCTCTTTCTCCCTTCGCTTGCTATACCCTGATACAAACAGCAAATAATCTTATTGACGAATTAACATTCTTCAAGAAATCATGTTGGAATATTTCCTGATCATTTCCATCTCCTTCGTGGGATGCAATGCCCTGGAAAACCGCGTCTTCAGCTATAATGAGAGCAAGCTCTTTTTACCAATTGATCATATACAGAACCCGGATGCGGTACAACCGTCCTGTTACGAGGTTCTCGCGATGACCTCCCACGTAACCGACATCCAAAAAACGTCGACTGCACCCAAGGGCCCTCTTATGTGTAGATTTAACTTCGACAAGATCGACAAACATTCGAACAGAGACGTGATTCAGCTGATGGTTGGGGGAGCTTTCAGTAGACACAAGTCCTGGTACTGTGATCTAGGGAATGATGATGAGATCTGTGATGGCAATTCAGTGTGCCTCACAGACGAATGTGGCTGTCCTGACAGCACTGTGTTTTACTGTGTGGATGGTTCTGGGTGCATTACCTTCAACAGGCTCTGTAACGGCATTCAGGACTGTTTGGACGGCTCTGATGAGTGCTACTGCCCCGACACATTCATCTACACAAACCATTCCCTCGAACAGCAGAACACTAAAATATGTCTGACAAAAGTCGATTATTGCCACCGTCAGCTGGATAATGTTTCGACTGGAGCTTGGGAATTTGACGAAAGGTATAACTGCAGTTATAATGACATTAAAGTTTCGTCAACAAACATTCTGTACGAGTGTTTGAAGGACTTGACAAGAAGCGGATTTGACGAATTTACCCTAACTTTTTATTCGGACTACATTATTTACTATTGCAAGACGCAATGCTCGAAACTGCGTGGTTGTGAAGGTTGGACAAGGTACTGTGACTCTGTGGTTCCAGGATGGTATATGGTAGATTTCCAGTTCCATTGTGATCCTATGGAAAGCATTCAACTTCCCCACCTCACTGCAGTGTGTGATGGCAAAGTGGACTGCCAGTCTGGGGAAGATGAGATAGGGTGTCCTGGGAGGTTCTACTGCAACCCCAACGAAACTACTGATTGGGTTGCCCAGGACAAGGTGTGTGATCACGTTAAGGACTGCACTAATGGGGCAGATGAGTGTGTCACATGCTCCTTTGGGAGCTTGTCTTCATCGGATTTCCTGATAAAGTCCAAGTTCGTTGTGGTGCTCACTGGACTGTTTGCTGTGCTGATAATAGTGATGAACCTTTCTCAGATCCGCAAATGTTGCCTCATGGAATGCACGACCAACACCAAACAAACTGAGAGGTTCTTCCTCGTGAATCTCTTTGTCCACGACTTTCTGATGGGTCTATACTTACTTTCAATCGTCTTCACTGCTATTGCCATACGACTCAAAGGTAATTATTGCTACGTAGAACAAGCTTGGAGATCAAGTTGGGTGTGCTCAGCCTTTGGAGTGGTTTTTTCTTCATCTGCTCATGGGTCCTTGCTAACCATAGCCTTAATGAGTATCACAAGGTTCAGAGCTTGCAGAAGAGTCACAATTCACTTCAGGAAAAGGTGTGTACTCTTCGTCATAGCACTTACAAATCTCCTCAATTGGTTTCACTCTTTCTTACCATTGATTCCAATAACTTCTTTACAGGACATTTTCAGAACGGAAATGTTCTTTAAAAACTTGCACCTGAATCCCTTTTTCACGAATAATCCTGTCAACCGATCTCGGTTGTTCATGCTTCACGAGGGTCTTATAACGCCCTCCCTGGACGAGTCACTAGATGTGTACAGAGTAATTGAAGATCTCAAAACTGTTTCTTCGAATCCGCAAGTTTTTGAAATTGAAGAAATTGGTTATTATGGAAACACAGGACTCTGTATGCATAACATCTTCAAGTCACAGGAATCGTATTCAATCTACAAGATTTGCTACTGTTCAGTAATCTTTCTTGTGTTGATTGTGGTCTCCGGAACCTACATTAAGATACTGATGAAGAATAGGGAATCACGAAGAGGTGTGTCAAAGAATGAGGGAAACAATCATAATATCCGAGCTCAAAAGTTCTCAATAGCTCTCAAAATTGCCCTGATGATAGGTTCTCAACTGGCATGCTGGGTGACGTTCATCTTAACTATCATCTTCATGGAATATGTTGTCAGGAAGTCACCTGACCCCAGGATATTTGAGCTCTTTGGCCTCGTTATCATACCTCTCAACAGTCTTTTAAATCCAGTGTTTTACAGCGAGATTTATAGAAAAATCCTGATAAAGATGTGGAGGGCCTGGCGATGTGTTGTCAGGAAACTCGCTTGACAGATATCGAATGCTGATGATGTTGTGACGGGAGACCCAAAAAGTAACAAAAGTTAACTTCTTGTCATGTAATTTGGAATTAACGGACAGGTTGAATGTCTCAATGGCTCATGGAATTGGCACTTAAGCTGCGTTTTCGCTACAAAGATCTCACTTTTAGGGATAGTGACATTTTTGGGTTTTGCTGCACATTGCTAGACTATACTTTCAACTTTTGCTTCAGTTTTGGACTAAAATATAGAAAACGAAACGAAATATATCTGCAGATATGCTATTGCTTTTGCTGTTGTAATGTTCAAATCATTTGATTCATTTGAAGACAGTGCAGAGTATCCTTGTCTTACATGAAAAAGACATCTTTTTAACACAGAAACTTAATAACTCATTATAAATTTGTGGGTCCCCTTTCATCTTATCATTATAAAGTTATTCAGTTCTCTCCCTATGTTTGCCATTCTTGACGCTAAAAGTCGTGTTCTGCGTTCGGATGGGCATCTTGGGGTGCGATTAGGGGTTTATAACACGCCCTGTGAAAAGAAGGTAGAGTAAAGATGTCCCTAGTAAATAATCTAGTTGTCCCTAGTGAATGTATCCTAGCAAAGAGAGCAGGAGTTGGAGAATGAGAGGGGCTTGTGGACGAGGCTTTGCACCTGACTGCGGATAGTTGGGTGCATGATCCCGTACACCAGGAAGTCCGCTATGCAGTTCAGCAGGGGTAGGATTATGATGGGAAGCAGTGGCTCCTCCTCGCTCTGAAATAGGGAACTGGTTAATAAGGGAGGCCGAGGCTCGTTCTTGGTTGATCCTCGAACCGAAAAATGGATTTTATGATCGAGGCCGAGTCCTCGGCACAACGTTAATTCAACCAATTAAAGGTACCCATAATTGGTTGGAGTAACTGGTGTTCAGAAAGGTACCTATTAGACTATCGTAGCATGGGTTTATATGGATTATGGTGGTTTGCTTGCTAAAATGGCCAATTTTGCTCCGCAAAAAGGTACCTATTGCCCTTCTTTTTGCCCTTTTTTTCGTCAAAAATCTTGCCCTTCGATGGTTTTTTCAAAATTTGGCAGCTATGATCACGATTAATGCCTAATGATTGCAGTAAAATGAAAATATATTCGACCTTCGGCCCCATCATCGTTACTTGCTCTGATTTCTATTAAACACCAGTTGGTAGCACGTTATGAACTAACTGTGCACACCGAAATTATGGTAAACTTGTCGAGGGCAGGCGGGCACGATGCTTCAAAATTTGAGAACAGTGTCTAAATTGCTGATTATTCATATTGGAGAGTTGAAGGACGAAGGCGTGAAGGAATTCTAACTGAATCAGATATATTGAGTTCGGTAGCGTCGAATGCTTTCTTGAGTTCAGAAGCGTCGAATGTTTTTCTTGAGTTCGGTAGCGTCGAAAGCTTTCTTGAGTTCAGTAGCGTCGAATGCAATTGAAAGTTTAGATGACAATCAAATGCGATACGACTATTTTTTTGATGGGTCAATCATTCTAAGTGAAAAGCCCTCTTTGTGGGCTCTTGTACTGAGCAATAGAAATGAATTTCAGGAACAATCAAATGCGATAGATTTTATTTTGATGCGCCAGTATTTAAGGATATTTAATTCAGAGAAAATATTCGTCAAAGCAATTCATCTACGTTAAATGGTAATATTCGTCATTTACAATCCATTGCTGCCTACAATAGAAATGAATTTCAGGAACAATCAAATGCAGTAGATTCTATTTGATGGGTCTCTACATAAGTGAAATTTTAATTCAATACAATGAAGAGCAAATTACTGAAACAAAGCAATCCATCTACGTAACGTTAAATGGTAAAATATTCATTTAGTCATTGTTGATAAAATGGTAAATTTAACCCTTCACAATCCATCATTGCTCACTAATCTCTTTCTCCCTTCGCTTGCTTTTTCTTGCCCTGATAAAACAGCAAAATAATCTTATTGACGAATTAACATTCTTCAAGAAATCATGTTGGAATATTTCCTGATCATTCCCATCTCTTTCGTGGGATGTAATGCCCTGGAAAACCGCGTCTTCAGCTATAATGAGCAAGCTCCTTTTACCGAGTGATCATATACAAACTGACAGCACTGTGTTTTACTGTGTGGATGGTTCTGGGTGCATTACCTTCAACAGGCTCTGTAACGGCATTCAGGACTGTTTGGACGGCTCTGATGAGTGCTACTGCCCCGACACATTCATCTACACAAACCATTCCCTCGAACAGCAGAACACTAAAATATGTCTGACAAAAGTCGATTATTGCCACCGTCAGCTGAACAATGTTTCGACTGGAGCTTGGGAATTTGACGACAGGTATAACTGCAGTTATTATGACATTAACACTCGGTCAACAAACATTCTGTACGAGTGTTTGGAGGACTTGATAAGTAGCGGATTTGACAAAACTTTCCTATCTTTTTATTCGGACTACATTATTTACTATTGCAAGACGCAATGCTCGAAACTGCGTGGTTTTGAAGGTTGGACAAGGTACTGTGACTCTGTGGTTCCAGGATGGTATATGGTAGATTTCCAGTTCCAATGTGATCCTATGGAAAGCATTCAACTTCCCCACCTCACTGCAGTGTGTGATGGCAAAGTGGACTGCCAGTCTGGGGAAGATGAGATAGGGTGTCCTGGGAGGTTCTACTGCAACCCCAACGAAACTACTGATTGGGTTGCCCAGGACAAGGTGTGTGATCACGTTAAGGACTGCACTAATGGGGCAGATGAGTGTGTCACATGCTCCTTTGGGAGCTTGTCTTCATCGGATTTCCTGATAAAGTCCAAGTTCGTTGTGGTGCTCACTGGACTGTTTGCTGTGCTGATAATAGTGATGAACCTTTCTCAGATCCGCAAATGTTGCCTCATGGAATGCACGACCAACACCAAACAAACTGAGAGGTTCTTCCTCGTGAATCTCTTTGTCCACGACTTTCTGATGGGTCTATACTTACTTGCAATCGTCTTCACTGCTATTGCCATACGACTCAAAGGTAATTATTGCTACGTAGAACAAGCTTGGAGATCAAGTTGGGTGTGCTCAGCCTTTGGAGTGGTTAATTTTTCTTCATCTGCTCATGGGTCCTTGCTAACCATAGCCTTAATGAGTATCACAAGGTTCAGAGCATGCAGAAGAGTCACAATTCACTTCAGAAAAAGGTATGTACTCTTTGTCATAGCACTTACAAATCTCCTCAATTGGTTTCACTCCTTCTTACCATTGATTCCAATAACTTCTTTACAGGACATTTTCAGAACGGAAATGTTCTTTAAAAACTTGCACCTGAATCCCTTTTTCACGAATAATCCCGTCAACCGATCTCGGTTGTTCATGCTTCACGAGGGTCTTATAACGCCCTCCCTGGACGAGTCACTAGATGTGTACAGAGTAATTGAAGATCTCAAAAATGTTTCTTCGAATCCGCAAGTTTTTGAAATTGAAGAAATTGGTTACTATGGAAACACAGGACTCTGTATGCATAACATCTTTAAGTCACAGGAATCGTATTCAATCTACAAGATATGCTACTGTTCAGTAATCTTTCTTGTTTTGATTGTGGTCTCCGGAACTTACATTAAGATACTGATGAAGAATAGGGAATCACGAAGAGGTGTGTCAAAGAATGAGGGAAACAATCATAATATCCGAGCTCAAAAGTTCTCAATAGCTCTCAAAGTTGCCCTGATGATAGGTTCTCAACTGGCATGCTGGGTGACGTTCATCTTAACTATCATCTTCATGAAATATGTTGTCAGGAAGTCGCCTGACCCCAGGATATTTGAGCTCTTTGGCCTTGTTATCATACCTCTCAATAGTCTTTTAAATCCAGTGTTTTACAGCGAGATTTATAGAAAAATCCTGATAAAGATGTGGAGGGCCTGGCGATGTGTTGTCAGGAAACTCGCTTGACAGATATCGAATGCTGATGATGTTGTGACGGGAGGCCCAAAAAGTAACAAAAGTAAACTTTTCGTCGTGTAATTTGGAATTAACGGACAAGTTGAATGTCTCAACGGCTCATGGAATTGGCAGTTAAGCTGCGTTTTCGCTACAAACATCTCACTTTTAGAGATAGTGACATTTTTGGGTTTTTTTGCTTCAGGTTTGGACTAAAATATATAGAAAACGAAACGAAATATTTCTGCAGATATGCTATTGCCTGTGCTGTTGTAATGTTTAAATCATTTATTTCATTTGAAGACAGTGCAGAGTATTCCTTGTCTTGCATAAAAATGACATCTTTTCAACACAGAAACTTAATAACTCATTATAAATTTGTGGGACCCCCTTTCATCTTATCATTATAAAGTTTTCACTTTTTCAGTTCTCTCCCTATGTTTGCCATTCTGGACGCTTAAAGTCGTGTTCTGCGTTCGGATGGGCATCTGGGGGTGCGGAAAGGAGTTTAATAACACGCCCTGAGCAATGAAAAGAAGGTAGAGTAAAGATGTCCCTATAAGTAAATAATCTAGTTGTCCCTAGTGAATGTGTCCTAGCAGAGAGAACAGGAGTTGGAGAAGGAGAGGGGCTTGTGGACGAGGCTTTGCACCTGACTGCGGATGGTCGGGTGCATGATCCCGTACACCAAGAAGTCCGCTATGCAGTTCAGCAGGGGTAGGATTATTATGGGAAGCAGTGGCTCCTCCTCGCTCTGAAATAGGGAACAAGTTAACTAGGGAGTCCGAGCGCTGGTTCTTGGTTGATCCTCGAACCGAAAAATGAATTTTATGATCGAGGCCGAGTCCTCGGTACAACGTTAATTCTCGGTAAAAACAGAGGCCGAGGACTCGGTCGATCACTGCTTCAATCAGTAGAAACATCTGCCTTCGCACATACTTATCGAATATTATCACACATGGCATCAGCCGAGTTTGACAATTCGCGATAACACACGATCCATGTCTTAGTTTATTGAATTATCACCGGACCCTGAACTTGGCTAGGTCCAGCCGGGTCTTGATTTTTCTGACTTCTGCATTTTACCCCGCCCATATCAAGATCAAGGTTCTACCTCGATCCTGCAGACATGCAACAGTATTTCGTTCCACTCGAATCTGGCGACCCTCTTCTGGATTGAACACCTTAATATGGATCCTTAGTGCTCCTTTATGATTTATCAAATAAATTTCTTTCATTTTTTCGAACTCATGTGATATACTCCTAAACCGATGATATATCGATAATTATCACGCCCGAATTATAACCACAGGAAGGTGATTATAACTGTTCGGTGCTCTTTATGAATGGTGTTTAACTAAATGCTGGAATAACTAAAAATTAACTGGCTTGTTTTTTAAAGCTTTTATTACAATTTACTTAAGTACTGATGCAATACCCACTCAAATAACCCCCTGTTTCCTCTCTACCGAATGAGTTCAGTGCTTTATCAATAAATTGAGGAATTTAAATTACAGGTCTCAAGTTTATTCGGAACATGATATAGTGAGCTAGAATCCACTTACTACTATAAAGTAAAAATGGAAAAAATAATAAAATTATCCACTTACTATAGTACTCGGCAGCACTGTTACAATGACGAAGGGCAGGGTAAGGAGGTAGAACGCCACACACGACATGACCGCCGCTTTCACCAGCTGGAGAAGAGATTTTTAATAATTTTTGGGAAAATGACGAATGAAAATTTGAGCGAGAAAGACATTTCATATTTTGTCGAATGAAGAGCTCAATTTGTATTATTATGCATCGTAGAAAAGCTGATAGTTTTACGGCTGCGCCGACTAAAAACATTTTGAGCGCACTTTTATTTGGTACTTGGTGGTTCCCAGTCGTTCCTGTATGACGGCAGTAGGTTGCCTGGCTAGTTTAGCGAGTCTCATCATCAATATCAACATCCTCCAGTTGAGTGTCAGTTGCTCCCCCGAAGAAGCCTGGAATTTTCCTGGGTTATATCAAGAGAGCAGGAGGATCTGATTAATTCCCTGGTTTTAATCAGCTCTCGGGCAGTTTTTTGTCAAATTAGTTAAGCAGGACTATCTGTGAGACATGAGCGACCCCTTATTGGAACTTATTAAAATTCTGAAAGAACTTTCTTTCAGAATTTTGATAAGTTTCAACAAGGGGTCACTCAACAACTAACTTGACAAAAAACTTTAGGTACTTTTATTGCTGTAGTCGAGGGATATTCGAGGAGTTTACCTCAGAATTTTTTTGAGCATTGCGGTCTCCTACGAGCACTGCCTTCCTATCACTGCCCTCTCTTCTTCTTTCTTTGAGATCGAGGGATTTGCTTCTCAAAACTGCTTCTTTCCTCCCATGTCCTTCCTCCTGAATTTTAATATTTAGAGATTGATATTTTCAAGAAATTGCATTTGAATAATGCACTGAATTATGAATTACTGGAAAAAAATTTTGAAGCGTCAAATATCCCCTACTAAGAAGCTACAACTTACCTGACCCATCTCTAATCTTTCAGGGTCAGTATCGTGTCTCCTCATGGCAGCCCTGGCTACAGCTTGGAACGTTAGTTTCCTCCTAGTTCTCCCTTGGTCCGGTGTGATGTCCTCATCCGGCCAAGACGGAGCCAGATCTGCCTTCTCTTCTACTGCGAGCTGCAACGTCATGGTAAGATTATGAGGAAATTCTTCTGTATACATTATAAGAAGTTGGATATTGGATGTTGCGAGTCATAAAATTCATGTTATTTGCCATTCTCAATTTAATATACCAGCATATCTAGAACTGGGCACTCAATATTTGAAATTTGAAAGGGGGTACTTTACTCCTGTCTAAAGACAAGTTAAAACCGTCCAGTACTACTCACCTTAACGGAGTGTGCCTTGCGTAGCTTGTCTCTGATAGACAGGGATGTAGCGGGTCTCCCCAGCAAGGTATCCCTAGATCCCCGCCTTCCTCCCTTCTTCATGATACTGAAGTGGGGCCTCCCTTCCCCCTGGGGCCCTGGTGGGGTCTGGACTATCACCTCGTCCTGGCTTCCTGCTGGTTTGGGTGTGGTTGGTACACGTTGTTGCTTCCTGCTCACACGCTGCCACTTCCGGTCTTTCTGATGATGTAATGCTGTTTCTTGGTGACGACATGATTTCTGCCCCTGATGTTGAGATAGACACGTTCTTTGAGTCCTTGCGGAGACTCTGAGTTCTCTTGCTCTGGAGTTCCTCTGTCCTGTGCTTCTCAGCACCAAACTCCACTGCGCAGGACTCCGTTGCTGCGTGGTGGTGGGGCTTCTCGCTAATCGTACTGCAAGGTTCGGTCACTTCCTCAAACGATTCAAAGCTGCGGAACCTCCGTAAATTGCACACACTTTGAGATTTCCTTGCGGTTCTCTGCTGGACACTTCTAGTGAACCTTTGCTGCGCCAAATTAAAGTCTCTGCATGCAGCCTTTCGGTCTGGTTCATCGCATTGATCTTTGAATTTTCTCAGAGTGCGAATAACTTCATTGAAGGCATCGCCACCCAATATTTCCATCTCCATTGTTGTTTTTTGTTTTCTCAAAACCTGTAGGAATTTTAAAATTGTTGATCTAATAATTTTGTCATGCTGACTTTTAAAAATTTTGATTGATTTTCAAATGTCCCAATAAAAAGTAGATTTATTTCTGTAAGTAAAGCTAACCCTGCCGTTTCCAGGCCGTTGTTTCGTCTCTATTGCTGTCAACTCATTGAGACTGGTCCCTGGATTGGTGCACTTCTTCACCGTTTCTGAGATGGAGTCCGGGTTGATGTCCTTAGTCAGGTCTCTGAGTTCTGCCACGACGTCCTCTCGCTCCTGCATCTCTAACTGCTGAAGGTAAGTTTGCTTTAGGGCTGAAATGTTTTATTTGAAATGCTGAAGGTAAGTTCGCTAAATGGCTGAAATGTTTTTATTTGAAATGCTTTTATTGCTTTCTTTCTAGGTTTTACACCCCAATTTGTTTTTAATAATTAGGGGCTACTAGTTTACGATATTTGATAATTTGACCTGTCTAGTCAGCTGAGTTTCTAAGTTTCCTTTATTACTCTGTATTCGATCAGACTCCTCTTTAATCCCATTGACTGCTTTGTCGCCTCTGTTATCAGTATCGTGCGACTTGTCCATTGACTTCACACTTCGTAAACTGATTAAACGGGATTTTTTAAATAAATTTACATTTATGATAGGGCTTTGAATATTTTTAATCAGAGCTCCGATGAGTTTTACGTGATCCGTTGTTAATAAATAATTCTACAGCTGTAAAGCAGGTCCGCATCATCGAATCATTATCAATCGTTTATTTGTTCTCTGTAAATGGAGTGAGTTTATTATTAGAGCGAAATAAGTGTGCTCGCGTGCAGTGCGGAACCTTCTTACGTCAAGCAAACGTGTAGTAAAACCTGTAAATCGCAATTATGTAGGGTTTCATCGAAGGTGTAACTTTCGTATATTTGGCTTTCAGTGGCATGCGACAATTACAATCAGCGGTAGAGGATTTCTAACGATTTATTTTCACGCACGATGAGACACATGTGTACTGTAATAACACGCACGTGTGCTCTGTCCTGTGCGGGGGCCTAATCATGCACCTGTAAGTGTTTCCAGAAAACTGTGTCCTATAAAATCGCACTAAATTTCTTCCAGTTGGCACTAATTTAAACTGATTACCAGCTGATTGAAGCATATATAATCCTCGAACTCGGGTCTTCAAATGATAGATTGATGCAGTGTTGAGGTTCTGGGCGATGGCGTGCAAGTGCAAGCCCGGAAGTAGGCAATTGGACCACCAGCTTAACGTATTTGTCCTCAGGGCATTCTTAGAGAACACCGATTGCTCAGATAGCTCCACCAATGGTTGCTCTACGAGTGGTTCCAATCACGAGGTCCTATCACCTCCTGAAATATCCACTTTCAATGTGTTTGACGAGAGGCAGATGAAGCTGGCTCACGACAAAGCACGGATGTTATCCAGACATCCCCTGGAAGACTTGGTAGAGACTCTGAGCTTGTGGAGGAGGACTGTAGAGCCATCTCTTGTGGATTACATAGCACGGATAGCCCTGTGGAAACACCCTGAGGGTAAGGGTCTTAACCTGCCTCCTGCATACCAGACCGTACCTCACAGGTACTTTGACACTCACCTGCTCAGCCTGGATGTGAGAGGTACTGCTCAGGAGGTGGGAAGGAGGTGAGGGCTACTCTTATCTGGACCCGGAGTTCAAGTTGTCTTGGTGGCGGGAAGACCCCGGCCTCGCACTGCACCACCATAACTGGCATGTCTACTACCCCTACACTGAACCAGTCAGGGACAGACAGGGGGAACTCTTTGCTTACATGCACGAGCAGATGTTAGCCAGATATGACTTTGAGAGACTTGCAGTTGGCATGGCGCGGGTTTGCTCATTCGGGCCTGGTTGGTCATGGGGAAAGCCTCTGAAGGAAGGATACAATCCCAGGATGGCAGGATTGTCTTTCAGACCTTCTCAATTAGAGATCCCTGAATCCTTCAGAAAGGAAGGCTGTCTGATCTTTACTGATTTGCTGAACCAGCACAAGGAAGTTCTTTTCTACTCAGTGGCTCGGGGCTATCTCGAGAGTCCAGATGGTGCTAAGCAGGATATAACCATGAACAAACTTGGTAACACTGTCGAAGCCAACATGGGTTCCGTCAACAAAATGCTATATGGAAACTTGCACAACAACGGGCACTGTGTGATTGCAGCTATGAATGATCCTGATGGAAGGTTTGGAGTGGATCCAGGACCAATGCTCTTCACCGAAACAGCTCCCAGAGACCCGTCCTTTTTTAGATGGCACAAATTCTGTGATGCAATTTTCGAGGCTCATCGAGTAAACCTGAAACCTTATTCTGAGCAGGATCTGAGAGTAAGTGACATCACCTTAGCATCTGTGAGCGTTGAAACGGAACAATCTAAAGAAGGATATGAAACTGACTCATTTTACACCTTCATGGAAACCAGAGAGTACACTGTATACGCACCTCAGAAATCAGTGATAAAAAAGGAGGTGCTGAACCATGTACCATTCAAGTACAAGCTCAAGATCCGCAACAATAGCAAGAAGTCCGCTATGGTTGTTTTCAGGGTGTTCCTTGCTCCCTCATCTCTAGAACCTTTAGAACAATGGAGGAACATGTTTGTGGAGCTGGATAAGTTCGTTGAGACAGTAGAGGGGGAAAGTGAGGTGGAAGTAACGCGGACTGACGAGGAATCTTCGGTAATCCTCCCACCAGAGGTAACTGTGCAGGATATTCTGGAAGGAAGGACTTCTCAAGTACCCCGGTGTGGGTGTGGCTGGCCACGCAACCTCCTCATTCCTCGGGGGAGTCCTTGCAGCATGGAGGCTGTGTTGTTCGTGTTGGCTACTGACTGGTCTGAAGACGCTGTCAACCCCTTGGAGGCCCTCCCTGGGAGCGTGTCTTACTGCGGGAAAGTCAATGATTTGTACCCTGACAAGAGACCTATGGGCTTCCCATTTGATAGAAATTCCACCTTCACTGACATAGAGACTTTGGTGAAGGAGGTCCCAAACAGCTGCTCTGCGAAAGTCCACATTATCCACCTGAACAGTGTCCCTCAAGCAACTGAACCCAATCAGAGCAAGGATGAATCCAACAAGGGGGACGTTCCTGAGAAGACCTCTTTTGTTCTGGTGAACTGATTTTTTGTCGAGGATAAAATGTAAATTACAGCAATTGGCACTGTTGATTCGGGTTGAATCTGTATTTATGTATCAATTCTGATCTATCTGCATATGAACAACAGTCTTCTTTCTGTTTCACAGTAAACAAACACTTAGAACATTTCACTCAACCCCTTCACTTTTCCTTAATTAGAGCCTTTACTTCTGATACTGCGACTATGTGACGTCACTAAGCCTCACTTTTCATCCGATTATTATAGTGGATTAAAACTTAGCGTTTTATGCTGCTCTTCGTACTGCAAGGCAGTGAAAGGGGTTGCGGAATGTTATAATGTTAAATCAAACTGTAATTACAGAATGAATCTTCAAGTTTTTCGGGGTCACCTTCGTTCTATTTAGAGCACTAGATAAGTCCCCCATGAATTTATAACATAACCTAAACTGTAAACTTCAATGGAACAATGGATTCGTTATTTATAAATCTCCCCCCTTCTCACCTGCGGAATCGTTTGCCGGTCTTTGTAGATTTTGATGAGGATGCTGCAGTAGAGAGCAGTTGTAATGACGAGAGGTACCACCAGCAGAACCCCCGACATGATCACCTTTATACCCACTTGGATAGCCCCAACCTTGTAGCCAACCTCCACACAGAACCCCTTCACCTTGTCAAACCTGCAGGGTGATAGTCAGCGATATGCGAATAGTGCACAAATATGGGGTTAGTTGTCGAGGAAAGGTTTAAAAGTTTAAATATTCGCTTTCGAGAAAGCAGACGCTACTTGGTTGAGGATGTTGCCTTTCTAACAGTTACCAATATAGGGCGCGTTTATAGGCTGTGTTTTTGGTACTTCAGCGACTGATCAACGACCGAAAAAGATAAACAAAAGGTATGTATGGAAATTGTTGGTTTTACCTTGGTCCCTCGCTGAATCTCATTATGAATGCATCTTTGACGAGGGTTGCAATTATGGTAGTGGTCCAGGTGAATGCCACCATTCGCACCATTCTTTTCTTCCCCATTAATCGTGTGATACCGCAGTGGGTCTTTTATTGCAACAAATCTAGGTCGGGTTTTGTAACTAATATATGAGCAAATATTGGGTAGATACCTGGTGAACTCGAGTTCATATGAAGATGCAACGCAGTTCAGCGAACATCATATGAATTCAAATGAATGTGTTTGTCCAAGGAGCCGATTAAAACGGTTCAAAAATGATTCGATGTGCCCTTGTATTGGTCAGGTAGGTTCACCCCTGATATTTTGAAAACCACGATTTCGGGATAAGAGTTGGCCTGGATGGCCTGGAAGTGTACCAACATTTTAGCAGTGGTCTCGAGTCCATAGGTCCAACATTGCCCATGTGAGGCGATGGATCAAAAATGGCGTCCAAAAATCGAAATCTTACCGGAAATAAATAGAGGTTTTTAGCATTCGATGTGTCTCAATTATCTGATCAATTGAGTGTATTTTTTTTTATCAAACTCGGATGAAAAATTGATCAGCTCGTCTGGAAAAATTTCGATTTTTGGACGTCATCTTGCTTCGAGGTCTCACATAGGCAATGTTGGACCTATGGACTCGAGACCACCGCCAAAATGTAAGTACACATCCAGGCCATCCCCTATCTCAAAATTGTTTTCTTCATGTGTGAATCCCCCTCCTAAGAAGCCGGATTTTATTTGGCAATTCACGGAAAATAGATATTTTTATCTAAAAGACTTGCCATTCATAGGTGATGGGAAACAGTGTGTATGCTGTAATGCTTATAGTTTGATCCCACCCACCTCTCGTATGCTATGAGTAGTATCGTTGTACAGTTGAGTGTAGACCCTACAAAGATGTGGTTGTTGGATATGTAGCATAGGAAGTGACCGCTCTGTAGGGTCAGCTGATCAGGTCCCTTTATCACGATGTAGAAGAATAGGGGGCGTAGCCTGGTGGAAGAATCAAGTCATAACTAGGTGCCACCCTCGATTGATTTGTATAAGTCCGATAAATTTTACTGCCCTGTCATGCTTTATTTCCAGTGATAAAACTCCATGGTGTATCACTTGTCGCATACCTGTAAGTAGTAGGTCGACAGTGCAGAGGTTTATCAGGAAAATGTTAAGTTTCCCGGAGGATTTGTTGAGGCATGCCAGGATCAGGAGTGTATTGCCCACCAACGAGGAAATACTGATGACGCTGACTATCGAGATTTGGACCAAACCACCCACTCCGATCATAGTGTCATATTCTGTAGCAGCAGGAGGAATCAGTCGGAGTCAGGAATAGCACGTTGTTACGAATGAATAATCGACAAATTCTACTTTTTATGTTCATCGTTGACAAAGTATTTCGGCTGGATTGAAACAACTTAGTTCTAACGTAGGTTATAAGTTCGTAGGTTACTAGGCAACGAATATTAAGTTCGGAATATTATTTATGATTAAATTCAAATGAAAGTTAATAATGCACGGAAGTCAGTAAATTATTTTTGCAAGAAATAATCAACCATTGACAGAACGAACTGACATAACGTTTTTGGTGGTCTTGCTGCGTGCCTATAAGATTATTCTGATGAAGGCTGAGAAATTAACTTGAGTAAGATTCAAAGCTCAGATACTTTGATCATTTCATTTTGGCTCATCGATGAACATTTCAGTTCAAACTCTCACCAGTACAACTGATAACGCCGATATCTTGATCAGTGAAGCAGTGAAAATCAATCACTCTTCGAATAAGCAAATGAATACAAATACGTTCCATTTCTAAAATTAGCAACGACATAAAGAAGAACATAACATCAGCGCTCTCGCTATGAAATTCCAGGAACTAAGCCTTTCCCATGTTTAATGCGGGTATATCACTCAATCATGCGAAAGTATAACCATTAACCCCCCTAAATTCCCCAGGTCCCATGAGCAATGTTGAGACCCGGCAGCCGTATCTTATCAATATGCTATATCTTTTACTCTATTAGTATTATTCACATTTTTCACCTTGCCCTTTTAAGCAATGTCTTGCGGTTTTGTTGTGGTGACAGACCCTGTTTTTGATTGACTTCCATCGGACTGCTGACGCCATGGCTTACAATTGCATGTCATGATTTGAGAATCGTGAGACTGTGAAATGGCAACGGCACATTCACTCTACTTTCTACTTGCCAGCAATCAAAATATCAAGGAAAACAACAGACAGCTTGTCTAGTAATACCACTACCAGCTACCTGTATAGTAAGACAAGCTGTAAGGCGTGTACTGGAGTCCGTGACAGCGACTAGAATTACTAATTTCCCTGGTGTGTCACCTTGCTAATTATAATGGCTTTGTTTACAGCCCAAGGCTAATCGTAGTGGATTACGTCTCTTAATTATAGCGATTCATTCTGCTCAAGCAAATACAGCGATAAGTGTATCATTAAACAAAGTTTATCTACAAAATATTAATTAAGTGTAAATCAATGCAAAATATACAAAATATACCGAATGATTCATAGACGAGATTGTCGACAGGGTCCTAGGTCGTTCAAGATGTTTTAAATCATGAGCAAAATCGTTGTTGGTCATAATTTTATGTCACAGATGATTGAAAATGAAGATCACACCTCATATTTATGAATTGGCCAGTTAAAGTGGACATTTGCGCATTGCATAAAGTTGGTTGGGTGTCAAACTTAAAGGGGAGGGGCACTCAGACCCGTAGGGCACCACCATATTATTAGTGCATTTTTGGCTGCTCATGGATCAATGAGACTCGAAAGTTGTAATACATCAACCAATACTGCACGAGTTCTACACTAATATCACTCCAACGACTGAGCTTGAAGCGGGAAGCAGACACAGGTCATTGGGAAGTAGGTGAAGTAATAAGGGTACCAAATACCTTTATTACTCCTGCACATAATGTGCTCAAATACCCCCCTTTCAATGCAATACTACAGAAGTTTTTCTCTGCCGCAGCCATACAACCTATAGATGCTGTCAAAAATTAAAATGACTTCGTTATGATATTAAGATGACAGATGTAGGCATAATTGTATTGCATACAATCCTACGACAGCGAGTTGTTGTTCAGTTCTGCACTAATTTCCAACCACGTGATGAAAAGACACTGGAAAAACAGTCAGATTCACTGAAATGATGCATTTCCTCTTGCAGTGATTGATAAAAACGGCTGACTCATGAGTATCAGGTTGAATGATGAGCACTAAAGACGAATGTTAATAATCCAATGCTTAAGACAATCCAGCACACAGCTGCGAATTCACCTCAGAATGGTAACACCTAATCTGCTGGTGGTGAGGTATACTTCAATTTGTCAGAGTTTAATGCGTTCTCCGGCTTATAGCCGCTAGAATTCTCTATTAATCAAGTCGGCCTTCATTAATCATTATAATTATTATTAATCATCGAAAAGGAAAATACATCAAGGTTCAATTCCAGCTTGTTCATTGTACGGTACTACGGTACACCATACATTTCTAAGATCTGGTATCTGGTTTAAACTCCTGCTGCTCTATGCACAGACCAATTGAATGATGGGTAATACCAACATTACTGGAAGAAAGGCTCTTCTACTACCTTATTGAACATAATTATCACGGACTTAAAACTTCACGGACCTAAAAACTTCACGGACCTTGAAACTTCACGGACATTAAATTTAATATTCACACTTAATCTAGTCACTTCAAAAATTTGAAAATTCTCCCATTTTCTTCCACGATTTGAATACTTGAATTGAAAATCTTTCAATTATTTCGGTAATTAATGATTAATTTCTTTATTGCAGTTACAAAGCCTGAAAAAGAAGTCTAATAATTTCCGGAAAACTTTTATTCTTTGTGCGTTTCAAGAGATGAAGTCAGAAAATTTGTGTCAGAAAATTCGCGCTGAGGTGCTCAGCGTGACTATAATGTCCGATAACATAGTCTTGACGACCATCCCAAGATGTTACGACATTTTATGATTGATCTCAGGACCCTTCATCTTCCTGTCCTGATCGTAACCTTAACCGTAGCCATAACCCCATCCCACAGAGCTGAAATATTACGAGATTTAGTGTCGTGAGATCAAATTTCCGTCCCAAATCCGATTCCGAAGACCCAAAGTATTATGACCCAAAATATGACCCAAAGTATATTATGACCCAAAGTATATCATAAAGGATGCATCAGACTATGATTCATCTCAGCATAATTATGCGACTGCAGCAATAAATTCAACTTCAAGTTCATTCAACTGCAAACTTGAGTCAACTCTGCCTGCTAACTGCTAATTCATAATCCATTGTCTTATCGAATTTAATAATATTATTTGGCTATTTTACAAGACGTAGGACTCTAACAGCGAAGCATCGACCGAAAATATAGTGGAGCAGCCCACGGTGTACATCAAACCTTTGAAAGGAACGCCTTGACAAAAGCAGGTGGTTGCTGACTGTTCCATGACGTCATGATGATAGGTTGAAGTGGTGTTCTGATGACTGGGAACTGTCCTGGTGATACACTTCTAGTGTAGTGTAAACCTAAAAGCACTCAGTACTTTTCAGATACATTACCAAACTCACTGCTAGTGCCCTTCTTACTTCCCTAGTCCTAACCTGTCACGATCACTGAGAGGAATAGAGGATCTCAATTAGTAGTACAATTGAAACACCTCAGACCATAATGAGTGTGAAATGCATGATATGAGCAATGAACGGGTGATGTGAATGATAAAATGAACTTTGCCCTAGGTCCATGGTTTCGTTCTCAGTTGTAGATAATCTGATATTAATGGTACTATTGGGGTGTCATAATTATGTAAATGTTTCAAGTGGGGTCCAATGTAAAGTCAGCCATTGCAGAACAACCTTTGCAGACACAAAAATTGTGGGTGTAATGAATTAGGGAATTTCGATGTTAAGAAGTGATATTATTACTGGATTTCTCAGAGGCATGTAGATTTATTTGGGTTCTCAACTAATCCGTGACGTTATATCGGTATTCAAATTCAATTGTCCATTGAGCCATTGGGTCAAATTTATTTGCGATTACGATACGAACCATCGTTACGAAAATGAACACTATCGAAAGATGATTTCGCAATTGATGCATTTGTTATCACTGCATGTGCACTGTGCACTTACTGGCTAGCGATCGCACAATTCTGAAATCACACGCATTATAATATGAGCTTATGAGCTGTTAATATGAATGCTGGTCTGTTTGTTAAATGTTACGTTAACGCAATGCTTTTATCGAGATCAGCTCATCAAATCGAATACATCGACCCATCAAAGCATCAATAGCTATAGGTGCATAGAAATTGGACCTACTAGATCTTGGTGACTCGCGCAGCTTGTCTTATGTACTTATTTAAATTTAATCCGCATGACTGATTAGCAATACATGTAAATATTATTATTTCAATTTCATTTACATAATTCTAACTTTCAGAGACTGAGTTGCAACGCAGCGAATGACTGGGTGCTGGGAGTGGAGCTTCAGGAAGCAAAACAAAGCAATGACCAAATGCAGTCGAGCACTCGAGCAGGAACTATACCGATTTTCTACAATCGACTAACATCAAAATTGGTGATACTGGATAATCGTGATACTGATGGATCCTGATTAATATTATCAAACTGTTGCAGTAATTATCAAATTAAAATAGGCCTGTCCATGTTAATTAGTGCGAACTGTCCGCAAGAAGAACAGGTGATAGGAACACATTCTGGCGTCGCCACAAGAGTTGTGAATCTTGTCGAATGGATCCATCGGATCCATCATGTCCGATCGACGTCCATTGAACATGATGTCCATCGGTAAAATTTCTAGTGGTGTTCAATGGATCCAATGGATGTTCAATGGACACAATCACCAAACATGGTTTGGTGGATGGAAGTCAGTCAGGTATTTTTGTTCAATGGATCCATTGGATCCAACGGAATGGATCCAATAGACACAATTTGCAATGGACCCACTGGTAATATTCAATGGTGTTTGATGGACACAATGGATCCATTGAACAAGAATATCAGACTGATGTCCGTCTACCAGGCCATGTTTGGTGATTGTGTCCACTCAGATGGATCCATTGAACATCAACATCCATTGGATCCATTGAAGTTAAACATCAAAAATGGGTTCATTGGATCCATTGAACACCATTGGACAATTTTATTTTTACCGATATAAATCATGTTAATGGATGTCCATTGGACATGATGGATACAATGGATCCATTGGACAAAATTCAAAACTCTTGAGACCCTTTTACCTATAATTACTTTTGGAATTTAAAATTATATAAAAATGGAGCTATAGCAAGTCCAACACCACGGATTGCAAATTGCATCACAATGAAATGGTCTTCTTTCGCATAATGAGTATTGCGGCCAGCATCATTGTCATAAAAGATTAAGAGAACGCTGACATACTTGCATCCACTTTACCAGCTAAAAGCGCTCAGTAAAACCTATTTCCTACGTCTGATAAGTGATTAGGAGAGTCGTTCCGAAGATTTGTGTCTCACGTGCAGCTTCATTCGATAGTAAGCAGTATGAAATTCTCATCGTTAGAGTATTTCCCTGACATGATCATTGCTTTAGAAATAGGATATTATTTCTACTCCACGTGCGGATTCTTTGTATCTAGTGGGAAATTGATTTCAAATGTTCCATGTTAAAGTTTGGTTTGGAATACCTTTATTTGCAAATAATCCTTGAACTTCTTCATGTTGGCGGCAGTATATTTAGAAATTTTGTCAAATTGATGATAATCATAATGGCCATCCATTAGGATTTTCTTGTCGGCCGTTGCAGACTGACCTTCGTGAGAATTCCTGAATTCAGCGCCACGCGCTGATTGAGAATCTCATAGTCCTCGGCTGACCATGACGCATGCGTCAACGTGTCAGACACCGTCTGAGAACGGTAATGGTACGTGCCGCAGTACGGGGTCATCCAATTTCATGAAAGACTTTCGTGTGCAAAGAGGGGGATTCTGGCGAAACGCGCACGTAGAGGAGGGGGTGTTTGGCCAAATGCGGACGTCCGCATTTATGATTTATGAAAATTTTGGTCGATTTGACTAGTTTTTTACAATTCCATTTCCTACCACTACGAGTACGAGGGTCCGTCAACGGCCGACAAGTCAAGATCGCCATTAGAGGGGAGTGGCACCATTGGTGCCAACGATGCCATTTAAATGGTGCCAATGGTTTTATTGTCGTCAATGGTAGCAATGGTGCCATTGGCATATTGGATCATTTGTCACCATTACCGCCATTGGACTTAATGGTACCAATGATGCCATTGGCGCCACTGGCACCATTTAAATGGCATCAATGGTGCCATTACTACCAATGGTGCCGTTGTTGCCATTTGAATGCACCAATGGTACCATTGGCACCAATGGTGATATAGTAAATACTAGTAGCGATAATGACATCGCCATTGGTGCCATTTGAATGAAGTCATTGGTATCAATGTTACCATCGGCGCCATTTATAAATAATCCGCCGGGCATATGACGTCACTTAGTACTGCTGCGCGCTAGAAGTACTACTTCTAGTGCGCAGCAGTACTAAGTGACGTCATATGCCCGGCGGATTACTAATAGTAATACGCGAAGTATAAATGGCACTAATGGTGCAGCTGCCATTGGCACAAATCGTAACAATGGTACCATTGGCACAAATGGTAATAATGGTGCCATTGGCACAAATGGTAACAATGGTGCCATTGGTAAAAATGGTGCCATAGGTAAAAATGGTGCCCTTGACACCTATGGTAATTGGTACTTGGTAGCAATCTTCGCGCGCGCCCGGAATCGTGAATCGTTCCTTAACACGGATATCCGGGGCGTGTCGAACTCATATGTGCGCGGCTTTTCCATGCGCGGCGTAGTCGTGCGCGGCTCGCTGCCTGTTAATTACAGACAGTAAGCCGCACTTGCCAGACGTTGCCTGCCCCATATTTTTTCCCGACTCTGTGAGTCGGGGCGCGCGCGCGAGGGGGCCAGGCAACGCCTGGCAAAGCCGCGCACGATGACGCCGCGCATATATGAGTTTGACACGCCACCGTATGTCCGTATCCCTGTGTGGCTTGCGTAGGGAAGCCACACATGCGTTGCCTGACCCCCTTGATGGGGTCTGACGACGAACACAGAACACTAGTGCAGTTCTTGAGAAGAAGCAAAATCACCGTTCATCTAACCAGATGCTCTTTTGCGCGTGCGGCGTTCCTCCTCAAATTAGGGTACGTCTCCCATGTAAACGGGAGCCTTCATTATCTATGACAATGACGTCACTCAGAAAAAAATAATTAAGCGCACCTAGCGCTTTAAGCATTAGGGTTAGGGTTCTGATTAGGGTCAGGATTTGTTAGGTTCAGGGTTAGGATTAAGGTTAGGGTTTTGGTTAGGGCAATGGTTAGGTTTAGGATACAGAAAAATTGACGTTTAGATCTGTGACGTCACTCAGAGCCGTTTAAATATGGGAGAGATACCCAAATATGGGAGAGATACCCAAATTAGCCGTTTAAATATGGGAGAGATACCCAAATATGGGAGAGATACCCAAATTAGCCGTAGGCCGCGCGTAAGCACCTGGTTAGGTGAACGCGTAAGCATCTGGTTTTAAGCCCGCATAGGTGTGTGTACGCGCGCGGCTTGCTAAACACGTATATCCCTGTGTGGCTCGCGCGGCGCGTACACACACCTATGCGGGCTTAGGAAGCGCGCGGCGCTTCCCTTCTGAGGAAGCGCGCCGCGCAACGCAAACAGATATATAATATACCAAGAATGACCTTGGTGTCTCGACCTTTCGAAGCGCGGCGTATCACTATTACGCCGCGCTTTTAGATGATTAATTGATGCACGTTGCAATTGCATTGACAGTACTTTGCTCGCAGCAAAAAAGCACCCAGGCGCGGCTTAACGGTGGCGTGTCGAACTCATATGTGCGCGGCTTTTCCATGCGCGGCTCACTGCTTGTAATTAACAGGCAGTGAGCCGCGCATGGAAAAGCCGTGCACATATGAGTTCGACACGCCCCTGTTATAGTGATACGCCGCGCCTCAAAAGGTCGAGATACCTGGGACAGAATCACTGTCGCACGCCAACATCTTGATGAATGAGTGTCCAGCCCGCACATTTAAATTTTATTATTATTTTGTTTTGATTAATTGACTTTTCCGAAATTGGACTTGCATAATGCATTTTTATTGAAAATGAAAGACAGCTTGATAAAACCTTGTTTATAGAATGTTATCAGGAACTAAGGCTAGTACAATAACGAATTTTAAAAATAACAGTGGCAGTTCGAACTGCAGTTTTGTGTGCGCGGCGTTAGACTTAATTTGCGCGGCGTAGAGACATGTCTTCACACTTTACGCCGCGCAAACTTACGCCACAAATGCAAAACTGCAGTTCGAACTGTCACCGCAAGACTCCATTACCATTGCACAGAAACGATACGTCAATTAAAATCAAATTTTAAGCTACTATTGACCAAAATCACGAAACTTAATATTCTGTCGCAGATATTTTCATCCAAAAATCTCGGTATGAATAAATTATCAAGGGATATTGCTGCTAAAAGCATTTTATTTTCAATATCCAATTTCCAAACCCATTTTGGGTGTGACTGTGACAGTGGAGCCCACGTTGAATTTCCAGAAAACTCGAGTTCATGCGGATAGAAAGGTGACATGATCGCTATCCTTATCAAACTCAAAGAAAATCACATCTGAGGCACTTCACGCATTGAATGTGATGAATTATATAATAATAATGAATAATAATATCAATAATGATTGAGATATGCCCACCAAAACTTCGTAATGCCCCGATAGTTTCCATTATAGTTACTAGTCGGTTCCCGTCCTACGGACGGCGAATGATGGCAGCCGCATGAACTAACGGCCACATGTCCCTTTGACAGTGATTTGACTGTGCGAGTTTGGAGGGGAAATTCGAAACTTTAATTTCTGCGAAAAAAAGCTTCCCACGCCCCCAACGGTCACCCAATATTGCCGACAATATTCTCAAAACCTTATTCATCATAAGCAACTCGATGGCGGAAGAATTTTGAAAAAATTCGAATTTTGATTTTTCGCGGAAAAAAGGGCGTGGCCTCCCACGCCCATCAGGGCAACCCAATCATGCGGACAAAATTCTCAAAAGCTTAACTGATCATAAGCAACTTGATGGCGAAGGAATTTCGAAAAAATTCGAAACTTTAATTTTTTGCTAAAAAAGGGCGTGGCCTCCCACGCCCCTCAGGGTGACCCAATAATTCGGACAAAATTCTCAAAATTTTTATTCATCATAAGCAACTCGATGGCGAAGGAATTTTGAAAAAATTCGAAAGTTTAATTTTGACGGAAAAAGGGCGTGGCCCCTCACGCCCCTCGGGGCGACCCAATATTGGGGGAAAAAATCCTCAAAATTTTTATTCATTATAAGCAACACAATGGCGAAAGAATTTTTTTAAATTCGAAATTTTAATTTTTGCGAAAAAAGGGCGTGGCCTCCCACGCCCCTCAGGGTGACCCAATTCGGACAAAATTCTCAAAATTTTATTCATCATAAGCAACTCGATGGCGAAAGAATTTTGAAAAAATTCGAAACTTTAATTTTGACGAAAAAAAGGGCGTGGCCCCCCACTCCCCTCAGGGTGGCCGCAAAAAAAATCCTATATTTTTCTGATTCATTATAACTTTCTTATAACACGATTAGAAAATAATTTTGATGCTAACTTGAAAACGAATCGCCACATATATATATATATTAACAACACGCATTATATATAGTAAGATACTGATACACGTTGGACTCTGTATAAATGCAAAAAATCTGACGTCAACCAAAACAAATGAAAATTAAAAATCACTAAATTATGTTAATTTGTTACGAATATACCCAGAAAATTTTTTGTACTCACTCCTGAAAATAAATTAAACATATTTTTGTGGAATCTTTCCTTACTTAATAATTCTCCATTGCATCTGATTACGCAAATTCAATAAGGTAGCTTCATCAAAAATAATCATTATATATTAATCCAGGGGCGCAAAATTCTGAGACATAATTATACACGAAGTAGAATGCGAAACACGGTGGTGTCTCGACCTTTCCATGCTCAACGAACAACGCCGCGCATAAGTACTTTTTGTAGCGCAAATGTTCAGGTAATTTCTAATTCTTAATCTATGCAACTTAGTATAAGCTAAGCACATTTTAGCCGCAAAAAGTAGCCATACGTAGCGTTAAAGGCTGCACATGAGAAGGTTGAGACACCAAGGACATTCTTCTTTATTACAAAGTAAAATGTTAAAAATATAGTGAGTTCCTTTAGTAATAAAGTGCAGATCTCTGTAGTATGGCTATTCGGAGCTGTTACTGTATACTACATCGCGACAGACAAAAGTACTGCCGATTGCAATCGTATTTTAATAAAAATGCTAAAACTAAAAGTAAAAACAAGATAATACTGTCACTTATTAACATAATAATATAATCAATCTCAACACATCCCATTTCACTTCATATCAATATAATATCACAGGTACTCTTTCATGAAGCTCCTTCAGGGCGAGCATCAGAGAAATAGATATATACATTAAAAACCCATTCTTACCAAGATATCTACATACAGGTAGGCCACGAATGACGAATCATAATCATATTATGATCAATAAGACATCAGTTAGTATAATTGATAATTTTGACGGATTCTTTTCATTCTTGTTTTTCACAGTTCATGAAAGAGATAATGGGAGCCTATAGTCCTACTGATTCCATAAGAGAGAGTATGAAAATTGTATTGCTCCAGCAATCACATGATATGATCCTAGAGGGCACTGTGTTACCGTGAGAGAGTGGAAATGAAGGTTTTTTGCCAGAAACATCCCAGGACTTTTACAAGGCGAGATCAACCTATTCTTGAACTATTCCAGTAAAAATAACCAAGGCAGTGATTCGGAGTAAAGCACCGCTGACAGGACTGAAAGTTGAAAACATGTATTGCGTGTGCCATGTAGTGTGCACGTGGCGCGCGCGCAACACGCGCGCACTGCACGCGATTGATCTGAATCTGGTTGCTCTGGTAACCGTTGCCAAGCAGCGACAGGGCGACCACCTACACGTTGTTTTCTGCATTGTCGTACGTGTTGTCGTTAGATATAACTACGTTGCCATCGTCATCGTCGTTAAACGACACTTTCTGTTCCTGTGGACGGAGTGAGAAGATGAGAAGGGGAAGAAGGGGAAATCTGTTTTACAATTGAGAGCGCGAGGATCTTTGTGAAATGTGAATTACTGGATGGTATAAATCCAGTGATCGGTAGGAAATTACCATATTATAATTGGTAGGTTATTAGCTTGGTAGGTTATTATGAACTAAACTTGATACTAACTAAAATCTATCTAACTTTACAACACTAATTTATGCAAATGCAATCAAATTTGAGGATGGGATTCTTAGAATTCGATTCTAAGGATGTTTCGCACGAAGATATCAAGTTCTAGTCAATAACTGTCTTAGTTGCTGTTCAACCAAACTATAACTACTATTAGCTAAACTATTAACTAAATATTAACAAACTTATTATTTAAACATAATAAGTTGTTGCCACTTACCAGGGAAATGTTATCTCCACCGTTCCTGTTTTCAGGAATATCAGGGACACCGCTGAAAAGAGCAAGGGTAAGTGAAGTGTGTATTTGATGAAGGAGTAACTGGAGTCAACATGAACAATAAACAGTTGAAGTGGAAAAACATTGAACCATCATCATACACCATTTAATGGACGACAAACATCCTTCAAAATTCTGAAACTTCATGAAAGAGTCTCATCTGGAATAGATAAAGGTCATGCTGTTATAACTTAACCATGCAACAGGAATTTCATCAATGAATGTGTGTCAAAGCGATTGAAGTAAAATGTTATGGTAATATTGTGATTGATTTATTGACAGCTGAAAAAAGCTGAAAACAGGAAAAGGGCTCCAAAAATACAAGAATGTCATCGCATTAATATATTTTTCAATTTGAGAAAGCAACGTAGCCCAGCAATAAATTTCTCCGAAGAGAAAATATGAGTATATGCTGGCTTTCGTACACTTCAAATACATCAAAAAGCTCACTTGAATTTAAAAACCTACGCAGCATACTTATGAGTAATGAGTATCAGTTGATTATGCAATTAATTGTGCAATTAATTTGCACGAGAATTCTGTAAGCGTGGTAACAGCAGCGTTGTGGCAAATGATTAGATGCTTTGAGGAGAATTGAGTCAACAACTCTACAGGGTCTACAGCTTGATTTCTTTCAGGACCTTTAAGTCGAATGATTGAGACCTAACTTTTAGCAGCATATTGAAGTTATCGAATCAAGGGTTTAAATAAAACCCCAAAAAATTTTTTGGGTTCGTTGGACCCATTGCCCCAAAATTTGGGACAATTTTTTTTTTTTCCCGAATTATTTTTGGATGTCCTTTGGGACATGAGGGAAAACAATGGATCCATTTGGACAAAATTCAAAACTCTTGAGACCCCTTTAACCTATAATTATTTTGGGAATTTAAAATTAAAAAAAATGGAGCAAAGAAAGTCCAAATTGAAAATTTTAAATCACAATAAAATGGTTTTTTTCGCATAATGGGGCCCGGCCAGCATCTTTGGTCTTTAAAAGAAAGAAACCTGAATACTTGCTTTCCATTTTAAACCAGCAAAAAGCGCTAAAAGAAAACCCCGTTTTACGTCTGATAAGTGATTAGGGAGAGTCGTTCCGAAGATTTGGGGTCTCTTTAAGCTTCATTGATAAAGGGTATAAAATTTTCTTCGTTAAAAGTATTTCCCTGAATGATATTTTTTGGGGAAATGGGAATTTTCTACCCACGTGGGATTCTTTGTATCTAGTAAATTGATTTCAAATGTTCCATGTTAAAGTTTCGTTTGAAATACCTTTTTTTTTAAAAAAAATCCCTCAACTTTTCTTTTGGAAGTATATTTAAAATTTTGTAAAATTGATGAAAAATCATAATCCACCATTATGTTTTTCCCTTTTTTAAGTTGCAAACTCCTTTCGGAAATTTTAATTTTCAGCGCCACCGCTGATTGAAATCATCGTCATCGGCTAAACCATGACAAGGGTAAACCGGGCCGACACCGCCCTGGGGAAGGGAAACAATGGAAATCCCCGGGGCAGGGCCACCCAAATTTTCCGGAAAGACTTTCGTAAAAAAAGGGGGTTTTTGGCGAAACGCGAAATAGGGGGGAAAGGTTTTTGGAAATGGGGACGTCCGCATTTATAAAATTCATCGATTTGACTTGTTTTTCAAATTCCATTTTACCACTACGAGGGCCCCAAAATGGCGCCAAAAGTCAAGATTGCCGTTAGAGGGGATTGGTGCCAACGATGCCATTTAAATGGTGCCAATGGTTTTATTGTCGTCAATGGTAGCAATGGTGCCATTTCAATAGCGACAATGGTGCCATTGGCATATTGGATCATTTGTCACCATTGCCGCCATTGGACTTATTCTTAATGGTACCAATGATGCCATTGGCGCCACTGGCACCATTTCAATGGCATCAATGGTGCCATTACTACCAGTACCAATGGTGCCATTGTTGCCATTTGAATGCACCAATGGTACCATTGGCACCAATGGTGATATAGTAAATACTATAGTAGCGATAATGATATCGCTACTGTATCGCTTTGCTTTTAAACACGTTTATCCCTGTGTGGCTCGCGCGGCGCGCTTCCCCAGCACAGGGGGAAGCGCGCGGCGCGTACACACACCTATGCGGGCTTAGGAATGTATAGCCATTGGTGCCATTTGAATGAAGTCATTGGTATCAATCACTCAATGTTACCATCGGCGCCATTTAAATGGCACTAATGGTGCCATTGGCATGACAAATGTTAACAATGGTGCCATTGGCACAAATGGTAATTAATACTAATAATTAATACTAATAATGGTGCCATTGGCACAAATGGTAGCAATGGTGCCATTGGTAAAAATGGTGCCATTGGTAAAAATGCTGTTATTTTGGTAAAAATGGTGCCATTGGTAAAAATGGTGCCATTGATAAAAATGGTGCCATTGGTAAAAATGGTGCCATTGGTAAAGATGGTGCCATTGGTAAAAATGGTGCCATTGGTAAAAATGGTGCCATTGGTAAAAATGGTGCCATTGGTAAAAATGGTGCCATTGGTAAAAATGGTGCCATTGGTAAAAATGGTGCCATTGGTAAAAATGGTGCCATTGGTAAAAATGTTGCCATTGGTAAAAATGGTGCCATTGGTAAAAATGGTGCCATTGGTAAAAATGGTGCCATTGACACCTATGGTACCAAATACCAATGGCGCCATTTAAAATCAAATGGCCCGAAATATTCCAATTCCATTGGTTCCAAATCCAATGGCACCTTTGGTACCAATGGCACCTTTAGTACCAATGGCGCCATTCAAATTCAATTGGCGCTATTATGTGTCATGTTGCCATTTGTGTCAATGGAATATTTCGGGTCATTTAAATGGCGCCATTGGTACCACAGGTGCCTATGGCACCCTTGGTAACATTGGTGCCAATGGCTCCACAGCCACTGGTTACAATGGCACCAAGGATACCATTGGCGATAGAATAGCGATATAACGATAATGATACCAATGGCAGCATTAAAGCATTTGAATGGCGCCATTGGTAATATCAATATCATTTTTTAAACGTCAATTTTTCTGTATCCTAAACCTAAATATGGCCCTAACCAAAACCCTAACCTTAATCCTTACCCTTCCTAAGCCCGCATAGGTGTGTGTACGCGCCGCGCGCTTCCCTAGGGAAGCGAGCCACATATACACAGGGATATACGTGTTTAACAATCCTTACCCTGACCCTAACAAAAACCTGACCCTAACCTTTAAAGATTTAGCTGCGCTTAAATGTATTTTCTGAGTGACGTCATTATCATAGATAGTGAAGAGCCCATAGTTATATGGGACACTAGGTAGCAATGGCCCTCGGTAGCAATGGCACCGTACTTGATTCCATTTAAATTGTGCCAGTGACGACAATAATCGAAAGGATGTTATTGTTACCCTACCCTCGCGCGCCATCGGCGGACGCGCGCGCCCGCCGAAGGCGAAGGGGTCAGACAACGTCTGACAAGTCAGAAGAAATAGACGGGCAACGTCCGTCGAGCCACACTGACACAGGGATATCCGTATTTAGCAATCTTCGCGCGCGCCCGGAATCCTGAATCGTTCCTTTGCTAAACACGTATATCCCTGTCTGCGTTGCGCGGCGCGCTTCCTCAGAAGGGTAGCGCGGCGCGCGTACGCACACCTATGCGGGCTTAGGAAATCGTTCCTTAACACGTATATCTCTGTGTGGCTTGCGTAGAGAGGCCACACAGGCATTGCCTGACCCCCTTGATGCATGGGGTCTGACGACGAACACAGAACAGTTCTTGAGAGGATTGCCGGCTAGTGTCTCATATAACTCTGGGTCAGTCTCCCATATAAACGGGAGCCTTCCTTATCTATGACAATGACGTCACTCAGAAAAATATTATCAAGCGCATCTAGCGCTTTAAGCAGTAAGGTTAGGGTTCTGGTTAGGGTCAGGATTGTTAGGTTTAGGAACAGGATTAAGGTTAGGGTTTTGGTTAGGGCAATGGTTAGGTTTAGGATACAGAAAAATTGACGTTTAGATCTGTGACGTCACTCAGAGCCGTTTATATGGGAGACATACCTATCTATGATAATGTTGCCAGGCGTTGCCTGGCCCTCTCGCGCGCGCGAAGCGCGCGCGCCCCGACTCGCAGAGTCGGGACGCATTTGAAAAAAATGTGGGGCAGGCAACGTCTGGCAATGATAATGACGTCACTCAGAAAAATACATATCAGCGCACCTAGCGCTTTTAGGTGTAGGGTTAGGGTCAGGATTAGGGTCAGGATTTGTTAGGGTTAGGGTAAGGCGCGCGCCCGCCGAAGGCTAAGGGGTCAGACAACGTCTGACAAGGTAAGGATTAAGGTTATGGTTTTGGTTATGGCCATATCTAGGTTTAGGATACAGAAAAATTGACGTTGCGTTTAGATCTGTGACGTCACTCAGCCAGAGTTATATGGGACACATACCGGATTGCTTGGCCCCCGAGTCGCGGAGTCGGGACGGAAAAAAATATTCGACAAAAATATGGGGCAGGCACTGGCAACGTCTGGCAATGAGAGGAAGCAAAATGACGGGTCATTTTTTAAGACCAGATGCTTACGCGTTCTTGTCTGACGTTGACAGTATGGTGTTTCATGTACGCCAACATGTTTTTAAAAATTTTTCGTGTACCAGGTACGCCAACGTGTTTTCGCGTGCGCGCAACATCATCAATAAATAGTTTTTCGCGCATTCCATAAAAAAATAAAATATTGGCTAATTTACCGCGCTGGCAAAAAATTGAAATTTCAACAAAAAAAATAATTTGAAAAATTAAATAAGACAAATTAAATAAGACAAAATTAATAAGACGAATTAAAACGAAAGGATAAGAAAAGAACAAAAGGAGAAATAAGAAAAGAAAAAAAATAGAAAATCTGGGATAAAAAGAAAATTGTAAATGAAAATAGATGAATGAAGAAAGGTGAAGATTCAACGAAATCTTAAAACTAAATGGCCATTAAATTTAAATCTAGCCGATTCATTTTCTTTTTTATCGCCCTTTTTGAACCGTTTTTTGCACAGAATTTTCAAAGCCTGCTTTCAACAGGATTTCAAGGAGCAATTGCTTGAACAATAGCTCGGGAAAGCGTTATTACTTTCCTTGCTCGAACAATTGCCCGGGTAATACCTCTAATTTAATTACCAGATTCGAGCTATTGCTTGATCGATAGCAATGACCGTAATAGTTGAAGTTATACCTGGGGTAATTTATTGATAGCTCAGGTAAGGAAAACCCCGCTCTAGGCACACTTGCAGGGGCGTAACCAGGGGGAAGGTGACACAGGCGGCTGCCTCCCCCTTGTTGGACAGACAATATGAAAATTTTATTAATTTTGTTAAAATGAGAGCTTTGAGTCAAGCAAAATAAAGCATTCCACAGGTTGTGAATGTCACTTGCCGCCTCCTTTTTAAAAATCTGGTTACGCCCCTGCACACTTGCCCAAGCAATAGGACATATACATTATTAGAACTGTTCTCATAATAAATTTTCGCAGAAATGAGGACCAAAAATGATTAAATTATTTGAGATAATAATAATAATACAGCCGATTTTTGCAAAAATCGGGATGGACCTGGAACTGTTTTATAACAATTCATTTTTGGTTTCAGGGGCTAGTATAGGGTCTCAGGAAACCACAACAGAAAGTTTAAGATCCTAGCTAATGGGGCGATGGTTTTGGGCCACGCCCTTTTACGGGTGACGCGTAAGCCCTAAAAATTAAAATCTTTATTTTTTGTCTGATTTTGTTGAGTTTGGTGTCTAAATAGAGGTATTTTGATACGAGAAAAACGATGGAAATGATATTATTTACTTTTGGGCATGATTTTACGTCCTAAAATTCAAAAAATGTGATTTTATGTTGTTTTTGGCCACTCCGGTAGCCCAGCCAAAGTCAGTATTCAATATCCGAGCAGAGAGAGTTTCTCAACGGTTTTTGATAGATCTTAGGGTCTTTTATCGGAAAAATTTGCTGCCCTCCCGTGAATCGACGTCCTTATGGGTGCTGGGGCCACGCCCATCGCAATGGCCATGTTTATAGACGACTTGTCAATAAACATATGCCCTGAAATGCTCACAAACCAAGTTATGGACGAGGGACTGATTTTGAGCCCAAGCGCAAGCCAAAATTTGGCTCTTTTTCATAATTTGTGCCAGGAATGTCTAAATCTAAATCTTGGCTGTATAATCACATTCGTCGCAATAGCAATGTTCTCATTTATATAAAAACGCAATTATCATGTTTACATTTATCATGAGAATAAAAATACAAAAACTGGGTAACAGACCAAAAGCTGGATTTTGATCACATAAATTGCAATGCAATACCTATCATGGGTTCATTCAGCCTCGGAAATCTGTATGCTATCAAGTTATTAAAGGTTAACATTGATCAATTACTTTACAATTGAGTTGCTGAAAGAGCCCTGACAGGACTCTAAATATTCCAATGAAGAGATCTTTGGCATATGTGGCTTCTTCAACAACCAATGTCAGTACACTTCCATGACCGGGGAGCAGCGAGCTTTTGTTGATCGGGTATTCGAGCTGATGAATCCCCCTCAACATGAGTTGGCTGATCTCAGTGTCAATGGGAGATTCCTATACCTGGAAGTGAACCTGGTGCAGGCAAGTCCTACACCATGAACACCATTATCGATCGGTGTCGTGCTGAAGGAATTGGCTACGCTGCAACGGCTATGACAGGTATGGCTTCACTGCTCATCTCCGATGGTAGAACTGCACATTCTACTTTTGAAATTCCTATCCCCTGTACGAGTTCGAACAAGTACGACGTCGCACCTGACTCCCCCTGGGGCGAAAGGCCGAAAGCTCTGGGCGTGTGAATTTCTGGCATTGATGAAGGATCAATGATAACCATATTTCACACAGATGCCATTGATAGGATGCACAGGGATATTAATGGGAACAGACAGACACCTTTCGGAGCCAAAGTGCTCGTGATTATGGGTCAGTTTGATCAGACTCTATGTGTCGTCCCAGGGGTGACGGAGGGCGAGGTGCAGAGAACGTGCTTATTCAGTCATCCCGAGTAATGGCCTCTGGTCCGTCGGTATACGTTCACACGTAACATGCGTGCTGATGCCAACAGTCCAGATGTCGTAAGTTGGAATAACTGGCTTAGTCAGGTCTCTCAGGGTACTGCACCTCAACGCTCTTCTGACCCCCTCCCCGGGCAGATTGATATCCCTGAGGAATGCCGTTCAATTCATCTAGATACAGGGGATATAATTGGGGAAGTGTTAGGCAATTTTGAGGAGGATGACAAACGTGGTATTCTTGCACCGCTTAACTACCACACTGACAATATGAATGAACGGATACTTAGGTTGTACACGGCTTACAATAAGGTTAATTGGGATGGCTACAACCACCTGTAACACCAGAGCAAATGGCCCAAGTGAAATTTGGAAGTCTTCCTTCTCACAAATTTAACGTTATGGTCGGTGGCATAGTGATGTTGATTAGGAAGTAGGAACCTGGACAGTAGGCGAGGCCCCACAAACGGTGTTCGTCTTAGGGTTGTTGAGCTTGGCGAGCATGTAATTAAGGTTAGAACTTAGACAGGGGATCACCGGAATTAAGAGACCTTCATCCCCAAAGTTACTCTGGATGCCACCCCAGATCAGGCTCAGAGGCTTGGCTTCAACACGAGCTGGACGAAGTTAAGCTTGCCTGGGCTATGACAATCAACAAATCAAACTCTCGAGCGTGTTGGCCTAATGCTACCAGAGCCTGTTTTTGGCAAGGCCTGTTCTATGTTGCTTTCAGCAGAACCCGAGGTTATGATCGCTTCGTGGTTGCCATTGAGCCATTCACAATGGTAAAGTTAATGATCAATTTTAACATTTTTTTAACATTTATTAACATAATGTGGATTTTGGATGCTGAATGGTCCCAATATTGGATTGCAATTTATGTAACCAAAATCTTGTTTTTGCTTGATTTGTGTGCATTTTAGAGCAAATATTATTTTCAAGATAGATGTAAACATGATAATTAAAAATCTTTTGAACCATTAAGTAATTACTTTAGACATTCCTTGCACAAGTTATGAGAAAGAGCCGAGTTTTGGCTTGCGCATGGGCTCAAAATCAGTTTTTCGTTCTTAACTTGGTTTGTGAGCATTTTAGGGCATATGTTTATTGACAAGTCGTATATAAACATGGCCATTGCGATTCGTTTGAGCCCAAAACGGAGTCTGTACGACCTTCCTGAGCCAAGTTATGGGTTTAAACCCATACGCGTCTCAGCGGAAAAATGGGCGTGGCCCCAGCACCCATAAGGACGTCGATTCACGGGAGGGCAGCAAATTTTTCCGATTAAGGACCCTAAGATCTATCAAAAACCGTTGAGAAACTCTCTCTGCTCGGATATTGAATACTGACTTTGGCTGGGCTACCGGGAGTGGCCAAAAACAACATAAAATCACATTTTTTTGAATTTTAGGACGTGAAATCATGCCCAAAAGTAAATAATATCATTTCCATCGTTTTTATCGTATCAAAATACCCTTATTTAGACACCAAACTCAACAAAATCGGACAAAAAATAAAGATTTTAATTTTTAGAACTACTGGCGTCACCCGTAAAAAGGGCGTGGCCCAAAAAAACCGTCGCCCCATTAGCTAGGATCTTAAACTTTCTGTTGTGGTTTCCTGAGACCCTATACTAGCCCCTGAAACCGAAAATGAATTGTTATAAAACAGTTCCAGGTCATTTCAAAAATCTGCTGTATTATAAAGTAATAAACTTAACTTCTTTGAAAAGTTTTTAAAGATCTCAATTAACATTTGAATTTGAACAATCAATATTTCGATAGACATGTTTAACAATGAATGAAATACTAATAGCAGCGTGGAACTGACTGCACAATAAAAAGTAACAAGCTAACCACGATGTTTCACATTTCAAGATTTCAATAGCTAGTTGAAATCACACTCATCCCCACAGTCCACATAAAGGACTTTAACACTATCCAATTTTCTCCAAGTATTCTATCATTTAAAACTCTTATCTCTTATTACTAGCTCATATATTCAATGGGGTTTCATAAAATACGTCGAAAGTGTAGCCGAAGCCTCGTAAGGTCGGACTAAATGAAATAAATTTGACTTGAGTATTTTGAAACGCAAACAAACGTCAGTCAAGATGTAATTAAAGATGCCACACAACAGTTCAATACTTTGTTCTCGAAGCATTAGGCAACAATATATTTCTAAACCAATCGTTCATTCAATTCATCGTCAGTCGTTATTAGCACCCTTCATACATTCATACTCAGCTGACGAAAATAATCAGATGATTTTCGAAAGCTTCTGATTTTTAACTTTCTCGTACCATTCGAACGTTTTCAAGTTCACGATGATTGTAGTCTCTCAATCTCTCTCATTATGGTAGCTACTGAACTGAGTAGGACCACTTCGTGTACCTCTTCGTCGTGTGCTGTGCGTAACAGAGTGATATCTGGGTTGGTCGCTTCTGCCAGCTCCTGAAGGCATTATAATTTCTATCATTCTTAATATATGATGATCATTAAGCTCCCAGAAGAAACTGATAACAATATAACGAGACTTATTACGAAACAACTTCGGAATAATTCAAGTGATCACTTGCACAGTGATTCAAAGACGAAGTCCAATATGGTACTAATCAATAGTCATATTCCGATTAAATTGCAATAAATGTTAAAAATTATGTGCGTGACAGGAGATTTCATAAGTCAAATTACCTTTACAACCATCGCTCTTCAGAAGCTCACAACAGAGCCCCTACCAGCTGAGGTCCTCTGATTAACGATACAGGCATCGTTATAGTAAGAATTTCATCGTTGTATCGATCCAATCTTCGTCATCTTTCTGTAATGGATGAAAATGCACTTTGAATGGCACATTGGACAGAGAGTAGAAGAATAAAATAGATAGGGACTTGGCAAACACACCGCAAAAAACTACGAATATATAGCAATAAGCATCGTACCTGATAGTGACACAAGCAAACATCTATTCTTCTTAATAACTGCATAACACAGCATCGATGCACGCATTTCAGTCGCAACTGATGTCGGATCAAACTCCTAAGAAAGAGGAATTGTATGAAATTGGCTCAAGAAACATTACTCAACAGAATGAAAACTGAATTTTATAAATTACCCCCACAAAGCAGTGTAATAACAACACAGCCGTCAACCCGCAACCATTGCCGTGCCCTAAAGCTAATGTAGAAGACTTGATTGGGTTAACATCAGGCTGATCACGGGCAACGTCTTGTAGGCGGACTTTTATATATAGCTAACGGACTTTATAGCTTAACCGGTCAAAATAAGCTGAATGTTGATTTAGCTATACCGTCTGCAGTTCTGACTATTTAGCTAAATCTTCTTAGCTGTCCTCTTCCCTATCAGTCTAAATGTCTAGCTATAAAGTCCTCGATTTGGACTATTTAGCTAAATCTGTATCAAAGCTGTTCCTCCCTCCCCATTAAATTTATTAGGTAACCACACATAAAAGATCGTCTCCTCTCTTCTGTAACCTGAGTCCCAAAGTAGCATGTTCTCTCCCTGGTTGCTCGTCAAGCAGGGGGTGAAGATGTTCTCCAAGGAAGTTCAGGAGGTGGTGCAGTGTCGTGCTTGTCTGCTCAGCCTGGAGGGAAGAGATGTGGTGGTTGAGTTTGGACCCGGCTTCGAAGTCGAGGGAACTTGCACTGTCAACAACGATGTCCTTGGTGGGGAGGTCCGTAGAGGATGCCTTCTTCTTGATGTTACTGAATATATTTTTTTCGAGTATATAAAAGGTAGCTTCTAAAATGTGCTGGGAGAGAACACTCAGTCAATCGTAAAGACTGTTAACGAGGTTACACACTACAGAAATAGAAATAATATATTTGAACATATTCCTGAAATAAATGTTGATTAAATATCGCCAAATTCTATAGTACTTACTACAGTAGCTGAGGGCAAGGTCGTGTGAATTTCATTGTCCAGAAGTTTGCTCAACGGTTTTCGGTACTTTAGACAATGCTAAAGAAAACGTACCTGCTGCCCTTTGATGAATCGACGTCAGGAGGGGTGATATGGCCACGCCCATTTTTGCCCTCAGGCGGTATTATGAGACATGATTATTTCGATTTCTGATCGTCATAGAGACTTCGGAATTGATCCAGAGCGTCTATCTCGTCGAAAGGAACAACTTTTTCTCTGACAACTTTTCTGTCAGATAATTATTTAATTGACCAATTAGCTAATTGGGCAATTTTCAAAAATTCGAAAAAAACTTTTTCGGCTAAAAATGATCAAAATTGCCTGAAACGAAGAAAAAAGTGGTTTTGAAGAATGTTTTGAAAATTTTTTGACTTAGAAAATTTTCTCGACTTAGAAAAATTTTGAGCGAAAAAAAATCTAAATTTTCATTTTTCATCCTTTGATAACTTTGTCCAACAACCTTTGATTTCTAAAAGTCACTGAAACTGCTTTAAGATGTTCTGGCAGCATATTTTGACAGCTCCTACTGGAAGTGTGCTCTCTTTGGAACTGGTTACAGAGCCAGGATCACCACTGTTGATAAGCAGGTATAAACCACCCCTTTTTCTGACCACACCAACCATGACGCTCAGAGAGCTGCCTCTACCGTCTAAACTTGGCAGCAGGAGCTGAAAAGAAAAGCTATAGCAACTGACCTTATACCCCAAGACAATGTTTGGCTGCTTCAAGCCACTGTTATGGCGTTTTGTTGCTCTCACAGCATATTCTGACAGCTCCTGCTGGAAGTGTGCTCTCTTTGTAACTGGTTGCAGAGCCAGGATCACCACTGTTTACAAGCAGGTGACTGCCCCTGTTCTTGACCACCCCAACCATAGTGCTCAGAGAGCCGCTTCCACTGTCTTCATGCAGAAACGGGATCTGAGAGTAAAGCTGTAGCAACTCTCCATGCCCCCCCAATAAGCGTGTTGCTGCTAATGCCCCCACTTGAGGCATAAAGGCCAAGATGGGGTTCCTTCCAAGATAATCCCCGGACCTGGAACACCCATTAACCTACCCGACTAAATTTCCCACAACAACCAGTGCCTCGCTGTATTACTCCTGACAAACCGAACATTCACCAATGCTGCAGCCATCGTGGACTACAATCACTGGATTATGGATGGCACCCAAATTTCTTCCTTCTACAAGCATTTCTTCGCCATCCAAGACTTCTTCCCAGACGGACTGTCCCTCTATTCTGTGTTCTAATCTTTTTTATTGCAGAAAGTTGACATCTGGGATCCCTACCATTTACCAACCCTTCCTCAATCCTCCTGGATCACGAGCTGGCAATCCAAATTCTGTGGCCTTCTACCAAGGGTTTCGGCTTGTACTTTAAACAGTTCCTTTTTAAGCCGAACAGAACTTCTGGATGAGTTGGTGCCAGTTTGAGAACTCGCCAATCAGAGCTGAGGACTTAGTCAAGATTGAAGCCTTTCCTTTGTTCAGTGGGTGATGCTGACAAGACTCAGCTTTGGAGAAATTTCAACTTTTCGGTTTCTCCTTGCAAACATAGCAGTCTTCACTATTCGCTTTCTCAAATAAGCGCCATACTGCTGATGCCTTGACTGTAATTAATCTGAAGATATGGCCAACTGCCAAGATGGGCTTTCAGGAACTTTCACAGAGTGCGAGCCCTCAGCAATTATTGGGGACTGGGGAGACTCAGGGAAGCTGTTGTCTGCTGATTCCACATGCTGTGGCTGAAGATGGGTGTTGTGATAGAGGTCCCAAAACAGGTATTCTCAAAGTAGGAGGAGAAGGCAGCCATGTCTACATCGAGAAGGGGCTCTATGTTTTTATGAAGGTTTCTATTCCAACAGCTGTAACAGCCAATGACAGGAATCAAATGATAAAGTGTAATCAATCTAGTGAGGGTTAAGGAAGTGTAATCGGCCATACTTTAATATTGCAATAGGCAGCCCTAATTTAACCTCCCGCACAGTTTCCTGTACGCTCTGGGCTGAGAGTTCTCACCGATAGGCACAACCGGGAATCAAAACACCAGCCTTTCGATTGAAAGTACGATGCCTAAACCACTGCCCTACCTTTGGCCTCCCAACTCTGTCAACATCACCTGCTGGAAATGAAGAAGATAGCTCCATTCTTGGCGACGTCCTCTGATTGTGATCGTGGCTGTGCAACCAGTTCCAAAGAGAGCACACTTCCAGAAGTGAATTTGGACTGGGACAATTGGGACATTTGGGACAAATGGGACAATTGGGACAAAATGGGACAGAGAAAATAGAACCGTGAGACTCGAAAAGTGAATTTGGACTGGGACAATTGGGACATTAGGGACAATTGGGACATTTGGGACAAATGGGACAGAGAAAGTGGAACAAATGGGACTCAAAAAAAGTAAATGCGGACTGGATCAAATGGGACATTTGGGACAAAAAATGACAGACAACTGGGATTCAAATGATTGTGTTTTTGAGCGGCAGTTTGGTGTTTTTGTCTCACAGCCTGTCTCACAGCCTGTTACTCCTTTTATTATTTTTAAATGTTTACTAACTATAAAGACTTGGTGAACATACTTCAGCACTTCTGTAGTGTAGTATATAGATAAAATAACTTTTGCCAGCACTTGCTGTGTTGCAGCTGCCACTGTCTTTTTTCCCATCATAGGTTTTTGGGATAGGGGAGTGGGGTACTTAACCACTGCAAACAAACACAACCAAAATATGAACTTAGTATACTAGTATGAATATAGCATTCATTTCAATGATGAAAATCTTGAATCAATGTAAAAATGATAAATGACTTATTTTTCAAATTTTTTTGTTTGTCCCAATTGTCCCAAATGTCCCAGTTGTCCCAATTGTCCCAAAAACCAGTCCCAAACTCAAAAAAAAGTAAATTGGGACAGGGACAATTGGGACAATTGGGACAGTGAAACTCCCCCCTATATGAGTTGGTGATAAAAAAAAGAAAGAGAATTGAGCTTGTAATAATTTAAGTCAGAAGTTGAAGAAAAATTGGATATTGTCCTTTTATGGGAGCCGTCACATATTACGTCAGCTCTATTTGGTCATTTTCAACCACCTTCCCCCGTCTGTCATCTCATACCATCATTGGGTGACCGGTGACCCCTTCCCCTTGCTGATATCATCATCGACCATACCTCCCCCCAATTTGCAAAACAAATTTTGATAGTTTCGGATCGAAACAACAGACAATATCAATCATGTACGTGTGGTGTGATTCGCGTATCGAACAAAATTTGGTCCTTCTTGTTACAGGAAAACCACAGTTAATAATTAAATGGCCTGTCACGTACCCAATTAATTTAGAAATATAGATATCATACCTTATTGGGGTCGTACGAGTGAATTTCGACGACACACCTGCGACACACCTGCGACACACCTGCGGCACAACTGCGTTACACCTACGACACACCTGCGACATAACTCAAACATAAGTTTATTGTTATTGTGATACACCTACGACACACCTGCGACACAACTCAAACATAAGTTTATTGTTATTGTGATACACCTACGACACACCTGCGACACAACTCAAACATAAGTTTATTGTTATTGTGATACACCTACGACACACCTGCGACACAACTCAAACATAAGTTTATTGTTATTGTGATACACCTACGACACACCTGCGACACATCCACGACACACCTGCGACACACCTGCGACACATCCACGACACACCTGCGACACATCCACAACACACCTACGACACACCTACGAGTTGTGTCGCAGGTGTGCCGCAGGTGTGTCGTGGATGTGTCGCAGGTATGTCGCAGGTGTGCCGCAGGTGTGTCGTCGAAATTCACTCGTACGACCCTTATTGGCCTTTATATAGCCGGCCTTTTTTATTAACCGGCCCTATGGACAAAATCGAATCATTTTGAACCTTTTAATCCCCAGCCTCTTGGACAAAAATTTTCTATTCGTTGCCAGATCAAGGATTTTATGCTCTAAATGACCACTTAAACCATTTTGAATTGCATCAAAAGGCCCAAATCCCAGTCTAATATGATGATTTAGGTCATTATTGTGTAATGTTATGGCGTTCAAGAATTGTGAGCACTGTATAAAGCCAATTCATAAAATTTTCATTTGATCTAAATTACTGGCCTCTATTTGACCGGCCTTTTTTCAACCGGCCCTTTGTACAAAATCTCCAAAGTCGTTTTGTCCTTTTAAAGGCCAGTTAAATAAAGGCAAGCAATAAAGTATTGCAGAAATGCAATGGGTGCTCCAAAACAAAATATTTTACGCAAAAGTTTTGAAATCGTATCCTTTTAACTTTTTAGGATGTGAAATTTCAAGAATTTTACTGACGTCAGCAGAGTTCAAACCCTCTACTTTCCTATGCCATCATCTTTCAGCGTGTTGGAAACCCCTCCCTTCGGGTTTTTGACGTTTAAATATGTGACGGCTCCCTTATGAAAATGCATATCAGTTTTATTGGAATTTTCAAATGTGAAACATCGTGGTTAGCCCTGGTACTCTTGTGCAGTCAGTTCCACGCTGCTATTAGTATTTAATTCATTAATACACATGTTTATCGAAATATTGATTGTTCAAATTTGTTAATTGAAATCTTTCGAACATTTTCAAAGGAATAAAGTTTATTAGTGTGTTATCAAAAATACTGATTAATGATAATGATAGTTTCTGCGGCCAAAGAAGAAGTTTCTGCGGCAAAATAAATGAATCTGATTTAACAAAACTGACATCGGGAATATTTTCGGAATTCTACTCCGTAATCTCACTCTTAATTTTCTTTCTTTTAATTTTTTCTTATCTCACTTTCCTTTTTAATTTCCCGTCTTTAATTTTCCACATGCGATGGTCTGCACTAAAAATTTAAATTTTTAAATTTCAATTTTGCGCGGCGCCGAAAATTTGCCAATATTATATCTTTTTTGGAATACGCGAAAAAATATTTGTAGATGTTGTCGCGCGAATGATGTTGAATTGCATTGGCGTAAATGATACACGACGACGCGCAAAAACACGATTTTTTCTGAAATCGAATTTTATAAAAACGAATTCTGAGGTTGGCGTACATGAAACACCATAGACAGACTTTCTCGAGAATCAGTGCCGCGCGCTGGCGCCAGCGGGTCATACATCGTACGACAAACGCGTTCAGGTTCACCTTACCAGGTGCTTACGCGCGCGGCCTACGGCTTATCTGAGGAGGAACGACGGCGCGCCGCACGCGTGCAGAATAGGGCAAGAATGGTTATAATACTTAATAGAGCAAGAATGACCTTGGTGTCTCGACCTTTCGAAGCGCGGCGTATTACTATTTTACGCCGCGCTTGGGTGGTTAATTGATGCACGTTGCAAAAATTAAAAAGCACCCAGGCGCGGCTTAATAGTGATACGCCGCGCCATTATCTATGACAATGACGTCACTCAGAAAAATATAATTAAGCGCACCTAGCGCTTTAAGGACAAGGGTTAGGGTCATGATTAGGGTCAAGATTTGTTAGGGTTAGGGTTAGGATTAAGGTAAGGGTTTTGGGTATCTCTCCCATATAAACGGCTCTGAGTGACGTCACAGATCTTAACGTCAATTTTTCTGTATCCTAAACCTAACCATAACCCTAACCAAAACCCTAACCTTAATCCTAACCCTAACAAATCTTGACCCTAATCTTAACCCTAACCCTAGTCCTTAAAGCGCTAGGTGCGCTTAATCATTTTTTCTGAGTGACGTCATTGTCATAGATAATGAAGGCTCCCGTTTATATGGGAGACCTACCGGGTTTTGGTTAGGGTTATGGTTAGGTTTAGGATACAGAAAAATTGACGTTTAGATCTGTGACGTCACTCAGAGCTGTTTATATGGGAGAGATACCCAAAAGGTCGAGATACCTGGGACACTGGACAGAATCACTGTCGCACGCCAACATCTTGATGAGTGTCCAGCCCGCGCATTTTTTATGTTTTGAATAATTGACTGTTCCGCCAATTGGACTTGCATAATGCATTTTTATTGAAAATAAAAGACAGATTGATAAAACCTTGTTTATAGAATGTTATCAGGAACTAAGGCTAGTACAATAACGAATTTTAAAAATAACAGTGGCAGTTCGAACTGCAGTTTTGTGTGCGCGGCGTAGAGACATGTCTTTACACTTTACGCCACATATGCAAAACTGCAGTTCGAACTGTCACCGCAAGACTCCATTACCATTGCACAGAAACGATACGTCAATTAAAATCAAATTTTAAGCTACTATTGACCAAAATCACGAAACTTAATATTCTGTCGCAGATATTTTCATCCAAAAATCTCGGTATGAATAAATTATCAAGGGATATTGCTGCTAAAAGCATTTCATTTTCAATATCCAATATCCAATTTCCAAACCCATTTTGGGTGTGACTGTGACAGTGGAGCCCACGTTGAATTTCCAGAAAACTCGAGTTCATGCGGATAGAAAGGTGACATGATCGCTATCCTTATCAAACTCAAAGAAAATCACATCTGAGGCACTTCACGCATTGAATGTGATGAATTATATAATAATAATGAATAATAATATCAATAATGATTGAGATATGCCCACCAAAACTTCGTAATGCCCCGATAGTTTCCATTATAGTTATACTGATACACGTTGGACTCTGTATAAATGCAAAAAATCTGACGTCAACCAAAACAAATGAAAATTAAAAATCACTAAATTATGTTAATTTGTTACGAATATACCCAGAAAATTTTTTGTACTCACTCCTGAAAATAAATTAAACATATTTTTATGAATCTTTCCTTACTTAATAATTCTCCATTGCATCTGATTACACAAATTCAATAAGGTAGCTTCATCAAAAATATTCATTATATATTAATCCAGGGGCGCAAAATTCTGAGACATAATTATACACGAAGTAGAATGCGAAACACGGTGGTGTCTCGACCTTTCCATGCTCAACGAACAACGCCGCGCATAAGTACTTTTTGCAGCGCAAATGTTCAGGTAATCTGTTATTCTTAATCTATGCAGCTTAGTATTAGTTAAGCACATTTTAGCCGCAAAAAGTAGCCATACGTAGCGTTAAAGGCTGCACATGAGAAGGTTGAGACACCAAGGACATTCTTCTTTATTACAAAGTAAAATGTTAAAAATATAGTGAGTTCCTTTAGTAATAAAGTGCAGATCTCTGTAGTATGGCTATTCGGAGCTGTTACTGTATACTACATCGCGACAGACAAAAGTACTGCCGATTGCAATCGTATTTTAATAAAAATGCTAAAACTAAAAGTAAAAACAAGATAATACTGTCACTTATTAACATAATAATATAATCAATCTCAACACATCCCATTTCACTTCATATCAATATAATATCACAGGTACTCTTTCATGAAGCTCCTTCAGGGCGAGCATCAGAGAAATAGATATATACATTAAAAACCCATTCTTACCAAGATATCTACATACAGGTAGGCCACGAATGACGAATCATAATCATATTATGATCAATAAGACATCAGTTAGTATAATTGATAATTTTGACGGATTCTTTTCATTCTTGTTTTTCACAGTTCATGAAAGAGATAATGGGAGCCTATAGTCCTACTGATTCCATAAGAGAGAGTATGAAAATTGTATTGCTCCAGCAATCACATGATATGATCCTAGAGGGCACTGTGTTACCGTGAGAGAGTGGAAATGAAGGTTTTTTTGCCAGAAACATCCCAGGACTTTTACAAGGCGAGATCAACCTATTCTTGAACTATTCCAGTAAAAATAACCAAGGCAGTGATTCGGAGTAAAGCACCGCTGACAGGACTGAAAGTTGTGAAAACATGTATTGCGTGTGCCATGTAGTGTGCACGTGGCGCGCGCGCAACACGCGCGCACTACACGCGATTGATCTGAATCTGGTTGCTCTGGTAACCGTTGCCAAGCAGCGACAGGGCGACCACCTACACGTTGTTTTCTGCATTGTCGTACGTGTTGTCGTTAGATATTACTACGTTGCCATCGTCATCGTCGTTAAACGACACTTTCTGTTCCTGTGGAGAGAGTGAGAAGATGAGAAGGGGAAGGAGGGGAAATACTTGTTTTACAATTGAGAGCGCGAGGATCTTTGTGAATAAGTGGATGGTATAAATCCAGTGATCGGTAAGAAATTACCATATTAATTGGTAGGTTATTAGCTTATATGAACTAAACTTGATACTAACTAAAAACTATTTAACTTTACAAAACTAATTTATACAATCAAATTTGAGGATGGAATTCTTAGTTGTTGTTCAACCAAACTATAACTACTAACAAACTTATTATTTAAACTTAATAAGTTGTTGCAATAATCGCCACTTACCAGGGAAATGTTATCTCCACCGTTCCTGTTCTCAGGAATATCAGGGACACCACTGAAAAGAGCAAGGGTAAGTGAAGTGTGTATTTGATGAAGGAGTAACAGGAGTCAACATGAACAATAAACAGATAACTAAAATAGTAGAAAACATTGAACCATCATCATACATCATTTAATGGACGACAAATATCCTTCAAAATTCTGAAACTTCATGAAAGAGTCTCATCTGGAATGAAATAAAGGTCATGCTGTTATAACTTAACCATGCAACAGGAATTTCATCAATGAATGTGTGTCACAGCGATTGAGGTAAAATGTTATGGTAATATTGTGATTGATTTATTGAAAAAGCTGAAAACAGGAAAAGGGCTCCAAAAAAAACAAGATTGTCATCGCATTAATATATTTTTCAATTTGAGAAAGCAACGTAGCCCAGCAATAAAATTCTCCAAAGAGAAAATATGAGTATATGATGGCTTTCGTACACTTCAAATACATGAAAAAAAGCTCGCTCGAATTAAAAAACCTACGCAGCATACTTAAGAGTATGAGTTGATTATGCAATTAATTAATTATGCACGAGAATTCTGTAAGCGTGGTAACAGCAGCGTTGTGGCAAATGATTAGATGCTTTGGTTGAGGGGAATTGAGTCAACAACTCTACAGCTTGATTTCTTTAAGAACCTTTAAGTCGAATGATTGAGACCTAACTTTTAGCAGCATATTGAAGTTATCGAATCGAAGCTGTACGTTGTATTATCTTATGAATGATGTAAGCAGCATTTGCAGCTAGTGAATATTCTGATGTGTACTACTAATGTGAGGATGTATTCTGAGTGTATAGTGTATTTCTAGGTGTGCCGAGTGTGAAATCACCATGTCATGTGACTCATAGCTGTTTGAAATGCAGAGAAATCATAGAACATCTGCTAAAATAATATAAAGGACAAATGATGAGCGAAATTATCCTAACTTGAGATCTATACTCAGGATATTTAGAGAAAAAAAGAGGAAGATCTAAGATCATGCATCTGGATATTATCATGGTAACAGTGATTGGAAGGTGTAAGATTCAGTTCGATGAGAGGTATCATGTAGTACCGCACTGCAGTCCCCATTGGTGAGACTGCGGGTGCTGCAGGACTCACTTCTCGGGGTCCTCTAGAACTATGCCGGTCAGTTCCACACCTCCGTCATTTAGCTGCTCTTCCTCAGGACGTTCCTCAATGCCCCTGAGCATCAAGGGCTAGCAGCTACACTACTTAGATTCCTTATTACTATAGTCCTTATTACTAAAGTCCAGTTATAATGCCCTGAGCATCAAGGGCTAGCAGCTACACTACTTAGATTCCTTATTACTAAAGTCCTTATTACTATAGTCCAGTTATAATGCCCCTGAGCATCAAGGGCTAGCAGCTACACTACTTAGATTCCTTATTACTATAGTCCTTATTACTATAGTCCAGTTATAATGCCCTGAGCATCAAGGGCTAGCAGCTACACTACTTAGATTCCTTATTACTAAAGTCCTTATTACTATAGTCCAGTTATAATGCCCCTGAGCATCAAGGGCTAGCAGCTACACTACTTAGATTCCTTATTACTATAGTCCTTATTACTATAGTCCAGTTATAATGCCCTGAGCATCAAGGGCTAGCAGCTACACTACTTAGATTCCTTATTACTATAGTCCTTATAACTACCGTCCAGTTATAATGCCCCTGAGCATCAAGGGCTAGCAGCTACACTACTTAGATTCCTTATTACTAAAGTCCTTATTACTATAGTCCAGTTATAATGCCTCGGAGCATCAAGGGCTAGCAGCTACACTACTTAGATTTCTTACTACTATAGCCCAGGTATGCAGCTCCCTTACGAGGGAGCAGGCCCCGTTAAACATTTCAGGGGGGCTACGCCCTCCTAGAACATTCTCTTTAATTTGAGCTTCGAAAAATGAAGTGTAAAATTAAGTTGCATATTGCAATGAAATTCAGCTACTGTATTCCAGGATTTTAACGAAAAATAATCCGAATATTATTTTTAGTGAAAGTTAGTGGGAACGTGAAAATTTGTTTATGGAAATTTAGGCACCTTAGTTTTTAAAAGGCTCCCTAAAAATCCAGGATGCCTGGGCTCCTGAAAACTCGAATATCTGGGCCCATGTCTGTGTAATTATAAAGCCTAATTTCGTGTGTGAAAAAAAACGTTTAAATACTTGGTTTTTGGGTTGGGCAATGACAAGAAGTTAAAAGGCAATGTTATATTGTATAATGTCAGTAACCACTAATCACATATCAGTATAAATGGGAACCGAAAGCACTTGTGGAGATCTAGCTTTCCATGGCCATTTGTCAACGAGAGCACGGAATCTCCAAGAGAACAGGTATCCATATCAACTTAATAATTAATCTAAGTAACAAGATGTCAAATAGTGGAGAGATGGTCTGAGTAATCTGTGTTGGAGTGGTATTCGCGTCAAAGAATGATGGAGCATCTATAAGTACATTTAAAACGCTAACTCAGCCATTAACCACACCCAAAGAATAGCTGATAGATTCTTAATCCCAAAACAACGAATATGCCATGGCAACGTTAGATGAACAGCTGCGGTAGCCGGCCAAAAATAGTAAAAACATTGATAAGTCCCATTGAAGTTAGAATGTGATATTGCACTGGAGTAATTTTCAAAGAATACGTATAACAATAGATGGCACGGGGTTTCATGAGATAAGGGTAGATTTTACTCACTTCTCGCCCCCATCGGTATCTCTGTAATAAGGATTCTTCCAACTTTCTCCTCCATCGTTCACAGGCCTGGAAATTACCATGCAACACACAGATATATGAGACAAAAACAGATACACAGTGTGGCAGACAGGCAGAAATCATGAAACGCAAAATGAATAATGAGAACAAAGAAAAACAGACCGCATTCTTCTAGAAATGTTAAAAGACAAGAAAGTTCAGGGATGAAGATTGTAGCTTAATATTTGAGAATGACAAGTGAGAACAGTTAAGAAGAGCTAGTACTCACTGTTGTTTCTCTTCCTCTCTAGGCGAGTACTTCTTGCCACTGGAGCCTCCTCCTCCTGCACTCTTCCTAAAGAAGTGTTGTCAGTACGTTGTCATGGTGTCAGGGAGTGGTTGCTATGACAACACTCAGTCATTGTCATGACAACACTCAGTCATTGCCATGACAACCACTTAAATTTGCAAAATATAAATCAATAGGAGTCATGATTCAGAGGTTCAAATTTTTCCAAATATTAAGAAGATAATATCAAACCAAATTGAGAAATGATTACTAATTAAATATGATCATGATCTACATACATAGAAGTATAACATAGAAATAGACATGCAGAGTGCTTTACAAAAATGCTTTCTTTACCTGTACAACATTTATCTCGTGCTTTTGCTATTTGAGAATACGTTAATGAATGAAATGTTCAGCAAGTAGTAATATTGAGGTATCAGCTGCAGGGGGACATACATGCAAATGTCACCCATTTCACATAGCAATCTTGGCACATCTCCAAGTCTTATCACAGCAAGATAAGAAGAGATAAGACTCGTACATTTAAAGCTGCCCCTGGAGCACTCATGGTGGTGTCCTTCATAGCATGTAGTAAATCCAACCTTATATACAGAGATCTAGGCTTCATAAGCGATTGTTTTGAAGTGCCTTTGTTTTTCTCATTCCGGTTGCCGTCGCATTTGACACAGCATATCACACGGAACGTTAGGGCAAGTGATTATCTATACGCTGTACAGAACACACAAGGCAGTATAATGCTATAAGTAGTGGTGTCCATGACAACAGAGCTTCAACAAGGCAATAAAAACAGGTGCTTGGCAGATAATACACTCGACACACACAGCGCTCTGATATAATATGCTAACAAACAATAAATGGTGGATTTTAGTGGTGACAATTACAGGACTTATAATCTGAATCACTGGGCATTAGAACCGAGTAGTGAGCTTCAGTGATGACGCTTTACCTGAAACGGGATGCTAGAACAACGAACAGAATGCTGACAGGAAGAAGGAGTTTACAAAATCTAGGAAAGCTTGTGAAAGCATATTGAATCAATGGCCCTAGATTCCGATGCCACCAGGGATATACAGTTTGAGACGTTGCTTTCTGAGTAGAGATGCTGCTGTAAACTCTGAAGATTCAAGACTTGACCCCCATTGATGAGAGGTTCTAATAAAGAACAGAGGAAATTATACAGGATGTGCTTCTTCAGAGGTCTTCCCAGCATATGAAGTGGTATTTCTGTAAAAAGACGCTGCCTACTAATTGAGGTTTTCTGGCATCAGATATTCAGATGGCTAGATAGTTCTTTGTTTGGACCTACTTTTGATGCCTTTTGTAGATAAGGGCTATTGCCACAGCGATAATAGCCAGTCCACCCACCACAACCACAATGCCAATAACGATATTCCTTTCTTGAGTCGTTAATGCGGATTCGTCTGGTAAACCTGGATCATTTGTGTCATCGGGATCATTTGGGTCATCAGGATCATTTGTGTCATCGGTATCATTTGAGTCATCTGAGTCATTCGAATCATCCGTGTCATTGGTGTCATCTGAAATCGACAAATGATTGGCCAGTGATCACTGGATTACCAGGATCACTTCAAGTTCAATGATACTGATCCCTGATCATATTATCCAATAAGAACACCCATCTTATCGGCTTATCCTATCAAAGGCTTTGGTTTCGATGAGGGTTTGTCTGATACGAGCTTCAAAACCGTGGATTACGCATAAATCCCGAGGGTAATTGAGACGTCGATTGAGGCGAATAAAGAAATGAGTAACACTGTTTTCGGCAAGCAAGTTGGGAAGCAGATGAGAAGATAAGAATAAAAACAGGACGGATATTCATGAAACGTGTTAGAGGAGGGGCTACAAGTTAAACCAACACTGACACACTCGTAGGTTTGTACATCCACTATACATTAAGTAGGACACGATCACTGTACTCTACACATATGTATGATAAGTACACTGTTCACAGAATGTATTATGTACACAGAATGTACATTGCATAATGTATAGTGTGTTATACCTGCGGACTACCAAGGCAACTATTATTACAATAATAACGACGAGCGTGAGTACACCCAGTCCGATCCCAAGGAGCATCTCTAGCGAAGGACCCGGCTTATCTATCTTCTCTGCGGTGTACCAAGGGCGTAAAACCTTATCACGAAACTTTAAATCAGGGTATTCTTACAGTGAATCTTACAATGGGAACCCCGCTCGGTACAATAAGTTAAACTGATGTACTGGAATGTTTGATAAATTATTACGAATTACTACGAATTATTAAGGTCAGTTTAGGTAATGCTGCAAAGCCATATGGTCATACTTTAATCCATATGTTTAAGTTGGATTGAATAAATTCAATATTCAGCGATTAATCATTTCCCAATCAGGGGAAATCTAGCATATCAAAACCATTATTACTTTTATTAGTTATCAATAAATCACCATGCATCCTTGGCTATATTCAAATAAAATCGTTCATGCCAGAGAATCATAGAAACACATCAATTTCGGTCATTAAAGCATTAAGTTTAACTCGATCATTAGGATCAAACAATGCCTCCGTGTAGCTTCAAATCCACGCTAAGCAACCCTTATCCCTGCTAGACATGACATTGAAAGGAGCTCTAAATCATCAGCTTCCCTAAAACCTGGTGCCACTACAAGACAGCCCTCATTTCATGTTAATCTACTATTCGTGCAGTGCTGCATTTGAATCTACTGAGCCGCGCGCAATGCTGCACGTGCAGTCGCACCTTCTCAGGGTCATGATAGTGAGCATAACGATAATGACGACTAGCACCAGAATGGCGAGGATTATGACGACTATCATCCACGCGTCCATTGAGCCATCATCAGAACCAGCCTTAGCGGCTCCTGCGAGATAGAGAGGGCTGGGTAGGTGGGTGGTATTTGAAGAGAGGAGTTGAGAATAATATGTGGTGCTAGGAGAGGGTCTTAATGAATGGATTATATGATTTGGGAGAAGTCATCTTGATGATTTGATGAGTTTGGAAGGGGCAAACGGAGGTATGAAATGATTGACTGAACGAGATATCATGTGCTGCAAGATTTCATAATGAGGTTACCTCGCGAGTGATGTGATAGGAGTAGGGTGTCAGATGGACAGAGGAGATGGTATAGTGCTGGAGATGAACCAAGTTCATTGTGTGAGGTACAATGTGTGAGGTAAAGCCTGATGAAATGTGAGGTATAATGAATCTCTTTCTCAGATGTACAAGGCAGCTGTATCAATATTCAACATTCTACAATGGTAATTTCTCAGACCATTTTGACTCGTACACAGGAATAACCATGAGCTATTAACATGAACAGAGGAGTTCATTACGTAGTGTAGCTGCTTTAACTCAGAGGTACAATGACCCAAGTTCCCTGTATACCGCATTACACAATAGCTGCCTGACAATAGCTATCAAGGACAAAACACGTAGGGTATAGCAGCTATGAAAGCTACAAGGGCACACTGAGTACAATGACTTTAGTCTCTGTAGAGGAATAGAATGTAGATGCCTCCTTCCCTGTACTGCAGGTCATGACGAGTACACACCTGGATCTAGACCTATCATTGAAACCGCTGTACTGACATAAGTAACCTGTTGATAATACAGGACTAAAGTTTGGTTTTATACGTTTCGAGATAAGGCTTAAAGCTGCGGTCTGTACCTTGATATCAAACCTTCCCCGAGCACCTTAATAAGGCTCCTCTGAATGAACCATGCAGAGAGGTAGCAGACACAACACGTTCACTCCAATGATACAACGTGTACAGGGGAGTAGCAAGAAGGGGTGTACGACATTTCATCTCACGACACTTCATCTCCCAGTCCTGACCTTAACCAGAACCCTAACCAGAACACAAACTCTTACCCAATACCCATACCCTACCCTAACCCAGACCCTAACCTTTGCGTAGAGTTGACATATTGCGAGATAAAGTGTCGTGAGATGAAATGTCCGTTCCTGACAAGAAGTACTGTGGCAGTAGGGATATCATCATAGCACGTATACACACAGTATTGACACACGTGGCAGTGCCTAGTAATAACCTCCTATTAAAGCAACAACAATACACTAAAAGGATCAGGATGATCAGTACGACTATTCCTCCGATTATACCCCCGACTATCGTTCCGGTGTCAGATCTCTGCGAACCTGCGAATCACCCGGTAGATCAGGTGGGTTTAGCAACTTAATCATAACTATAGTGGTTTTTGAGGTGCTTTTAATCGTGTTTGGAGACCTATACGCTGGGAGACTAACCAGTCACCCGGTTTCTGGTTCCCGTTCTGTTGTAGTTGTTTGTTTTATCATACAGCACTAACTAATTAGTGAAGTAAGCGCATATCCAGACCTAGCCCGATTAGAATCGTGAGATTGTAATCAGGCTTGTCCCTAAAACCGCGTTTAGCCGCCTCGGTTAGCAGCCACCACCCATCTTATAGAGTAAAGGCAAGAAGTGTCATACAGAAGATGCATATTATTAGAAAAATTGAAGTGATCATCTAGATAAACAATGATTTTATGTTGTCAATTCAGTTTGTTCATGCGAATAGTACACTTATTTTGAAGCATGCAAGTACACAGATACCTATACTAAAGTAAAGATTCAATGGTAGGTTGATTGAACTGTTTGAACGAACAAGAGTGACCTAGAACAAGTAAAAGAATCAGGCCAGATATAAGAGAAGAATTCAGGAAGTGAACTTGCATACGGCACGCATTCAATCGTGCAATCCGAACCTCTTAAAGCAACAAAAATAGATCAAAATGATGAGCAAAATGAGCAACAAGAGGCCACCAATCACTCCGCCAACAATCTTCCCGGCATCGTTCCCACTACCGACTGCCTCTAAAAACGGAGTTGTTTTAAAACATACATTGCTACGAATTCTGGAATCAAAATCTGATTCCTCCCATTTTCATTATATATGTTTCACATGACTGAATTGTAAGGTTTTGTTATGTGAGCAAGCAAACTATCAAGTGTTTTTGTAATTCGTGGATATTATTGTTAGAACGATTTAAAGGTCAATTGAATAATCTTCTTGCTGCATATTTTCCTTGTTGAATGGCTTCTTGAGTTGCCCAATGAATGACAGCGTGCCATCATGACTTCAGGAGCGTTCACAGACATTATACCGACAAAAACATTCGCCAAAGACCATTCACCCAGTCAAATTGACATGAGATTTGCAACACTTAGTTAAAACTTAATACTCAGTCCCACCAATCGGAACAGGTACTAGGAAGGTGTTTTAATGATATCTACTGTTATCTACATCAAGAGCTATTGTCGATGGCCTCTATATCATGCGTGCAATGTTGTGGCAATGTTCGCAGAGCCGGAGATTACTTCCTGCGAACGCCGCCACTGCCACCAAGGTGACGTTCAGCACACTACGAGCAGTGATGGGCTGGGAGCCCCAACCTTGGCGGCTTCTTCGCCATTTGCTTCGCTTTCTCCTTCCTCTTCCTCCTTTCCTCAAGGCGTTCTCTTACGCAATAATAATAAATGAGAAAGAGCAACACGAGTCCGAGTATTGCACCCACAATACCGCCCGCGATCTTGTTGGCCTTGTTACCCGCAGAGGCTTTGCCTGAAGTGTACCCTGGAAGATAAATTAGTGTCACGGGATGTCTCCAGGTCGGACACCAGTTCAGTGTGGATACGACCGTGATTATGCAAAGAATTAGACTGCTTCCATTGGAAAGGAGGGTTCGCTTGATTAAAACCAAGAATCAAGATTAATATCGAATATATGATCAGAAAACTATCAGGTTCACCGTTCATCTTTGTCTTAGGGACTAGGTTGCTGAAAAGGAATCTCTTTAAAAAGGTATTCCAATCAATATTCTATTCGATATGAGTTCATTGATATGATACAATTCTGTGGCAATCAAGCCAGAAGTTCTATCGGGTGTCTAAGAGCCTGTTGGCCAATTGCATATAAAATTCCATAAAATGAAGTTTTAGAGAACAAACTTGCCATTGACTTGTTTTACAGCTATGTAGGAACGTTTGGAGTGGAAGCAGTTCAAATGACGTATTTTGATGCCGGATCTATGGCCCTCTACCACCATGATCAGCGTTTCCAGAAGCAGTGAAAAGGTAACATACAGGTATCACATGTATACATGTATTTTGTTACGATATCTCATGAGAGCAAGGACTTTTAAAGTAGACAGTTAAGAGAAAATTCGGTTTTCAAACCGATTGAATACAAGCGGCAAGGGTAGATCAGCTCTGATAAAGCACAAATCACACGTCACGCGCGTGACATAAAGCTAATCACACGTCACGCGCGTGACATAAAGCTAATCACACGGCAAGCGCGTAAAAGAGGTGATCACGTGACACAATTAGAAGGTAGCGGCGGCACTGATTTCTACTCACTCCTTGTTACGCTTGTATATAAGGATGAGGATGATGCCTACGACGATGAACACTGCCACAATTCCCAGCACTATGCCCACAATGACATCGGTATTAGAGTTAGAATCATCGGCTGTCTTCTCTGGAATAAGGCCGTGTCGGTGTTATGCAATTTAAGAGAGGAATGTGACGTAGGCATCTTACGAACTGCAGCGTCATGATCATTTGATATTGACTGATATAATCAGAACCGAACCATCAATAATCTTGGCCTTTTGCTGTATTGATCACTGATCATGGTATGATTGAAGAATCCTATTAATTCCTTATCTTTGATATCATCTCCCAATCAGATTCTATAGTATTGTACACTGTGAAACTATTTAAATTGTATCATGTGGTCGATTAGAATCAATTTTGAACACTGAACGTTGCAATCAAGGGATGATTAACATTTTGATTAACGTGGGATTAGCAAATTCACTAGATTTCTTGTTGAAATCAGGGGCTTGTTATACCTACAATGTTCAACGAAAAAGTCAATTAATTTGATTTTTCTCGAGGCTGCATGTGATGCAAAACTATTACCATATTCGCATGACCACACAATGTACCGGGCATATCGATCAGAAGTATGGTTTTATCCCATTGGAATGAAATTAGATTTAACGATTCTATGTTGAAGTAAGTGGAAACACTCTAAAAAAGGATATTTCCCATTAAAATCATTGATTGTTTTGATTCGGTAGCATATTGTTAGATATTATATGTCTAAGTGCACTGGAAGGAGAAGTTGGGTTAATCAATTGAACACTGAACAGTATTGTACATTTCATCGAGAAAACTATCAAATTATGGTTATAGGCGTGACTCAGAATCGAAATAATCAACTGAGCAACAAAATTTAATCTGAAATATCTTTCATTTCATTCACATATATCACACTGCAATTTGATAGCAGTGTGATTATGTTCGAATAAAGATCGTGGTACCTGGGATAGGCTCGCAGTCGGAATGAGGGGCCCAAGTCTCAGGTCCGGTGCACGCCGTCTCGGAATCAGCGGTGCCGCCACTGGCAACCTCAAACTGCATGCCTTCCTGAAATCATAACAATATACCAATGAGAGGCATGAAGGGATCAAATCACAGCACTTCTGTATGTGGGTTGTAGTTAAAATACCCCTTGTGAAATTTAGTTTGACTGATTTCAAGTTTTGCAGATACTGCCGAGAATTACTTATATTTACTCAGGTTTCATCCCCTGTTTCTACAATTGTGAAATGAGGAACTAAAATACCAACTAGGTCAACTTGTCACATACGTCGTTTGCAATTTAGTTTTGTCTTTTTGTAATATAAAGTTCACTTGGTTTAAGGTTTTGTGACTTGACTTTCGCGTGCGGCGTGACTTCGTAATTAAAAGCTTCAAAGCATCACTTGGTTTTTGGAGAAG